>CM076571.1:101729322-102190848 GCA_034641835.2 Pinus albicaulis
CGTTTGGCCAAATCGTGCTTTCAAAGTTTGGCGTTTTTCTCTGTTTTGCGTTTTTCTGTTTTGACCTCTGTTTGTTTTCTTTCAGGTTCGGCTATAGCTGCATCAATTCTCTGCAAATACTTGTTCTTTGGGAAGATTCCTGTCAACCTTCCAAATCAGATTTTCCTTTGCAAATATTGCCCATGCTTATCCTTCACCTAAGCATTCTTCAGTTCAATCAAGGCACGTTTTGCCTCTTTAAAAAAAAATTTCAATTTCAATGCCTTGTTCTCTTACATGTGGCTGTGTTATGAATCTCAAGGAGCGTTTGGTGATGGCAAACAGCGTTGGTAAGGCTGACAGGCCTAGTATAATAAAAGGGATTGGCATTGACAGGTTTGAATGGCGAGAGATTTGCACAAAGGCCTCACAAATTCTTTCAAGGATTTGGGGAATTTGATGATGTTTCTAGCTTGAATCCTACAGGTCGATAATGCTGTCATAAAATCTGAAACACAGCAACCTAGCAGCCTTGCAGCATCTCTAACTCCATCATTTTCAACTTCTACATGATTTTCATTATCAAAAGCAAAGAAAATCTGATGTTTCCGAGTCATAATACAGCTGCAAGCATCGTAAATGGTTGAATTTTTATGTTTTCTGTTGAGAGTAATTCATTTTTTTTTCAAAATGCCATGGCCATTTCATTTTGTTTATTGATTTGTTATTGTTTTGTTTTGTTTGTTTGTTTGTTTTTTTTTTTTTTTTTTTTTATTTGTTTTGTTAATAAAATTTCACATGTTATATTTTTTTTTAAATTAAAAATACACATGTATATTTTACTAAACAAAATGATTTTTTTATTTATTTGTTTTGTTAATAAAATTACACATGTTGTATTTTGAAAAATTAAAAATATACATATGTAATTTACTAAACAAAACAATTTATTGAATTTTTTTTTTTTTTAAATGATTTGTTATTAAAATTATATATATATTTTCAAAAATAAAAATATACATATATATCTTAGTAACAAAACAATTTAATTTTTTTATTTTTATTTTTATTTTCTTTCATTTTTTTTTTAATTGATTTGTTTAATAAAATTATGTATGTGATATTTTCAAAAATTTAAAAATACACATATATATTCATTAAACAAAACAATTTATTGAAATCAAAGTTTTTCATGAAAACAAATTTTTTTTTTAAATTGTTGAATCAATTGAAATGATGAAGTTTTATTGTCTCCTCTTTTTTTTCTTTTTCACATAACAATTCTTTTTCTGATCCTCCAGATCACACAAAGTGCCAGAGGAGAGCATACTTAAGAATTATTAATTTTTTTTTTTACATAACAATTCCTTTTCTGATCTTCCAGATCACACAAAGTGCAGGAGGAGAGCATACTTGAGAATTATTAATTTTTTTTAGATGTAAGAAATAAGGCTACCTAGTTACACTTCCCCGGCAACGGCGCCAAAATGTTTGGTCAATTTAGTGTGTCCTAAATTGCTAACATAAATTATCAACCAGGGATTCGTAAACTGACGAAGTGTGGCGCACTATATGTGCAAGATAACTTATCTCTTACTTTTTGTCGTTTTTGGATTTTTATTGATCTTGGTTGGTTTCCTAATGTGAGATGGAAATTCTAAAAGACAAGTATGGTTATGAATATTCAAGGCAATAATGTCCTTTATAATGATTTACCAACTTGAAACTGAAAAAGGAATTTGAAACATACAATGACAAAACTTGAAAGGAAATGAAAATGTGCTACTGAAATGAAAAAGGTGCTGCTAATCTAATAAATCAAAACAATGAACTAGTGAGCATGAAACCAAACTATTCTTGTTGTTGTCTAAACACAAAAGAAACTATGCTGAAAGAAATCCAAAAGTTGCAATAAAGTAAATCTAAATCAAATTACATCAACTTGTCTTCTGATCCCTCATCATTAGTCCAGCTATGATTTTCGGAAGTAACCATAAACAACTTGAGTAACTGATATCTAACTTGCAGGAAGTAAACTAATATCAAACCACACATTCATAATTCAATCCCTCACCATCAGTCCAGCTGTGGCTTTCGGAGGTAACTGAAGATGTCATGCACAATTTAATATTTCTAACTTGCAGAAAGGAAACTAATATCAAACTACACATCCATAATTCAATCCCTCACCATTAGTCCAGATGTGGCTTTCGGAGGCAACTGAAGATGTTATGAGCAATTTAATATATCTAACTTGCAGAAAGGGAACTAATATCAAACTACACATTTCATAATACAATCCCTCACCATCAGTCCAGCTGTGGCTTTCGGAGGCAACTGAAGATGTTATGAGCAGTTTAATATATCTAAATTTGCGGAAAGGAAACTAATATCAAACTACACATTTCATAATACAATCCCTCACCATCAGTCCAGCTGTGGCTTTCGGAGGTAACTGAAAATGACATGAACAATTTAATATATCTAAATCTAACTACTGAAGCAAATGTGCAAGACTGAAATAAACAAAGCAATACTGGAATTAAACAAAAACTAAGAAAAAATAAATTAACAGCAGAACAATATTGATTCCATGTCATTAGTCAAAAGATATGCAAATGCCCGGCCTGCCATGAAAAATTATGCTAAAAGCTATGATTTCAGAAAGCAATCTAAGTAAGGAAATATGACAAAACAGAATTGAAAGCAACTTATCTAGAAAACATGTAAAGCCTCCTTGGATAGCAGGGGCCCTCTGCTACCAATTTGGTGAAGTCCTTCAGCTCCTTAAAGTTGTAATCAAAACAGCATCAAAGAACTGAATTTCTCTATTAAAAAGAACTCACAAATCTACATCCCATTCCATCTTGAACTTTGTTACAAATCTACTTCATCATTACTTTCTCATTACCTATGATAGGAGAAAGCTTCTCCTATTTATACAAAATATGAGGAGACATCTCATTAATGGGAGTCCATGAATCTCTCCCTCCATCTCTAGATTTACAATCAAAATAGGAAATGATAAGACACATGTCTTTCTAGAGTTTCAACACAACTTGAGGAATGAGACACATATCCTCTTAGAGTTTCAATACAACAAGGAAGTGAGACATATATCCTCTTGATCCCATAATCTTCTCCAACCAAATTCGAATTTGGCCTTAGAGTGCCACATAAGGGTCTTCTAGAAGTCTCCTTTTGACCTACACATGTCACAAAACTCATAACACATATATAGATATATGAAACTATGTTAATTTTCTAGTTTCTAATCATAAATTTACTTAAAATACATAAAATAAATAACTTTGGAAAACAAGGATCCTAACCCATATATTTATGAAAATGGTTACTTGATGTAGGGTTTTAGGTCAAATGGCTATGAAATAAGAGCTAAATGGTTATGACATAATGGAAATATGTATGAATATGGAGAACACTTTTGAGACTCAACACTGTCATACATGAATCCAGCACTTTGAAATATGATGGGCTTGGTGTAGTTTGGAATATGAAAGGACACATCCTTGTCATATCCAAGACCAGTTCAGTGCTTATTGTGGAAAAGCTCTTCCCAAGGTCTGATGATGGGCTTGAGAAGTGCAGGTTGTACTGCTGCATCTGCATGTAAATCTACTCTAGTGCAAGGAACTGAATGTGAATCAACTGCAACTTTATCTTCTTTCTTCTGATGAGAGTCCTTCTCAATCTTCTGAACAGAAACAAGCTCAGAATGGTGACTCTTTTGCTGAATTTCATCTTGTTGGAGCTGAGATTCCAACTGAAAGAACTCAATCTTTTCGTGTGCATTTAGAAAACAGCTTTGAATATTACAAAGAGCATTCTTGCTCATTTTTATCATATCATCAACATTGGAATGAATGAGGTTATTCAACAACTCTAATGCCTCATTGATTTTAGGCTCAAAAAAAGAAAGGGTGTCGGCTTCAACCGAAAATGCACCCGTTTACAATGTGATTCAACAAATACAAATGACTCCAAAGAATTTCCAACTATGGAAATTTCAAAGTACAAAATGTGCTAATTGCAACTATGAAGAAGCAATACAATGTCAATATCTCTGCAAAAATATTTGAATGTGCAGCAAAAACACTTATGCAAGAAGCCTTTAAGGCAGCTGAATTTTCCTTCAAAGAGTTGTTTTGCACCAATAAAAACTCGTCTTCAAATGTCAATTTCTTCAGAAAATCACCCTTATGCCACAAATCACACAATGTCAAATCTACAATTTTCTTTATGTATTCATTCCATCTGCTCACATGTCATTTCCTGTTTTTCTGCTGTTCATATTCTCTCTTCCTCTCTCTCTGCTGTTTTTTTTTTTTAATTAATTGGGATTAATTAAAAAATGGGGAGTAAATAATAGAAAAGGGTATTATATGAAGGGAGTTTATTAATGGGGGGCCTATTATATGGGAAGGTATTTCTAGGAGGGAATTTTATTAAAAAAAAGAAATTAATTTAAAAAAAAGGGATTAATTAAAATGAGTATTAATTAAATGGAGATTAATTAAAAGGAATGGAATTTATTTTTAAAAAGGAGGGATTTTAATTTAAAAAAATTGAAGAGGAAATCGTGAGGCCGAGGGGGGCGTTTGCACGTAGAGTGGATAGCTTGAGGGGGAGGGCTCACGGTAAGGGGAGTGTTGAACTCCAAAGATGTTCTTTCTTCCACCACATTCCGCTCCATTTCCTTTGTCCATTATTAATCACAGGCTCAAATGATCAGTAGAATTAGTTAAAATTGTTTTAAGAATGAATATCATGACTAACTTGCTATGTTTTTATGATTTTGTCATTGTAGTACTTTTTGAACTAGATCTAGCTACAGAATACAGACATTTTGTAGCTAGTTGCCGATTCTGCCGCTGTCTTCATGTCTACGCAGGTTCCAGGTGTCATCTTGGAGAAAAACACATATGGGTGTATTCCACATCTTTCCCTCATCATTTGTTGCTCTCCATGAAGTTTGAACGGAATTCTGTAGGCGGTTATGTATGTGGGAACTCAAACTAGGAAAGAGACTCCTAATAGGACAAGGACAGTCCAAATGTCCTTAATTCTATTATGTGACCACCATCAGAGTCCTAGTTTGGTTTTTATTTGGAAAGACAATTATCCCTAGGTTATCTCAAGACAGTTATGTAATTTTGATTATAAATATGGCTCAGGAAACCGAGGGACAAGGTTAGATTTTGTATTTGACTGCTAGATTTCAGAAGTACGAAAAACACTCTGTTTTGAAGTAATTTCTCTCTAATGCAAGAAGTATCACTTTATTGAAAGCACTGAGTCAATATTGAAGTAGATTTTGCGTGCTACTCCGGTGGTAGAGGGCCCCTGCCTCCTGAGCAGCCTTGTTTATACGGTTTAGATAAGTATTTTAGTCTCGTTTTTCATTTCTAGCTTAAGCACATTTCTGAAGTTTATGTTTCATGCTTGTTTACATTGATCATCACAGCTAGACTTACTCTTATAAAATCTTCCAAAATATCATCAGGATGAATAAGGCATAGCTGTGGTGTTGTAGGTTTTAGTTGCATTTCCTTTCGAATTTTATGATTTATGCTTGTTTACACTAAGTGTCACAGCCGGTCTTACTCCTACAAACTCTTCCAAAACATCATTAACAATGAATAAGAAACAGTTGTGGTATCTTATATTTTAATTTTATTTGCTTTCAAATCTTATGTTTATGTTCAATTGCATTGAATAATACAGCCAGAATTGTTTTTACAAACTCTTCCAAAATATCATTCACATTGAACAAGATGGGTTGTAGAATTCCAATAGACTAGCTGCATGTTAGTTTAGTCATAACACTCCGAAGGATGATTTCATTTAGTTCAGCTCTGTCACTACATTTCAAGTTTGATAATGGAATTTTAATTTAACTCTGTTCACTATACTTCAAGTAGATTAGTAGCATTCTAGTTTAGTCTTAGCTCACTGTATTAGCATTCCAGTTTAGTTGTTATCCATTGCATTTTAAATTGTATTAGTTGTTAAATTTAGATACCACGGTCTTCATTATTTACAAAAACTTCTTTTGTTCCAACCTCATATTAATAAATAATCATCTGGACAGAAGCTAGTATTAGTGTAAGGCCTGGAGTATTTTGCAACCTTTTTACCATTTCACAAATAAGCCTTTTCTCAAGGACTCGTTCTAAAAAGAAACCTATAACGTTTGAGTGAGGCCTAGTGGTGCTAAATTGAGTTGCAGAACAGAATTAGAAGTTAGTTTAGAGTAAAGATCTTATTGTGTTACAAATGTTCTTTTCCAAATATGTTCCAATAAACCTTTAATCATGGATGAGATGTTGTAACATTGTAAGTTGATTGTTTATTTAGGAGAACTTCATTCACACTTAACTTGTCCATTTCTCAAGCTCTTCCAACACATTTTTAATGAATGAATTGGATAAGTTCATGCTCATGTTGTGATTTATTTCCTTGCAATGAAGTCATTATCAAAATTTTCATTTGTTGTTTGCCAACCATAGTTTAGGCTTTGTTCTATTTTAGTATTTGCATTTGTTGTTTTCCATCCATAGTTTAGGCCTTGTTCTGCTTCAATATAACCAATAGCTTCTTTTCACCAGCATTAGTTCTTTCCCTTTTCAAACATAAAACCATAAAACCAAAAACATCAGAAAACACTAAACACAACGTAGTGAGAAACAAATACCTAGGCACATATAGTGCACCACACTTCAGCAGTTTACCAACCCTGGTTGACAATTAATGAACTCAATTTAGGAACACTAGGTTGAGCACAAACAGGGAGGGCGAGGGTTTGTGTGGTAGGGAGTAAGGTGGATGTGGGAGGAGCAGAGTGCAGCGTTGGTAGGGGTGTATTGAGTGGAGGGAGCTCGTGAGCAGAGGGCGCGAGAGGGAGATGCGGAGAGGGTGTATAAAGGGTGAGGGCGGAGTGATAAGGGGGAGCGATAGGGAGTGATGGTTGGACGGTGTGAGTGGATGCTATGTGAAGGAGGAGAGTCATAAGGTGAGGGCTCAAATGTGAGGGGGAGCGTGTAAAGAGAGGGGGTGGCCGTAAGGTCAACGATGTAGTGGGGAGTTGGGAGAGTTAGCGTAGGTGGAGTGCGTAGGAGAGGGGTCAATGATAGCGCACGGTTAGGAGCGGTGTGGAGCGTGGTAAGCGTAGAAGGAGTCATGGGTAGGTCGTAGGGGGGGCAGGTAATGTCGTGGGCAGAGAGGGGGATAAGCGTAGGGGGAATGGGTGTTCCATGAGAGAGGGGAGGATCGGGTGGAGAGTTGAATTTTGGTGAGGGGGTATGAGATGTTATGTAAAAAAAAATTGCAGGGGGAGGAGGTCCGAAAGGCGTGGAATTGCAGAGATTTTATTTTATTTTATTTTATTTTTTTAATTAAAACAGCATAGAGGAAAGTAGGAGAAATGAATTCTCAGAGATAGCAGAATTTTTCTGGAGATTATAGCAGTAAAAATCCAGCAGCAGAAAATGCAGAGATGATGAAATTTTCAGCAGAAAAATTTTGCAGGAAATTTTGCAGTAAAAAAATTAGAAATATTTTCCACTAAAAAACTCATAAACTTCTTCAGAAATAAACTTTAAACAATTTTTCCAACAGCTCTCCAAAATGCAGAATTTAATGGGCAGAAATTGCAGGAAGCAATCAACCTTTAGATGTACAGTGTTTCTCTTCTTCAAAACCACTGCTGCTCTTCTTCAAAACAAACTCTGAATGCTACCAATTTTTGAATGCAGCAAAATGCTTGATGAATGCGGTAAAAACATTGCTGCAACAATCTCTGAGTGCTGCAAAAATTATCAGAATTTTTGTAGATATGCATAGGCCATAAACACAAATGGCTCACTCAATGTGGAGCTGGTTATGGACGTATCAGCTCCGATACCATGTTAAACACCATGTTAAGTACACACATGGTGTATGAGAAGAATAAACACACACACACAAGAGAATCAACACACAATGAAAGATAAGCATGAGCCTTTCTTATTTTTCCATTATACATGATGTACATTTATAGTACAATGGCGTGACTCTTGGTTTCACATTCCAAGGTCACTTGGACTCCATTATGACTTTTCGCATTCCACACCTACCCATGTAGGATTAGGTGTTCCAACAGCAACCATGAAAATATCCTCAACCGAATTGGAGGAAGATCCAACCATGTTACTAACTTGAGTGGGAAAAGGATCCTTCAAGACAGTAGGTATAGGTGAACCCTTAACGAATTTTGCTACCTCGGCTCTATGCGGGCATTCTTTCGTAAAATGATCCTGGTCACAGATGAGACAAGGATATCGAGGTTTGATTTTTTCATCAGTTGGTTCAGTTGTATCAGTTTTTTCTTTTGAAGATTTCTTCTTTTTATTCTTACCTTTCTTCTTACTACCATCTTTTGATTTGGTCGTAGATGTCTCTACAACATGGATATCGGCAGAAGTTTCTAGGGAAGAATCTCCTTTGGGTGAATTGGGTAAAGTGATAATAGGAGAAGTATTCTTGGAAGACTTGTTCTTACTCTTACCAGTACTAACAGAACCAATTACACCATCAGCACCATGAGAGCCAGAAGGAGTTACAGTAAACTGACCAGGTCTTAGTAAATCAGGGATTTTATCATGCAAAGTACCTGATTGAGTATAGACAAGGTCAAGATACTGAGCCTGAGAAATAATTTGCTCTTCCGTAACAATTCCTCCTTTGGCCACATCTTCAGTAATTTTGGGTAATAATGATTTAATAAACCATTCAGCCAAAATTTGATCAGGAATAAAGACTTTCACTAAACACCTTCTACATCTCCATTCATGAATGTGATCAGATATGTACGTAGACGTAGACTTATTTAATGAAGTTAGTAATTTTGTGCCATTGTCGTATCTGACAAGCAACTGAAAATAAGTTAAGAAAGTTGTAGCTAACGCATTAAAATTATTAAAAGAGCCGTGTGGTAACTCAATGTACCATTTGGCAGCTGGACTAATGAGAATTCTCTAAAAAATATGTAATCGAATAGAATCATCGACTAGCAAATTGGATGCGCACCAGAGGTGATAATTCATAACGTGATTAGATGGGTCTTCTCCCGACTTACCTTCAAATTTTTTAATATCACTGGGCAACTTGTTAGGCATCGATGGCCAATATGGAAGATAAAAAATGGGATCGTTCGTAAGGCGTGACATATCCAGTAAATCTAAAGTTGCTATGAATGGTAACTGATGGCTAGGGTCTTGATAACCTTGAGTGATCAAACCAGTGCCAGGAGGAGGATAACCAGGATATCCGGGAATCGGATGTGCACTTTGAATCATGTAACCTCCTAGGTAACCAGGATTAACCGGACCATACTAGGGTTGTTGAGGTATTTGATAAGTATACCCAAGGTATGGCTGATACTGATACGCTGGATTTTGTGTAGCTTGACCAATTTGATACTGTCCCTCGTACGGTTGGTAAGTAAACTGAGGTTGACTAGAGACAATTGTGCTTGTACCAACTTGTCCCGTAGGCATCTGGGTCATAGTCTAACTTGTAGGTCCTGACTGTGGTACAAAGGCTTGAGGAATTTTCACTGATGAAAGGATAGAAGAAACCGGAGCTACAGATACTCCAGAAACAGGTGTTGTAGGTTGAACATAGGCTGTAGTAGTTGCAATAGTCTGAGGCGGAGTCTGAGGTGTACTAGGCCCAGGCTGCTGAACAAAACCAGGTGCAGGGATTTGAATAGTAGGCTGAACAGGTTGCTGGGTTGGACCAGAAACTAAGGGTTGTCTAGGTTGATTAGGTAATTGTACATTAGGTTGCATAGTCTGTTAAACTTGCAATGGATTCCACACCATTTTCATTTTGGGGTATTGACTCGTAGAAGGTTGTACATATGAAGGACCATAGCTTGGTTGAACGTAGGGTTGACAATTAAGTGGTAAATTTCCAGCTCCTTGTAAAAATGATTGACCAGAAGGCGGTTGTAAACCTTGAGTTGGGTACTGACCTTAAGGTTGATAACCTTGAGGCACGTACTGAATCTGGGGTTTATAAGGACCCTGAGGAATATGCTGAGTCTGGGGTTGACCTTGGGGTATGTATTGTCCTTGAGGTTGATAACCTTGAGGTATGTACTATCCTTGAGGTTGTTCTCGAGGTAAATAATATTGTCCTACAGTTTGTCCTGGTAGAAAATTACCCTGAGGCTACCCCCTAGGCGGTAACTGACTACCTTGAGGTTGCCCCCCAGGCGGTAACTGACTACCTTGAGGTTTCCCCCCAGGCGGTAACTGACTACCTTGAGGTTGTTCCCCAGGCGGTAACTGACTACCTTGAGGTTGAGGATTTGGAATATTACCAGACATCATAAAAATTTTCTCTGTGTTCGACGTTTCAGTTTTAGTTCCATTCGTACCAGTTGATAATACTTGTTCAGTTGGTCGAGGAGTTTCTCGTGTGAAAGTACCAGAAAGTGACTGGTACCCCGAATGAACAGAAGGACCACCATATAAAAATGTTTCCGGTGATTGGTAAAACGTAGATGGCTCACTTGACATGATTGATGAAGGATAATAACCCCTTGGTGTAGGATGAAAAGGAATTCGGGGTGGTGAAAAACTAAGACCCGGGTTCTCTAAAAAATCTGTCAATGAAAAATACCAATTGTCACTTCTAAAAGGACTGTAGAATATATATTCACGCTCCCTAAGATTCGAAGTCTGTTGGGATTCGGGAAGAGTTACTTCTTCGTCTGGACTGACAAGTTCTTCAATAGAAATGAGGTCAGAAGGAATATTTTCAGTAATAATATGTCTTACCCTAGGTGAACCAGGATCACTAGAAGTTGGAGTAACAAATCCTGAAGATGGTTCCAAAACAGCAGGTTCAGTGTCAGGTTCAGAAATTTTAGGTTCTTCAGCAAATTCACTGGAAGAGGAAATACTACCAGTAAGCTTAGAAACTGAAAACGGTTCTTGAATATGCTCTGTTGTTTGTAGTTGATAATCAGGATCAAAAACTATAGATGACTCTCCTACTTATGTTGATCTAATTCTACTGTCAGTAGGAGATACAAGAGCTCGCAACCCTTCAAGTTGGCTTGGTTTATATTCAGGAGGCTTCCCTTGAAGTCTATGCGATTGTCTTGGTAATTCAGCCATGATTAAAACTTATTAATCACACACAATCAAATGAAAATTTCAATGAAAACTCCTAGAGTCATTAAGGAAACAAACAAATGAATCACACGCTTAAAAATATAGGAGATCAAACCACACACAAACAGTAACTTCCCACGCTAAAAACACTAGTTGGTGATGAAATCCAACGTCGTAGTATTTAATGCAGAAACAACGGTTGGAACAGTTACCTTGACGACCTGCTTAATGAAACAGACCGGTGTAAGTTTCTCCACTTAAACCATCTCAAGTGAAGATAACCCTCCAAAGAGTCCAAGTGAGTCTAGTCGATGTCTGCTCCAAGTACAGTGGGATCTTTCCACCACCGTCACCTTAGGTAAAAACCACAAGATTATGGTCACTATGGTTACCAACAGGAACTAATATACCTGGGGGAACAGTCTACGGTCCGACATATGCGCAAGGGTAGAGTATCAAATGTTGGCAATATGATGCAGAGTGTTGTCCTTGATGGCAACCCACTGAATGAAGATGAAGACATGAGACTGTTGACATGTGTTGTCCTTGATGGCAATCCACCTGATGAAGTTATTCTTGAACTGATGGGCTTGGTAAATGATGTAAATTTGATATGAATTGATGTTTTCTAGCACTATGGTGCTGAGTGTTGTTCTTGAATAGCAACCCACTTAATGAAGATGATGGCAACTTACTTGATGAAGTTGTGCTTGATAGAATATGTCTTGATGAACTAAATATGATGTATCTACAGTGTATACAGAAGGCAATGAAGAAAGGAATTCAGCATGTGCTATATCTATGGTGAAAAGAGTATGTCTCAAGGCATACGCGTATTTGTCTAGGGGAAGTACGTATGCACGCGGAAAAGAACGTGCCAAGTCGCGTATGGGAAAAAGCGCTCAAAAAGTGCAAAACCAGGGATAACCACCATGGTATTGACCCATTGTATTGGGTAATGATTCGCCTAATTGACCTCATCCAGGAATACCATCGGATGTAATGTGGTTTTGGCTCATGGTATTGAAAAAGGATAAACCTATATAAGGAGAACAAATTCATTGTGCATAACAGGAGTGTGGGTGCAAGATGTCTGAGCTTGAATGAATGCTTCTCTCTGAAGTATATCTGAATGGAAAGGGTTACACTTGAATGATAAATCTGAATGTATGATGCACCAATGATGAAGAAGGGGATCTAGATCTGAATTGCTCTTGTATTTGCTAGATCTTATTATGGAAGGCTTAGATCTGTGATGAGGCGAGCATCTAGGCGAACATCTGTCTGAAGCAAAAGGGTAGATCTGAACTGAATATCTGATCTGATGAAGTATGCTGCTCTGTAATGATTGAAGATCTATACACTACTTCGCCGCGGAGGAAGCGCGTATATACGCAGCTTCAGCGAAGAGAAAGCACGTATGCGCAATAAAATATACACTGAGGTATACGCTGGTTTGTGTGGACGGAAGCGCGTATATACGCAACATCAGTGAAGGGAAAGAGCGTATGCAAACTAGGGTTTGCTGAAGCAAGGGGTATGAAATATCTGAGCTGTTCTGCTGTGTTTATGCTATCTGATCTGTGTTGATATGTATCTGTTGATGATATATGGTTGTGCTTAAAAGTATGGAAAGGGTCCAGTATGAAAATATGATGAAATGTGGCCTGCAAGTGGTGTTCTATTGAAGTTGTTGGATCCGGTGTGAAAATTGATGAAACGTGGTCCAAGGTGGTGCTGAGGGTTGTAGCCTTCAGTCAGGGGGTTGTAGCTCCCTTCCAGGTGAGGCTGGTAAACGAGATCGGGGGGTCGTAGCTCCCTTCCAGGAGAGGCTGGTAAACGAGTCAGGGGGTTGGAGCTCCCTTCCGGGAGAGGCTGGTAAACGAGCGCAGGTGGGTGCCTGCGTGCTGGTCAAGTCTGCGCCAGCACATATGTTGTAAGATGTTTTCTCTATAATAAAATATTGAAGGCTGAGCAACTGCAGCGGTGGTTTTCTCCCGATTTGGGTTTCCACCTAAAAATCCTGGTGTTCGTGTGTGATGCTTTGTGTGATGGTTTATTCTGTTCTTACTGCACATGTTTACTGTTTATTAAACATCTGATGAATGAATGATGGAATGATATAAGTGAAGAATTAATGACATAATTAGATCTCTGTGTATACGCTAGTTTCTTAAAGAGTATCCGCGTATATACGTGAGTCTGTATCAGGAAAGTTGCGTATGGGTTTTAGAAGAAAGAAAAGGTAAAAGTTTTGAATATGCACGAAATCTTCGTCCCCCCCCTCTCGGTGTTTTTTCCAACTGATTGGTATCAGAGACGGAGTCCTTACAGCGGAAGCTTGATCGCTTGGGGAAGGAGATCAGTGCAATGGGAAGTCAAGAAGGAGTAATGTCTATAAAGCCACCTCTATTCAATGGAAGCAATCTGATATTTTGGAAGGTACGAACAAAAGCATATCTGCAAAGTCTTGGTGCGGATGTATGGGCAATCGTGGAAGAAGGTTATCAATACCCGGCAAGTATTCCTACTGATGCAGCTGAAAGAAAGAAGTATGAAATCAATGCCAAAGCAGTGAATGTCTTATTGGGAAGCATGTCTGAATCAGAATTTGCTAAAGTGATGTAGCTACATTCGACAAAAGACATATGGGACAAAATCATTCTAAGCTATGAAGGAGACACAAAGGTAAAAAGTGCAAAACTTCAAACTCTTAGAATTGAATATGAAAATTTGAAGATGCATAGTGATGAGAGTGTTGCCAGTTTCTTTCTTCGTCTGGATGATATTGTAAATCGAATGAGAAATTTGGGTGAAACCATAACTGATACTACTCTGGTGGAAAAGGTCTTAAGATCCTTGACTTCAAAATTTGACTCTAAAGTTTCAGCTATTGAAGAAAGGCAAGATATGCAAACTCTTACTATTGTTCAATTACATGGTATTCTGACTGCTTTTGAAATGAGACAAGGAGGTCCTTCTCAAATCAAAGAAGCTTCTTTTAAGGCATCTGCAAAAGGAAAAGAAAAGGAAGTTGTCAAGGAATCCAGCTATATATCCGAAGAAGAAGAAGTGAATTTTGTGAGAAAACTCCAACTAGGTACTGGAAGATTCAAAGGTAAGCTTCCCTTCAAATGTTTTGAGTGTGGAAAAGTTGGTCACTATGTTGCTAAATGTCCTTATAGAGAAAAACATGGTAAAGGGAAACAATTTGAAAAGAGGAAGAGTTTTTATGCAAATGAAGATGATGATGAAGTGTCCAGTGAAGATGAAGAAGATTCTGACCATGATCTGAAAGTGCTCATGGCAAAGAAGCAAAAGAAGAAGGCTACTCGAAGCAAGGAGATATCTCAGAAAACATGTATAGCAAAAATTGAAGAAGATGAATCAGGTAGTGATTGGGGTCCTTGTAATCTTCTTTGTGCAAGCAATGGTGTAGATAGTGAAAGTAAAGTTATGGATCTAGAAGAAGCTCTCAATATTAAAGTTGAAGAACTACAAAGTTCATCTAATAAGCAAGAATCTATCTACAAAGAGACGATCTCTCAAATAAAAGATCAAATAGAAATGCTGAAAGGACAGGTGGACAAGTATCAAAGGTTTCATACTTATGCATCCAATCGAATTAAAAGTCTAGAAGCAGAAATCAACGATCTAAATGCAGATCTCGAAAAATCAAGCAAGAAGAATGAAGGTCTTGAAGCTGGAATCATCTCTCTACAAACAGATCTTGAAGCATCAAGTAAGAAGAATGAGGAACCTCTACAACCATTTGAAAAAGAAGGCCTTGAATCAGAAATCATCTCTCTCAAAGAACATGTGGAAAAATCAAATAAGAAGAATGAAGAGCGGCAACAAACATGTGAAGAAAACGAAAATTGGTTGAAAGAAGAGATTATAAATATAAAGGATCAAGTAGAAGATGGAAGAAGGAAAGAAGAAAGCATGACAAAGCAATGTCAAGCCTTTGAGGTTGAGGTAAACATTCTCAAAGGTAAATTAGAAGAAAAGGTTAAAATCTTGAGGTTTCAAGATAGTACTAATATTTTGGACAATATTCTGAGTAATCAAAGGTCTCCTGCTATCAAATTTGGTCTTGGTTTCCATGAAAATATTAAAGGAGAATCTAGCTCACAAGGAAGTGCTAAAAATTCAGAGGATGTCAATACAAAACCTGAAGTGTTGAAAGAGACAAAAGGTCAACCAACAATGATGAAATCTCAAAGGAAATCAGTCAATAATGTTGAATGTTTTAAATGTCATAATTATGGGCATGTTGCAGCAAATTGCAGGAGCAGACCATTTCAGCCTCAAACAAACAGTTCCTACATAGAAAGGTACTCTGGTTTCTTCAAGGGATATTGTTTTTTATGCAACAAGTATGGACATAAAGCAACTGATTGTAAAAGGAGGAAGATTAGAAATACTCATTATGATTCTTATGCTTATTTTTCTGGACATATGAGATGTTATTCGTGTAACAAGTATGGACATGTAGAAAAGGAATGCAGGATGAACAAATATAAGAAATTGGATAACTTCCAGCACACAAATAGAAAGTTCAAACAAATCTGGAAAAAGATGGAGGACCGATCAGAAACGTAGGGAATATTGACCCTACTGCACTCATCCGCTTCTGAAGCTGACTTTTCTTATTGACTGCAGGAATGATGTAGGATACATTATGAGATTTAGTAATGTATCGTCACAGGGGGAGCAATGTATGATGACTCTCATGATTGATTTGATTATTCTAGTTATATGTATTTCTGACAGAGCATCTGATATGAAGAAGACAGGTACATGAAGTACAAGTTCAGGAGGAGATGAAGGAATGTGAAAAATTTCTATGCTTCACTTTCCATACGCGGGTTCGATGAACAAAATTCGCGTATACACGCGAGTTACAGCAGACACAGTAGCGTATGCATTGATGATAAGAGAATTTATTTGATACCTAAAGATCTGGAGCAGAAGTTCAGGGGGAGCATCAGTCTGATTGTTAATAACTGTATTATTGACTTTGTATCAGCTTAATTTCTCAGTTCTAAATTATGATGATATGATACTTGGTTACTTATGTTGAAGATTATGGATGAGTCCTGTTTACTTGTTGATGAAGAGTATTCATTGCTGAGATGAATGTCTTATAATTCAGAGATAAGGACAGATCATGCAGAGATTGTTGCTGATGAACATTTTCAGGTTGCACAAGTTAATGAAGAGCATTGGTTCAGGGGGAGCAGCAGGTTGAATACTAATGATTGCATTGTTGACACTATGACTGCTTATTCTTTCGTTATTATAATACTCATGCTCAAATGATGATGGCTTGGTACATGGTTTGTTATGATGAGACTTTGAATGAGCCCTGTCTACTGCTTGCTGAAGTTTATCTGGTATTGGAAGTCGTTTGATTCAGAAATAAATCATGCATATTTTGTTACTATGGTTGAGATCTTTTGCCTACATATGTTACTTCATGTTAAATCTTGAAGATCTTGATGATATTGAACCACATGGATGATTGCTTGACACATATTTGAAGATGTTGTTCTGGTATGATAATCTCTTTTGGAAAGATTGTATTGATGCTGCAAAGAATCTGAAGGCTTCGTTACTAATGCGCTTATGTTACAACCGTTGGATGACGCTTGAAGACACAACTACACTGTTCTATCTATCTGTAGTTCAGGGAAGCTTTCAAATATCTCATAAAGAAGATGAACACTGTCTTTCTCTCACAAAAGAACAAATCTGCATAAATTTAGAAGATGGCATTGGATACACGGATTTCCTGAAACACAGTCGCGTATATACGCGACTTCATGCACATAAAACCGCATATGTCTGATTGCTGACAATTTTCTGTTTTGGGTCAGCTTTCTTCAGCACAGCTGCAGTGCTGTTTGGTATCTCTGATACTGTTTGGTATCTCTAGTGGTGTTCCAGTTCTCATAATTCTACTTCTAATGTTTTGATAAAGATGCCTTGATGATCTGTTGGTGAAAGTGTTCAGGATGCACAAACTAAGGGGGAGCCTTAGTCATATGAAAAGGATGCTTGGATGCACAGATTCAGGGGGAGCATTAGCATTGCTGAGTATAATGCATTGTTGGCATTATGATGTTTCTGAAATATGTTCTCTTTCTTGAGAACTTTCTGGGGTTGGTCTTAAAGTTATATTTGTAGTTTGGTGAAAAGGTCTTGATGAGACCCATGATGTAAATTTGTAATATTCAGTCATGTGAAGGACTTGTCAGTTTTTTAAACCCACTTGGTTGGGTAGCTGAGTCAAATTTTTGTAAACCCACTTGGTTGGGTAGTTGAGTCAAATATTGTAAACCCACTTGGTTGGGTAGTTGAGTCTCACATGTAAATCCACTTGGATGGATCTTTGATGTAAGTATGAGTCATTGGTGATTGGAAATTCATAGAGTCATGTACTTCATAGGAAAATATGTTTGAAGATTCAGCATGAACTCAGGGGGAGCTTGGTCACTTCAGTATATATCAGATCTGTAGAACGCTTCTTCCACATGAGGAGAAAAGGGGGAGAGTATGTTGGTTTTTGATCCGCTCTTTGCCCTTGATGTCAAAGGGGGAGAGTGACATGGTGTTTGAATGAAGAGAAAGAATGGTGTCAAAAATGGGGAATGTGACATGGTGTCATTGTATTCTTAATGTACCTATCTGTTGTGGTAACCAAACACCATCGTGGTTGCCATCAGTCCAAAGGGGGAGATTGTTGGCAATATGATGCAGAGTGTTGTCCTTGATGGCAACCCACTGAATGAAGATGAAGACATGAGACTGTTGACATGTGCTGTCCTTGATGGCAATCCACCTGATGAAGTTATTCTTGACCTGATGGGCTTGGTAAATGATGTAAATCTGATATGAAATGATGTTTGCTAGCACTATGGTGCTGAGTGTTGTTCTTGAATAGCAACCCACTTAATGAAGATGATGGCAACTTACTTGATGAAGTTGTGCTTGATAGAATATGTCTTGATGAACTAAATATGATGTATCTACAGTGTATACAGAAGGCAATGAAGAAAGGAATTCAGCATGTGCTATATCTATGGTGAAAAGAGTATGTCTCAAGGCATACGCGTATTTGTCTAGGGGAAGTCACGTATGCACGCGGAAAAGAACGTGCCAAGTCGCGTATGGGAAAAAGCGCTCAAAAAGTGCAAAACCAGGGATAACCACCATGGTATTGACCCATTGTATTGGGTAATGATTCGCCTAATTGACCTCATCCAGGAATACCATCGGATGTAATGTGGTTTTGGCTCATGGTATTGAAAAAGGGTAAACCTATATAAAGAGAAGAAATTCATTGTGCAAATCATGAGTGTGGGTGCAAGATGTCTGAGCTTGAATGAATACTTCTCTCTGAAGTAGATCTGAATGGAAAGGGTTACAGTTGAATGACAGATCTGAATGTATGATGCACCAATGATGAAGAAGGGGATCTAGATCTGAAATGTACTTGTATTTTCTAGATTTGTTTATGGAATGATTAGATCTGTGATGAAGCGAACATCTGTCTAAGGTAAAGGGTAAAATCTGAAGTGATGTATCTGTTGTGAAGAATTGCAATGACATAAAAGTCTAAAGAACCATACGCTAGTTCGCCGAAGAGGAAGCGCGTATATACGCGACTTCGCTGAAGAGAAAGCGCGTATGCGCAATGAAATTGGATCTGTAATATGTACAGAAGTATACGCTGGTTTATGTGAACGGAAGCGCGTATATACGCGACATCAGTGAAAGGGAAGCGCGTATGCAAACTAGGGTTTGCTGAAGTCTGTGGTAAGAAATGTCTGATCTGTTCTGCTGGTTTACTGATATCTGTCAGTGAGTTATATGTATCTGTTTCATGGTTGACTGTGCTTAAAAGTATGGAAAGGGTCCAGTCTGAAAATATGATGAAACGTGGCCTGCAAGTTGTGTCCTAAAGGAAGCTTGGATCCGGTGTGAAAATTGATGAAACGTGGTCCATAGAGGTGCTGAGGGTTGTAGCCTTCAGTCAGGGGGTCGTAGCTCCCTTCCAGGTGAGGCTGGTAAACGCGATCGGGGGGTCGTAGCTCCCTTCCAGGAGAGGCTGGTAAACGAGTCAGGGGGTTGGAGCTCCCTTCCAGGAGAGGCTGGTAAACGAGCGCAGGTGGGTGCCTGCGTGCTGGTCAAGTCTGCGCCAGCACATATGTTGTAAGATGTTTTCTCTATAATAAATTATTGAAGGCTGAGCAACTGCAGCGGTGGTTTTCTCCCGATTTGGGTTTCCACCTAAAAATCCTGGTGTTCATGTGTGATGCTTTGTGTGATGGTTTATTTTGTTCTTACTGCACATGTTTACTGTTTATTAAACATCTGATGAATGAATGATGGAATGATATAAGTAAAGAATTAATGACATAATTAGATCTCTGTGTATACGCTATTTTCTTAAAGAGTATCCGCGTATATACGCGAGTCTGTATCAGGAAAGTCGCGTATGGGTTTTAGAAGCAAGAAAAGGTAAAAGTTTTGAATATGCACGAAATACTGATTCACCCCCCCCTCTCAGTATTTTTCCCAACATCAAAGCTCAATCCCCTTGAAGGCTCCTTGAAATAATCCAAGGTATACCAACAAGTGACCCCAGACTCCTCAACAATGGTCTATCCGAGGTTTACCGTTGTTAATACGCGCAAATATTCTATCGTTCCCAATGAAATAGAATTGATTATCCCACTGGTTCAGATATGACCTCGTGCTTGACTCATTTAAGAGGAGCTTCCCAGAGCATACAAGCAACTATTGGATTTTTTCCTACCGCAAGATTAACTACTTGTTTGTTTTAACTGTCTTGGAAAGTTAATTACTCCCTACTCCAAGACACTAGCCTAAGCTATATTGGTGAAATGAGTCTTAGAAATATAAAAGTTACTAGATTAATTTTAATTTAAGCGTTGATTCTATAAGGTTGTTTCTTAAGAAAATAGGTGCGAAAGTGAAACTGATGACATGAAGTGACCTGACTCAAATTATACTAAAAATGCATCTATAATGAGAAACAATTTGTTTTCTTTCAATGAATTCTAGCTAAAGGAAGAGTTGAGAAATGTAATCTTTTTAAAAACAAATCTTTCCTTCAAACAAGAATAAATGAAAAGAAATATAATTTCAATGAGAACTCAAAATGATCTATGCTCAATAAAAATCCCTTTTGTTCAAGATCGAAACTGCAAACTAAATTTTTTCTTCAAAGACACTACACTTTCTAGAAAAGAACTCAAAGCTAAAAAACACTAAAATTGAGATCTAACAATTCTACGACTAAATATGAATTAAAACTTCAAATATTTTAAGGATGTCTCACTTAGCTTGTGATCTAACTAAGAAATTCTTTGCTTGAATCAGAAAGAACTTGAAAAAACATCCAATTTTCGTTTTTTAAGTGAAATTCCAAACTTATTAACAAAAGTTTTTAAACGATTTGCAAATGAGAAAAATAGGATCTAAATCTTATAAAATAATTTATGCTATGATGTCATACTCAACAAGAAAACAAGATAATACCAGTGATCTAAAAGCATACCAAGGTTTCTAATCTTTCAGTGGGATGTAAGACAAAGCAAAAATCATTATAACATGAAAATCTTTCAGAAAATCAATCAAAAATAAAATGCTGAAACAAACTCTTAAACAAGGCTTTCTGACAGAAGATATAGGTCTGGGTAATCACTGAGAACCTAAAAAACTAATCCAGAAAGGAGGATTTTAAGATTTTTCAAAAATTTGACAGGGTCTGCAGGATTTAGTGTAATCCAGTGCGGTCCCGCACTATGGATACAAGAAAAGTGGGGAACTACCCGCACTGTCTCAAAAGGAAAAGAGCAGACACAAGAAAACAAGAGAAAAAACCCAAAAATTCTCAAAAAGTTCTCAAGGATTCTATAGGGATTAACTACCCAAGCCAATATAAATCAATCAAAATCAGGAAACAAAGTTCATAAATCAAAAGTAAAAGAAATCAAAGCTCAAATTCTTCCCCAGCGCAGTCGCCATTTTGTTGGACGAATAAGTCATTCTTGCAGATAAGACAGACCTCCCAAGTGTCCTATGGACATCTAGCAACAAACGGACAAAAAAAACTATCTTTCTCTAGATATATTTTGATTCATAATTAAATGCTATAAAGGTTTAACGATCTTACTTTTTATCCAACGCTTGTTTGTAGTAGTAGTCCTTCAGTTACCCGAAAGAGCTATCTTTGTAGCTATACAATCACAAACAAACAAACATCAAATAGCACCTACATAGCATATATTAATAAATCATATCCATTATGGTGATCAAGGAATCCATAAAATAAACAATCAATTGACAACTTATTGAGAAAAACAGATTTATTTGTATTAACTTAAATAAGAAGAGCCTTACAACCGTGTCTTCCTTGATGTTGTACAGGTCTTCCTGGGGTCTAGAGCAGGCATTTCCTTTACTCGGATCAGCCTTTCACTCTTCCAACTGAGATACATACAGGTATGTAATCCTTCCCACATGAAATCTCAGCTAAAAGGGTCTAAGTTTCAACAACACTTTGCCTCCAACAATATTAAAACTTCAACTCATCAATTGGTTAATTGATAGTCCATTAGTAACCCCTTGAGGCTTCTCTATGCCTCTTTTTATAGTGGAGAAGAGGAGGTTACAGCTCCATATAAGAAGGTATAGAATCCTCCTTCAAAGGGATTAGTTCCTTACATCAAGGGGTTAGCTCCTTATTGGATGGGATGCATGAACATGAAAGGAGTGTACTTTCCACCACAGGAATGTCTCCAGAAGCTTCCAAAAATGTCTTTAACTGAGCTTCTATATTTTACTTGTGCATTTTCTAATCTTTTATAGGGGTCTGCACTTTTAATTAGTAGAAAGTGCTCTTGGCTACGCAGGATTTGTGGCCAAAAAGTGCGGGACCATAGGCAAAACTAGGAGAAAGTGTGGTACCATAGTTTTAAGGCTTTTATGAGCTTTTCTCTTAGTTTCAAGGCTTGATTTTGGGAACTTTGATATTATATACTTTCAAGGGAGTACTAAAATTTCATGGTGACAAATTTCAATGTAACACCCCACTCGAAGATACTCGACATTTCCTTTGCATTAGAGTCCTTATCCTCAGGTCAAGTATTCTGTCTTCCTGCAACTCATTTAAATATTCAATAGAAAAATATTCAATAGATGGAATCTAAAAATTCTCTTCTTGATCATGAATCATTGGAGGCTCATACAATCTCGAGATTTCCACATTCACAATAGAATAAATTTGCATGTAAGATGGAAAATCTAATAGGAAAGCATTGTTACTAATATTCTCCAAGATTTGAAAGGACCATATTTGATTGGCTTGAGCTTTTTACCTTCACCCTGTAGTATTACCTGGATGATGTATAACCAAAATTGATCTCCCACTTGGAAATCGTGATAAACCCTATGATTTTCATGTCTTGATTTGTACTTATATTTTTGTTTCTATAGTTGTTCTTGTACCCTTTGATGCATTAGCTGAATCTGTTCAATGAAATCATTGGCTTTGTCCACATCATATGTCCATCTAGTACAATATCTTCACGAAAAATGAAATGCAAATGAGACTTTGGAAAATAACCCAAATAAAATTCAAATGGAGATACTTGTGAAGATGAATGCTTTGCATGATTATAGGCATGTTGGATGTAATGCAAATGCTCAAGAAAATTTTAGGATGTTTACCACAATATGCTTGAAGGAGATGCATTACTATTTTGTTCACTACTTCTTTATGGTCGTTGGTTTATGAATGAAATGTGGTGCTCTTATTCAACTTTGTGTCCATGATTTCCCACAAAACTTGACCAAAAATTCTCTAAAAATCAAGAATCTTGATAAAAAATAATATAAGTTGGTAACCCAAAGTGAACCCATACATTTTGGAAGAACATATTTGCGGTGTTTTTAGTTGTAACTTGTTTCTTACATGGTATAAACACACACATTTTTCTGAAACGATCCACAACAACATATAGATAATCGTGATCTTTCTTAGACATTACTAGTACCCAAACAAAATCCATAGAAATAATTTCCCAAGGACGAGAAGAAATAGGAAGTGGAGTGTACAAACCCAATTTTCTATTGCTTGGCTTACTAGTAGCATACATGAAACATCCTCTCACATATTTTGAAACAATTTCATTCATGCGAGGGCAATAACAATACCTCTGAATTTGAGCAATTATTTTTCCTACACCAAGGTGACCTGCAATGAGATAATCGTCGGGTTCCCTTGTGACATTGACTATTTTACTCTGTGGAACACATAACTTTCCAAGGTGATACAACAACTTGTTATGAACATGATAATCCAACTCTTCAACATGATTTCCTTGACTCAAAGTTGCATAAACATATTTAGAATCTTCATCTTGAGCATACTGATCAATATAACATTCATGCATGATTGAGTTATGCTTGAGAATAACATATGTGTTTACCATAGGCCTTGATAAAATATATGAAACTTTGTTTTATATATTGTTCTTATACTTTATTACCAAATGAAATTGTTGTAGGAATCCCATCCACCTGAAATGTCTAGCTTGTTGTAGATTTGTTTGTGATTGTAAATATTGCAAAGATTGAAGGTAAATATGAATAATAGTTTCTTTACCCATCAAATAATTCTTCAATTTATTTAGATTCAGCAGTATCTTTAGCTTTAATCATCAATGAAACAATATTCGTACTAGAACTTACAAGCCTTTTCATCTAACCAACACTTACAAGAGATAAGTTCATCTTCTTGCGATGTGCTCTAACAATATACTCAACTCCATCTTTAAAAATATGATATTTTTTCTCATGGTGATATAATATGTATTTTTTGTCATAAAATTATGGACTCCCTAATAAAATCCTGCAAATATCAAGTGGTACAACATGAAATTGTACCCCATCAATAAAATTAGTAGTGATGGTGAATTTGAGTTTACATATTCTTGTCACTTGTAATTTGGAATCATTAAATACCCAACCAAAAGGGTAAAGTTTAGTATGAGATGTAGTTTCTAGATTAAGTTTCTTGACAATTGCTTCAAAGATAATATTGACCTGGGATCCAATATCAAACAATGTATCGAATTTTGTATGTTTTGTAATGACCCTGATATGGAAAATCTTACTTCTTTCTTTATCATTTTGAGATTCAATAGGCTTACTAGAAGAACTAGTACTTGAACTAGAATTTATACCTTTCATTCCTATGGTTGTGATTTTGGTTACATCACCTAAATCAGATCCTAGATCTTGTTGAGTTGTAGCAGCAGACTTTTGTTTCCCCTTGTTATTGAATTTCTTTGATCTCATTTCTGGATGTAATTTCCAAAAGTGGTCACTATCATGGTATTATTTTGAACAATGTTTACAAGTAAATTTATCTCCCTCTTTCTCGATAGTAGCATTCTTTTTTCCTTTTCCTTAAAACCTCCGCTCCCCTTTATCTCCAGATTTGAAAGGTTTCTAGCTAGTCTCTTGAGGAACATTCTTGCCTCTTGATTCTAAATGAGGTGCCTGAACACATACTTCATCTAGATTGGTGGGATTAAACATAAGTATAGTATGTCTCAAATAAATATGTAATCCACCTATGTATTTAAGGAGAGTATATTTTGAATAAAAATCAACACCCAAGATTAAATCTCTTCTTCTAAATTTTTGTGTGTAACTTTGGACACTCTAGCCTTTAGCCTGTCTAAAAATTTTCCAATCCATAATTTTTGTTTGCATGTAAGCTAATGGATAAAATTTTCTTCTTAATGCAACTATAAAATCATTCCAAGAAAATATAATTTCACCACTTTTCTTCAAATCTTCTTGATTTATGGCCTCCCACCATATGAGGGTTGCACTTTCCAAATGAAGAGAAGAAAGTTGGATCATAGTAACATCATCATCAATATTTTGAATATTTCAATAGAATTCAATTTGGTGAACCCAATTATCCAACTTTTCAGGATTTACTTCCCCGTTGTACATATGAAATTCACACTTGACATCAAATCTAATCAAAGGAAAGTTAGCATGTCCTTTTGGAGATGGAGGAGGAGCAATTCTATGACATGAAGGAGGTGAAGAAGGAGGCGAGTATGGAGGTGTAGATGGAGGTGAAGGAGGAGGTTGAGGTAGAGGCTTGCTTCCATCACCACGATTACCTTTTGGTTGATTTGAACTTTCTCATTACAACCTTGTTGTCCTCTCATTGTACAACACTTTCACTATCTCAGACATATTGTAGAAATCCTTTCTAAAATATATCTCATCCTCAAACATCATCATGTTTCCTTCTTCATGTGCCATGACTAGTGGATTTTGTGGAGTTTTTGACCTCCTTGAACCAATTTGAGGGTTTGGTTATTCAAACACTCCTTCTCCTTTCAATTTACACCTTGTAATCATTCAAAAAAAAACACTTGCAAAAACTATCAAACCTTCACAACAACCATGCTTTGATACCAAACTGATCTGAAATTAAAATTGAAGGTTTCTTGTAAATTTTTTCAAGCTATTTTGTGTCTTATGTGCAATGGATTGATATTGAAAAAACACACAAACTAAGATAAATTTTGTATATTTTAACAGTGAAAAATAGACAACAAGCAGCATCACAAAACAACAATTTGATGACGAAGTTCAACCCTCCTAGGCTACATCTCTAGGTCCAGCGTCCAATGTTGGCCCTTTAAATTATGTGCTCAAATGTGTAATTGCATCAACATGCAATGCTCAAATTGCAAAAAGAAACACTTCCATTGAGTCCATAACACCCAAAAATCCCTATGTAGGCTCTTCATAGGTTGAAAATGGTTGAAAATGGCTAGGTTAAACCTCCTTCTTCATTTCTCTACTAATTGTTCTGCAAATTCATCTCTTATTCAAAAATAACAATGGAAGTGGTCATTGGCATCATTGCAAAGATACAATTTTGCAACTGTAGGTGGTTCTTTTGGCCATGAAACCTATCATGTCAGGTGCAATTTTTCAGATGATTAGTTGAGCCTCACACCCTTATTCTTTGCCCTCTCATCGGTCATGTAGCATATAATATGTCGTGTGATGTAGCTGGCTCCAAGAATACTCAAAATCTAGAAATGTCTTTGGAAAATCTCAAAAATAAAAGTTACTGGATTGAAGTGGAACCATGGTCAGATTGAAGATATCATTGCAAGATTTCCAAAAGCATTAATGACACCTCGATCTAAGTTTGTATGTGAAAGTTATGACAGTTAAATTTTTGTTCAAACTAGGCCCACTAACAGTCACTAACAAGGCAACAATTTGGAAAATTATCAGCGCACGGTTTCCGACGATCGGAATGGGAAAATTTGTCGCATCATTAATTTTGTCGGTGACCCTAAAAATTCAGCGGAAAACATTTAACCAATCTCTCTTAATATATCTATATATGTGTGTGTGTGTGTGTGACATGTGGGAGTGTAGGATGCCACCATCACCACCCCTCCCCAACAGTTATCATAGAAAAGTAAAAAGGTTGACAGTTGATCAAACCCTACCAACCCATTGCCATATATATATTATATATAACATATATCAAACCAAAATGGGGGTAGACCGCTATTTCGAGTACCCTCTACCCAATCAAACACACAACATGTGTAGTATCATCGGGGCCGACAGGGTTTGAACTCGCCGAACTAGATGTTTGGCCCACCACTTGGGCAGCCCCCAACAAAACATAACCAAAACAAACAACTGACGCACCATAATGGGTGTCCTGCGGGGTTGTACCTCAGGACCTCCCCAACCACATGCCTAATTCGGAATCCACCAACCAATAGCCCGTTGGTCCATACTTTGTAAAGTCTTCCGCAAATATTACTTATGACCCTTTGCAATGTGCTCAATGGAGGAGGAGCAAGAGTGGAGTTCCAACTAGTGGAAACAGGTGTGGAACCATAACCAGCAGAACCCTGACGTCAGGTTCCAGGATTGGAACCTTGATACAAGGGTATATTTTGATGCCAAGAAATATTCTTGAGGGTCGAGAAGTGTCGGTGTCAAAAAGTGGTAAAATTTATAATCATTTTTCACAATTTTTCACCAAGAATCCAACCGTGCAGCCTGTTTCTCCAAAATAGGTCTACATTTTCAGGCCATCCCAAGAAGTGGAGGTACACGATGTCATTTTTTAATTTCTTGTACTTTATTTATGCTATCATTTAATGAAATAAGCCTCCCCACATTGAGGAGGTCCTGGAGACATAGCTCACATTGGGTGAACTTCGTTATCAAATTGTCTTGTGCCTTTGATCTCATGGTTTTTATTAATTTCCACATATTTCATGTGTTTATGTTACCTGGTTACATGCTCTTCAAGTGAAATTATGTATGCATCCTTGAAGTAAAATATTTGGATCAATGTGGGTCGTGGGCTATGGGCCACGCGCCCCTCTAATCCCTCTCCTGATCACATTATATTGAATAAGACTGTGGGTTAGATGCAAGAAGGGTGCCACACACCTACCCCTCCAAAGTTCCCATCGTCGGTTATGTGGTGCCAATAGAACTTGGGGCTAGGGTCACTCGCCTCACCCCTCATGCCTTTCAGTACAATCATGTAACAACATATGACTTGGATATGGGCCATTCAGGTGAGCCCGTCGGCGCGACTCCCCACAATGCGCCAACCATAATACTTTATTAACAACCCGTCCTCCATGTATTTACAAGGACCAATGCGTGCCTTAGTGGTAAGGCACTCTATTGTGTATTGTGAAGTCATGGGGTTGAACCAAGCAGAGGCTCATTCAGTCCTTAACCAAATTTTGGCCTCATCAAGGGTGCCACATGGCACCTATGATTGGGCCACATATCACTCTATGATTGACCCAAAAAAAGTCACCACCAACCAATCAAATTTCTCTAACTGCCACTATACGAATGATCCACGTGTCCCATCCTCATTGGCTCCATACTACATAGTCACCCTATTAATGTCGGCATCACGTCACTGTACGAAATACCACGTGGCACCCATACAGTTCCCAATCAACCCTACAAGTTGAATTTTTTTATTGTTTTCCAAAAAATTCATAACATTGTAATTCCCTCATATGATGTCAAATTGAGATGATTCAAGCATAATTGGAATCAAAATGATGATATATATGATTTGGCGTTGGTTTCAGAATAATTTGAGTACTTTTAATTTTGACCATATTTTTTATCCCCTAGATCATTCCTCCCCATTGGAATATTTTGGACCACCAAAAGTTTTCTTTTACTCAACCATTAAGTGAGGGTACAACTCCCTCACTTTAAAAATCTTAATCCATCTTGCCTTTCTTGGATTGGTACCTTTGAGCCCCACTCGAAGATAGACCGCATTGGCTCTGTGTGAAGTCCATATCCTCTTACCAAAAATATACTCTTCCTGCAACTCATTTAAAAATTCAGGAGAAAAAAATTCAATATATGGAATCTAAACATTCTCTTCTTGATCATCAATCATTGGATGCTCATATAATCTCAAATTTTCCACATTCACAACTAATGAATTTGCATGTAAGGTGACAAATCTAATCGGAAAGCGTTGTTACCAATCCTCTCCAAGATTTTGAAAGGACCATATCTGATTGGCTTGATATTTTTACCTTTTCCCTGTAGTCTTTCCTTGTTTATGTAGAACCAAACTTGATCTCCCACTTGGAAATCATGATCAACTCGATGTTTTTCATGTCTTAATTTGTACTAACCAGGTGCTCAAAATTATGCTAAAAAATGAAAGTTTTTGGAATGGTGTGGAAAGTTAATGACCACATAGATCTCGTTGTTCTGAATCTGATGCAACTCGTTTCGCAGAAAACTGACACCGTATGCTCCCAAAAATGTGTTATGTCCACTTTGTCAAACAAACAATTTTTTTGAAAAAAAATGTAGGGACAACCCAGTCAACAGTCTGTACTACTAAATGGGCATGCCCAGTTGGCAGGTTGATTGGTCAATGGGATTGTCTTCAGCTAATCATGTTGCTCCAATTGGCACATTTTCCTTGGTTTTTTATGGCGTGATGTGATTGGTTGGAAATGTGGCCAAGCACATTCTGTCACGTGGCCCAACCAGAGGTTGCCACGTGGCAACACGATGTTATCACTTGGATTGAACCTCAGGCTGAAAAAGGCAATTCTGAGGTAACCACAAACAACGCTTAGCCAAGTAGCTAGCCCTACTAGGCAAGGAGAGGGCTCTCTCCATAAATATCACAACTAAGATGGCTGAGTAAAGAAGATATTAGGCTAGGTATAGTAGCTCAGGGTTTTTATTTTGATTGTGTAGGGTTTTGCTGGATCAGGAGGAGTCAAACAGTCAGGGCAAGGAAATTAGGTCAAGATTTGCAGGGTGTTCTATGGTTCAAGGTAGGTACAATGTTTAGCACTTTTGGATTTTGATGGTGGTATGATTAAGACAAGTGAGGGGCTATAAAGAGCATGGTGCAATCATGGGTTCTTTCTAAACTGAAGAAATTATAGACTGTGAATGTTTACCCAAAACAGAGCATAGAAACTATGGATTCTGTTCATCTAACTTGAAAACATTCACTTAATAGCAATGAAATGATGGATGAAATACACAAAACATTCTAACATCTGAGCACAAAAGAAGAAACTGAAACTAAACACCATACCACATGGATCCCATAAAAATAGCTACAAATTTGATTAATGTCTAGGCCAAAAATGATACAAAATTGTGTCTCTTCAAATCCAAACCTCCAAATGAGTCCAACCTCTACTAATGAGAAATAATAAGAAGATATAGACCTCAAAACAACTCATCCTAGCCTCAGGGGGTCGAATCCATGAGATGAGGATCAGTTTCCACCAAATGCTAAACAAGAATCTGAAGACTAGGAAGACCCAACAACTTGCCTCTAAAAGAGAGGAAACTGATTCATTCGACCTCAACTAATGACTTACCTAATGTATCTACCTTTGATAAAAGTAAAAACATGACTTTTACATTCGTCTTGAACATTTACATCATAAAATTACATTTCCCAAAGTGAAAAGTCAAACTGAAGAAGATTTGTACTTGGGGAATATTGTTGGAGGAGGTGAGTTGAAGATATACCCCTCTAAGGTTGAGGTCATTGTGAATTGGTCAATGCCAACGATAGTCACTGAGGTAAGAACTTTTTTGGGAGAAACCCAATATTGGAGGAAGTTTATTGCTAACTTCTCTTCTATCGTAACTCCATTGCATGCATTGACTAGTGTGAAAAGGTCTTCCAGTGGGGAGGAAAGCAGCAAAAAACATTTAATTCTTTGAAAGAGTAGATCAGTTCAGCCCAATACTTTCACAACTAGACTTGAGACATCCCTTTGAGATTCAAACTGATGCAAGCGACTATGTCATGGGCGTAGTCCTTATGCAACATGGTAAGCCCATTTCATTTCATTCAGAAATTTTCAATGGTGCAGTGATTAATTATCCTACTTATGACTAGGAGCTTTATGTGTTGGTTCAAAGTGTGAAAAATTGGAAACACTACTTGATGGGAAAGGAAAACATCATACACACCGACCACCAACCATTGTAATACTTGCAATCAAAAACTAAGTTGCAGTAATCAAGGAAATTTCAATGGATGGGTTTCCTACAACAATTCCACTTGGCCATAAGGTATAAGAAAGGTATATACAACCAGCTTTCTGATATGCTTTCTAGGCCTATTGTTAGTGCATATACTTTTCTCAAGCATAATTTTGTTTTGCATGAAAGTTATGTTGAGAAATATACATTTGATAATTAATTTCAAGATGTTTATGCAAAATTGAGTCAAGGCAAACAAGTAGAGGAATTGGATTACCATGTACATAATAACTTGTTGTATCATTTGGGAAACCTTTGTATTCCATAGGGAGAGAGAGTGAATATCGTAAGGGAAGCACACACTTCTCTTATTGTTGGACATTTCGGTGTAAGCAAAACATTGTCACATCTTCAGAGGTATTGTTATAGGCCTCGCATGCTTGAAAGTGTGTCACGTTTCATTAAAGGTTGCTCATTGTGTGTAGTCAGTAAGCCTAGCAATAGGAGGTTAGGATTGTACACACCACTTCCCGTACCTTCACGTCCATGGGAGAGTGTTTCTATGGGCTTTGTAGGAGGTCTTCCATTGTCAAAAATAGGTCATGATTGTTTGTATGTATTTGTGGATAGGTTCAGCAAGATGTGTATATTAATTCCATGCAAAAATCAAATCATAGCTGAACAAACAACCCAACTATTCTTTCAATATGTTTGGGTTCATTTTGGGTTGCCCACATCCATTTTTAGTGATCGAGATTCTTGATTTGTTGGGAATGTTTGGTCAAGTTTGTGGGACTTGATGGATACCAAGTTGAAAAATAGCACAACATTTCATCCACAAACAAATGGTCAAACAGAAGTGGTCAATCAAACAACCATACATCTTCTTTGAGGATACTAGAGCAAGCATCATAAGTTTTGGGATGAATAGTTGCATTAAATTAAACATGCTTACAACCATGCAAAACACTCCTCTACACAAACATCGTCATTTGAGGCATGTCTTGGATACTTGCCTAGATCACCATTGGATTTCATTTTTGAGAGCTTTGTTGCTATTGATGGCCATAGCGACGTAGAAAAAGCCAAGAAGTTCATAGAACAAATCTAATTGATACATCAAACAGTTCAAGATCAATTTGAAAAGAGCCAAGGAAAGTACAAACCAAGGCATGAAAAGCATAATGTAGATCACAAGTTCCAAGTTGGTGATGAATTTTGGCTTCACATTAGCAAAGAGAGGCTTCAAGGGGAAGGTGAAAAACTGAAACCAATCCATTATGGTCCTTTCAGAATTTTGGAAAAGATTGGTGACAATGCCTTCAAGTTAGATTTTCCTTCATACATGAAAATTTACTCTGTTGTTAATGTTGAGAAATTAAGGTTGTATGAGCCTCTGTTGATTGAAGATCAAGGAGAAAATGTTCAAATTCCATCTATTGAAGACTTTTCTCCAGAATACCTTGATGAGCTTCGGTAAGACTCTTGACAGAAGAACAAGGACATCAAAACGAGGGAGCATAGAATACCTTCGTGTGGGGCTCAAAGGAACAAATCCTTCTAATGTAAAATGGACCGATATTGGAAAGGTGAGGGAACTGTACCCTCATTTGCTAAACAACCGAAAGTGGCATTTTTTTGTCCAAAAGCTTCCAGTGGGGAGGAGTGATTAGGTACTCAAAACTATGCTAAAAAATGAAAGTTGTTGGAATGGTGTGGAACCTTAACGACCACGTAGATCACATTGTTAGGAATTTGACACAGCTTTTTTCATAGAAAACCGATAGTGTATGCTCCCAGAAACGCGTTCTATTCAATTTGAAAAAAAATGTAGGGACATCGCAGTCAACAGTCTATACTATTGAATGGGAATGCCCAGTTGAGAGGTCAACGTGAGTTTCTTCGGAAAATCATGTTATGCCAAGTGGAATATTTTCGTTGGTTTGTTGTGGCGTGATGTGATTGGTTGGAAATATGGCCAACCACATGTTGTCACGTGGCCCAATTGGAGGCTGCCACGTGGCAGCACGGGAGGCCACAAAATTTTGGTTAGGGTGAAATCGCAGTCCACTAGGGTTGAACACATGACCTCACCACCATCAACAAAAGTCCTTACTACTACATTTCACGATTTCCTTATTATATCATATGGCACATTATAGATTTCAATTAAGGTTGTCGGAAGTATGGGAGGAAGGGGTCAGGTCTTAGCCCGAGCACACCCACCCCCCCCCCCACCCCCCGCCCAAAAAAAAAAATGATTCATAGAATAGATGGTCATGACCGGGGGTGCGGTTGTTGGGACCACTGCCCAATTCAACATCTGACCAACAATACCTTAACTGCCAGTGGTTAATACAACCGCTGATTTTTTTTATGTTAAAAAAAATATGATTTAATCCATTTAAAAAAAAAAAAAAATTAATTAACCACGTTAATTATGGTTAATAATTCAAATCTAAGGATTAATGGAAAAATTAGCACCCTGATAATTTTTCCCAGAAATTGGGCAATATGGCACTCGGTTAGCGGATTTGGAGGCGAAATTGTAGGATGGTGCCGGATTTGGTGGAATTTGGGGTATGATTAGTGCCAAAACTTGGGGAAGCCATAACTTACTCAATTTTTGACCAATTTGGGATCAGAAAGAGGCTAGACAAGCATTTTTGGGCATTATAGAGCCATTCGAGCAGGTTTTGGAGCTGTTTGAGAGTTGTAAATGTATGTAATCACACTTTTAAGCATAATAGAAGAGGGCTAAGCCATTGGAAGCTGTACCAAGGAAAAATAGCCCATGCGGGGTGAACTCCTTCATCATGTGTTGTTGTGATACTGTTTTGGTGATGTTCATGTCTATTATATTATGTTTTTCAGTGTTTCTTTTAATGTTAATTTGCTCAAGAAATTCACATGAAAACACATAAAAACTCATTGGTTAACTTGCAATTTACCTCATAATCCTCAAGCACTTTGTTTATATTCTAAATTGGAATTTAGCACAACAAACACTAACTTTCCCATTCAGATCATGTACTTAGATTTTCTTTTCTATAGTTTTTCTTGTGCCCTTTGATGTGCTAGCTAAATTTATTCAATGAAATTCTTGGTTTTTTCCACATCACTATGTCCATTTATTGCAATATATTTACCAAAGATGAAATCCAAAGGAGACATTGGAAAATAAACCAAACAAGCATCAAATGGAGATACTTGTGTAGATGAATGCTTGGCATGATTGTAGAAATGATGGATGTAACGAAAATTATCATCCAAATTTTTAGGATGCTTACCACAATATCCTCGAAGGAGATTCACTATCGTTATGTTCACTACTTCTTTCTTCCCATTGGTTTGTGGATTAAATGTGATGCATTTCTTCAACTTTGTGTCAATGAGTTCCCATAAACTTGACCAAAAATTCTCGACAAATTGACAATCTCGATCAAAAATATTAGAAGTGGGTAACCTAAAGTGAACCCATGCATTTTGGAAGAACATATTTGTGGTATGTTCAATTGTAGCATGTTTCTTACATGGCATCAACACACACATTTTGTTGAAACTATCTACAACAACACATAGATCATCATGACCTTTCCTAGACATTGGTAGTCCCCCAACAAAATCCATAGAAATACTTTCCCAAGGATGAGAAAGAATAGGAAGTAGAGTGTAAAAACCCAATTTCCTATTGTGTGTCTTGCTAGTAGCACACATGTAACATCCTCTCACATATTTTGAAACGATTTCATTCATGGAAGGCCAATAACGATACCTCTGGATTTGAGAAATTGTTTTTCCTACACCAAAGTTACCAAAACTAATAGAAGTGTGGGATTCCCTTATGAAATTGACTCTTTCACCCTGTGGAACATATAACTTTCCAAGATGATACAACTACTTGTTATGATCATGATAATCCAAATCTTCAACATGATTTCCTTGACTCAAAGTTGCATAAACATATTTAAAATATTCATCTTGAGCATATTGTTCAATATAACTTTCGTGCATGATTGAGTTATGCTTAAGAATAATAGATGCATTAATAATAAGACTTGATAACATATCTGCAACTTTGTTATATATATGTTTCTTATACTTGATTACCAATTGAAATTGATGTAGGAACCCCATCCACCCAAAATGTATAGCTTGTTGCCGCTTGGTTTGCGATTGAAAATATTGCAAAGGTTGAAGGTCAATATGAATAATCATTTCTTTACCCATCAAATAATGCTTTCATTTCTTTACTCTTTCTATGAAAGCATACAACTCTTTTTCATAAGTTGGATAGTTAATTACTACATTGGTAAAGGTTTCATAATGATAACATATTGGCTTATCATGTTGCATCAAAACTACTCACATAGCATATTATCTTGCATCAATTTGAATTTCTAATGGTTGCTTAAGATATAGAAGTGATGGAATTGGTGTTGTACTAATTTTCTCTTTCAAAGTGTTGAAGTATTTTTTCTACTTGCCTCCCCACTGAAAGACCCATTTCACAGTTGTTAAATCATGTAATGGTGTTGCAATGAATGAGAAGTTGGCGATAAATTTTCTCCAGTATTGCGTTTCTCCCAAAAATCTCCTAAATTATGTTACATTGTTGGATTTAGGAAAATTCACAATGACATCAACTTTTGAGGGATCAATATTCATTTCACTCCCTCCTACAATGTGACCCAAATAAACCAAAGAGGTTTTCCCAAATTCACATTTAGACATCTTCAAATACAACTTTTCCATTTTCAAAACATCTAAAACTTGTTTCACATGATTTACATGCTCTTCACGAGTCTTACTGAAAATCAAAATATCATATAAGTATATTATGAAAAAATCATCAAGGAATGGTTGTAATACATCATTCATAAGTCTCATGAATGTTGGAGGTGCATTGCAAAGCCCAAACGACATAAAATAACCATTCAAACAAACATTGTTTTGTATTGAAAGCAGTTTTCCAAATATCATCTTCAGAAATCTTTATCTAATGATAACCGCTTCTCAAATATAACTTAGTAAAGTAAACATATTCCTTTCAATGATCTAGAAAATCATCAATGTGAGGAAGAGGATAATGATTCTTTACCATGATCTTGATCAAAGCTTGGAAATCCACACACATGCACCATGTACCATATTTATTTGGAACCAATAAAATAGGAGACCCACAAGCATATGTGTTAGGTTTGATGACCCCTTTGTCAACCAGCTATTGAATTTTCTTCTTGATGTCCACATTCACCGAAAATGACATTATATGCATTCCAATGTTTGGAACTGGTTCATCTTATTTCAAGTAAATCACATGTTGGATTCATCTTTTAAGGGAAAATCATTCATGTTCCTGAAACATCTTGTCATAATTGTTAACAAATTTAACCAATTCATTCTTGAGTTTAGAATCACATCCTTTGAAGGCTTCATATTCAACAGTATCTTTAGCTTTTATCATCAACAATACAAAATTATTACTAGCATCTACAAGCCTTTTCATCTCACTAACACTTACAAGAGATAAGTTCATCTTCTTGTGATGCGCTCTAACAATATTCTCAACTCCATATTTAAAAAGATGATATTTTTTTTTCATGGCGATAGAATATGAATTTTCAGCCATACAATTATGGACTCCCTAAAATAATCCCACAAATATCAAGTGGTACAACATCAAGTCTACCTCATCTATAAAATAAATAGTGATGGCGAATTTTATTTTACATCTTCTTTTCACTTTTAATTTTTCATCATCACATACCTAACCGAAAGGGTAAGGTTTAGTATGAGGTGTAGTTTCTAGATTAAGTTTCTCGACAATTTCTTCAAAGATAATATTGACTTGGGATCCACTATCAAAAAATGTATCAACTTTTGTATGTTTTGTAATATCCCTTATATGAAAAATCTCACTTCTTTCTTTATCATTTTTAAATTCACTTGGCTTACTAGAAGAACTAGTACTTACATTAGCAGTTATACCTTTCATTCCCATGGTTTTGATTTTGGTTTCATCACCTAAATCAGATCCTAGATCTTGTTGAGTTGTAGCAGCAGAATTTTGTTTCACCTTGTTATTGAAATTCTTTGGTCTCATTTCTGTATATAATTTCTAACAGCAGTCCTCATAATCAATTTATTTTGAACAATGTTTACAGGTAAGTTTCTCGCCCTCTTTCTTAACAGTAGCATTATTTTTTCCTTCCCCTTTAAACTTCCCCTTTCCTTTGTCTCTAGATTTGAAAGGTTTCTTTCTAGTCCCTTAAGAAATATTCTTGCATATTGATTATAAATGAGTTTCTTTAACACATACTTCATCTATATTGGTGGGATTAAACAGAAGTATAGTATATCTCAAATAACTATGTAATCCACCTATATATTTAAGGAGAGTATCTTGTGAAGACAAATCAACACCCAAGGTTAAAGCTCTTCTTCTAAATTCTTGTGTGTAACTTTGGACACTCTGACCTTTATCTTGTCTATAAATTTTCCAATCCATAAGTTCTTTTTGCATCTAATATAATGGATAAAATTTCCTTCTTAATGCAACTTAAAATCATTCTAAGAAGAGATAATTTTACTACTTTTCTTCAAATCTTCTTGAGTTTTTTCCTCCCACTAGATGAGGGTTTTACTTTCCAAACAAAGAGAAAAGGATTGGATCTGAGTAACATCATCATCAATCTTTTGAATCCTGCAATATATTTCAATTTTACAAACCCAATTATCCAAATTTTCAACATCCTCTTCCCCATTGTGCATAGGGAATTAAAAATTGACATCAAACTTAATCAAATGAGACTTATCATGTCCTTTTGGAGATGGACAATGAGTATGTCTATGAGTTGAAGGAGGTGAAGAAGGAAGTGAGGATGGAGGTGTAGATGGAGGTGAAGGAGGAGGTGAAGGTGGAGGCTTTCTCCCATCACCAACATTACCTTTCGATTGATTTTAACTTTCTCCTTGCAACCTTGTTTTCCTATCATTATACAACACTTTCACCATCTCAAACATATCATAGAAATCCTTTCTAAAAGCTCTCTCATCCCAAAACATCAACTCTTTTCCTTCTTCATGTGCCATGACTGGTGGATTTTGTGGAGTTTGTGACCTCGATCCAATTTGAGGGTTTGATTCTTCAAGCACTCCTTCTCCTCTTTTAAATTTAGACCTTGTAATCATTTAAAAAAACGCTTTCAAAAATTATCAAACCTTCACAATTACCATGCTATGATACCAAACTGATCTGAAATTAAAATTGAATGTTTCATATAAAGTTTTGCAAGCTAGTTTATGTCTTATTGGCTATGAATCGATATTGCAAAAGCACACAAAATAAGTTAAATTTTTCAGATTTTAACATTAAAAAATAAACAACAATCAATGTCACAAAACAACAATTTGATGATGGAGTTCACCCATCCAGGGCTACATCTCCAAGTATAACTTCCAATGTTGGCCCTTTAAATTATATGCTCACATGTGTAATTACATCAACATATAATGCTCAAATTTCAAAACAAAAACATTTCCATTGAGTCTGGAACACCTAAAAACCCCTGTGTAGTCTCTTATTCGGCTTAAAAAGGATGAAAAATGGCTAATTTAGGAATTCCTTCTTCATTTCTTTGTTAACTGTTTTACAAATTCGTCCCTCTGTCAAAACTGGAAACGACACTGGTCTTTGGCGGCTTTTCAAAGCGACAATTTCACAACTGTAGGTGACATGTTCAACCATGAAACCTATCGTGTGAAGTGGTACTTTTCGAATGATTATTTAAGCCCCACATCCCTATTCTCTGCCCTCTGGTCAATCACGTGGCATATAATATGACCATGGAGCACGGGCCATGGACCATGCACTCCACTGGCCCACATCTTGGTCATGTGATATTGAATAAGACCCTAGGATGCAGGGTGCCACGAGCCTTCCCCTCTGAAATGTATGTCATCATTTATATGGTGTAAATAGAACCAAGGGCTACGGTGACATGCCCTGCTCCTCCCACTTTTCTGCATGGTCACATAACAACATACGACTTGGGGCTAGGTCGGTCAGGAAATGCCACCAACCTGACCCTCCCCCCAACGCGTTAACCATAAAAATTTATTAGCAACCCTACCCTCATGTATTAACAAGAACCAACGCGTGGCTTAGTGGTAAGGCGTTCCATTGTGTATTGTGAAGTCATGGGGTCAAACCCTGTAGAGACTCATCCAATCCTTAACCAAATTTTGGCCTCATTCATAGTGCCACGTGGCACCCTATGATTGGGCCATGTGTCACTCCATGATTGGCCCAAAACAAATCACCACCAACCAATCAAATAACGACAATTGAATTTGTACGATCGAGCCACGTGTCCCATCCCAATTGGCTCTATACTACACAGTCAACCTTCTGAAGCCATCACCATGTCAGTGTATGGAATGCCACATAGCATCCATACATTGTTGCTTCAACACTGTAAGTTGACTTTTTTATTGTTTTCCAAAAACTTCAAAATGTGTAACTTCCTAATACGATGTCAGATTGAGGCGATTCAAGCATCATTGGAATAAGAACGAAGAGATCTACAATTTGGGAGAATTTTAGCACTTTTAATTTTGAGCATATTTTTTATCCCCTAGATCATGAATCCCCATAAACTTTGTTTAATACCTAAAACTACCCCCGAATGGTTTCAGACCCCAATTCTCCAAAATGGGATTGTTTAAATCCTATCCCTCATGTAGCTAAATGGACTACATCACGGGGATAACGAAAACTTACACATCATATAAAAAGAGGAACATAATTTGGGAAGTAATTAAAACCAAGTTTTTATTAGACTTTATGCATAATTATACATGGATGATGTGGCTGGAGTGGTTGTACCTACTCCAACCAATACTTCATTTAATTTACTTTAAATATTTACTGAGTTTTACTCAAATTTATTTAATTTATTATATATGATGACATACATAGGCTTAAGAGGCCCCTACGATATCTCCCGCAACCTCAATGTCTTTGTCATCCCAAGTAAGGATGCAACATGTCTTGGACCTCTACTTTTTGTAGAAGTATCCTTACTTTATATCAACCATGTGTACTAGCTTGCATATGTAACTCAACCACAACAATCGCCAGGTGGATAGGGAAATGCACATATACAAGGCTTACTATGACTTCTACTTGTCTGGTGGCCACTTATTGTAGATGTAAAATTTTCAAATTCTCTGTAGTCTCTCTACCATATGGAATGCTACTCCAACCAAGAATTGTCAGGAATCTCCTCTCCAATCAAGGTTGTCTGTTTTTCTCTCTCAATGGATGAGTTTAGCTTGTGACTATCACTCTTGGGATTTTTTCATTCAAACATAAAATAATTGAACGTCTTCCATAACATGGAATATTTATTTTTTATCCTATCACAACCCAAGAACCATTCTATAATATTTATACTGACAGCCTCAATTACTTTAATCCGAACACGTCATAATTTTTTCACTTTAGCTCTTTATGTGTTCTATGCTTATCTAACTTCTTTATCTTGAAATTTTTGTTGTTGCAAGTACTTACTATAAATAAATAAATAAATTGCTTGGATGTTGTGTTAATTCTATTGCAAAATTTTGTATGTTTCTTCTAGTGGATGCTCTGCGACTATTAAAAATTGTCTAGTCTTATTAATAACAACTTTATTTTTATGGTTACTAACTAATGTGTTGCTACAAATGGTTGTATTAAATATTGATTGGGTTGATTCCTTGTTTTTTATTGTTGATTTATTAGAGTCTGCAATTATATTTATGGAGGACTCTAACATGACTAGATAAACTACTTTTTTGCCAGTGCTAGTATTTTTTTTACAATGGTTGTCAACTTAACATTGATTGGTGTTAGCAAGAGGTTGATTGCATCAACAAAACATTGATTTCAATTACAAAGCAAGAGAATATTCCCTGCCTATAACAAGGCTCATGTTTCACCCTCCCCTGACTTATGACTCCAATGACTGACTAAAATCCTAGCCATTGTGTAGCAAAGATATTGAAAGCCTATCTTTTGCGTAGCCAAACATAATACATCATAGAAAAAACAAGAAAATGCACATCATACACTAAGAGGAGAAAATTTTGGTAAGGAATTCCAACCAATTTTCTAGTAGGCTTCATGCATATGTATACATGGATGATGTGGTTGGAGTGGTTGTACCTACTCCAACCAATCCTTCATTTACTTTAATTTACATATTTACCAAGTGTTACTCACATTTACTTAATATATTATATACGATGACATACATATGCCTAAGAGGCCCCTACAATAGGGACCCACCAATGAAAATAGATTTGTGAGTTGATTCCTCTAATTTTTCCACTCTAAAAGCATTGAGATGTATGATAAATAATATAATGATTCAATCTAGATCATCTCATGTAGAGCCTAAAACTACCACGTTGATCAAGTCAAATAGTTAGTGGTCAACCAAAATCTAGCACATTAATTAAGCCAAAATGGTTAAACTCAAGCAACAAAACCACTAGATATGTTGATGAATCATTAAAGAATAGAAGAATCCAAAAGCCCAAACATAGATCTATTCCACATACTTTTCACATTGCAACTAAAAGGGGGGAATATCAATGAAGATTAGGATTCATGTTTCAAATTCCTAAAAGTTAAAATTCAATCTAAAATTGGGAATTCTAGCATGGCCATTGGTCTACTCAATAAGACATCTACAACTCAATCAATTAATATCATCACATCAACATATTTGGGAAGATCTACCATGGAATCTAGAATTCGCTAATTTCTTTTCAACTTTTCATTGAGATGTTGTTTGACACTTGATTGTGTCTAATTTAGAGAGGGATTTGAAATGATCTTATCCATTCATTGGTATCAGAATGATGATCTTATTTTTTCACCAATTCATATAATAATTCAGTGTCTTCTAGCCAAATTACTTGGAAAATGTTCGCTTTTCAAACTTATACTCTCATTGAAAGTTCATTTTAGATGAACCATTCAACATCCAAATTTGATGATTTTCAAGAATTTCTTCATCAATGCTCGGTTTAGAAAATTTCAAATTGAAAATTGAAGTTCATACGAGTCTTTGCACTAATTCATAGTTATTTAATTATTTATACTTTTGTTTGAGTATAAGAATGCTACATTATGAATCCCAAATAATCCATACACAATGCCTAAAATCACCTTCTTATAAGTTGTCAATCTTATTTATTGATAAATTATCAATGAAATCTAAATTTAGAAGTGATAATATGCATACATTATCTATTAATATCTTTCAATAAGTACGTACATTGAAAATGACTTAAAACATTTTTCACTTATCTTATTATACTTTCTTATAGCAAAGCACATTGTGATTATTTTTTGGTCAAACAAATTTTGACTTTTAATTACGTGTTTTAAATAAAACGGTTTATTATAGTTTATTAAAAAAATAAAAAGTATGCGTTAAAGTAAACATTTCATCATTTTAAAAATAATTTTGAATTTTTGAAATATTAATTTTTTATTTTATCTATTTTCTTAGATAAATAAACTTAATTAAAAGAAAAACCTAATGTAAGTACAAGTAACATTAACCAGTACACATTTTATTCATGCTTTAAATAACCTATTTTTTTTTATCAGGCAGTGTCCATGGTTGCACCAACTATTCATGATGGAAATTGTATTCCTATACTCATGGGAAAGATGGTTTATATGATGATCACCTTTATAACCACATGGCTAGTGGAGTACCTTATTCGGATTCTTATGATTAGGGTTCTCGTGATTTTGTTTCTTATGGACATAATATGTTGGAAGATGGTCATTAATTCCAATAATCTTTTACCGTCACAATAAAAGGGATTTGGAGGCTCTTTTTTGGATTAGAAAGGCCATCACATCTGATCCATATGGACCATCATCCAATTGCAATGCTTGTGGTTTAGACTTAAAAAGTGGTGGACATAATACTTCCAAGATTACAATGGGAAGGTACCATTTCCCGTTTTCTTTGCAACTTCTCCTTATTAAACACGTTGAATCATTTTAGCAATAATTTGTTAGAGGAGTTCCACCCAAATTCGACTAGTTTAAAGCATTGTGCATACATGACATCATCTATAACTATATGTATAATGGGGATACATTCTAGAATCATTGTCTAATAGCACACACGTTCAATGGATTAACCTTGCATTTAACACTTTGATAGAGGCCATACCAAAATAGTTTAGTTGTCATTCTCAAGTTAGAACATCTAAACATGAGTGGCAATCTTGATCTAGCATCCTAAGAAAAATTGAAACTCAAAACCGCTTTGATTATTAATCCTCTTAATAAAATTTACCACTTTAATGTAATAATCAAGTTGATGTTTATCTAACCTATGTTCATGTCATGATAAAAGGGATGGAAAGAGCACATTCACTCGTTATGAAATTATTTAGATGTTCATACGAAAAACATGAGTTCATTGATTTGATTTTGATTTTGAATTTTTTGGGGTGGGGTAGAGTGGGGGTAATGATGGATTTGCAATAACGTAATTATTAAATTAAAGGAGGATGGGTAAATAAATGTATGGCAAAATTTTAATATTAAATTGATACATAAAAATTGTTTTAAATAAATATATATAGAATAAAATTTAGTTCTAAAATAGATAATAATTATATTTGAAAGTAAGTTTATAAAATATCAATTATTTGAATTCATAAAATATTAAATATATATTTTTTGAGATAGTTAAAATATTCAATGTTAAAAAAAAATTATAGGAAAAAAAATTATATATGTAATAATAGGAAAATCTATCATAATTCAATTGTTGAATTAATAATGGGGACAACCATCATTGATCGTCATTTTGCAAATGCGGGTTGACTCATCACTGTTATTCAAAAAAAACCAAGTCACGTGGAATTTAATTACCAGTTTGGTGTGTGTAACAGGGTAGACTTTCACTCATGCCAGATGCCTTTGGGTCTTAGGTCATTAGCCTGTTTCATTAAGTCCTAGGAAAACAAGCTTTTAGCCAAACATAAAACAATTTTAGTGAATACTCTCCCCATATATATATATATATATATATATATATATATATATATATGATTTTTATCTTAAATTAAAAATATTTATACTTTTATTATATATAATAAGATATAATATGATAAAAGTATTGAAATTAACATTTTCAACCAACTTAATATAAAGAGTCTAAATGGGGTAGCAAGCTAAGTGGGCTTGATTGTGGGGAAAAGCTTCACAGTTAAGCACTCTTGAGCCAAAGACGATCTGGAATGGGTGACCTCCCGGGAAGTTCCCTAAGTCTTACGAAAACAAGCTCTTAGCCAAGCATAAAACAATTTTAGCAAATACTCTCCCCGTCATTATTTTTATTTTAAAATATTATTTATTAAATTACTGTTAAATTAAAAATATTTATACTTTAATCATATATAATAAAATATAATACGATAAAAGTATTGAAATTAACATTTTCAACCAAATTAATATTAAGTGTCCAAATGGGGTAGCGAGCTAAGTGGCTTTGAGTGTGGGGAAAAACTCCACAAGCCTGCTTGAGCCAGAGGTTATTTGGGATGGGTGACTTCCCAAGAAGTACCTCTCATGGAAATTTTCAGATATGAATGAATTACTTAAGGCAGTTGAATCCAAAAAAATAATATCTAATATAAGGCAGTTGAATCCAAAAAATGATATCTAATATAATGCAGTGGAATCCAAAAAATGATATCTACTATAATGCAGTGCCAAAAAGCTCTCAATACTCAAATTAATATTAAAATAAAATAATGATATGATGAGAGAGTTTTTTTGAAGATTTGTTATAATCCCTCAATACTCAAAGTAATATTAAAATAAAATACTGATGTGATAAGAGAATATTTTTAATTCAACGAACTATTGTTTGTTACTATTTTGGAATTTTGTTAATTTTTTCTAAGAGAAAAACCCCTCAATACTCAAATTAATATTAAAATAAAATAATGATGTGATTGAGAGAGTATTTTTAACTCAAGAAACTATTGTTTGTTACTATTTTGGAGTTTTGTTATGGTTTATGCACTTTCCTCACATTTGGATTTTGTCAAAAAGTTATTGCATTATGAGGTTCATAATATTGAAGTTTTAAAAGAGTCAGGAACATTATCTTGGGCTCAAATTCATTACATTCTAGATTATCATTCAATAGTCCAGAGGATTAGATTTCCCAAAGAATGAAAACCAGTGATATTATATAGTTTTAAAAATTTATTATTTATAGAAAAAGCAAAAAATAAAATAAATGTTTTAGTGAGATTATATTTTCTAAGTAATAAGAATAAGACTAATATGCAATAACTTGTATTTCTTAATTTATTTATTTTTAAAATGTTTTGAAAACTTTCATTTATACATATGGCATTGTTCATAGTTATTAACATTTTTTAAGTTTGGAGTATGCCCTAAAGTTATTTTTATTTGGCTAAATTTGTCTTCCTCAGTTGTAAGGAAATAAGGAAGCCTACTCTTTTTTGGACCACCGATGAAGTAATTTCAGGAGATGTAGTTTTCGTTGAATAATAATGATTTGTAACATGCATGCATTTGCATATAGAAGTCAATAATATTGCATGCATTTACATATAAAAGTCAATAATGTTTGTCCTCACTACTTGTCTGACAACTAAGTTATGATAAGTTTTCCATTGTGTAAAAAAAATAACTATTAACACCTAAATTTATTCAATTCTACTCTAACTTTTAAATATATGAAATAAAAACTCTTTCTTACTTTTATTTTTCTTTAAAACCGTATATTAGAGTATATATAATGAACAAAGACTTTTCTGCATTGTACCCTCTCTATTTCTGATCACAGTCTAGGTACGATAGAACTTACCACATTGAGAGGACTACTATTACCAACTCTATTAAGTTTCGAATATGCCTTGCATGTGAAAGCACTTTGTCTTATCAATATGTATGGTGAATCATGGTGGCTGTGCAATCATTTAAGTCGACATTAACTCTATATACACATGTCAAGTGTGCAAGCATTCAACTCAAAAAAAAAAACAAAAGAGTCATGCGACTTAATAAAGTTTTTCCTTAGCCGCCCACGTGACGGGCTTCCATTCTGCAGTAATTTTGACTTGTTTTTTCTGTAAGTAACGAAATATTCGCAGTCGGTCGTAGTGATTCCAAACACCTACCATTCCAAATTCCAGTGGCCGGCCAGCCTTGTGATAGGGAAGCGCTTGAAACTCCCGGAGCGTTGAGCGAGAGCTCGGGTGAGGAAGGGCAGGTGGTGGGGTAGTTGCAGCTAACCCTAATTGAGCACCAAAGTTGGTCCTCCACCGGGACTGGTGCAACACACACACGCAGTCACAGTAAAATGAATGGAAGCAAAATCCGAGGTTCGTTGGGACCGGGGATTTATTTAAACGCCTGCCAGGATTCAAGGATCCTCGAATTCTCCCGAAGGATTCTCTTGCACAGTTGACGACGTTTTTTTCGCATTTGTGGCGTTCGGGACGATCGGGAAAAAACGATGGCATGCGCTACTGATGTTGCACGTCAGTTTCTGCCATGCGTCCAACCCGTGCCGCCCGCCATGGGAGGAGAAGCTGCCCGGTCGATCAACCTCTCCTGCAATGGCCACTCTCCGCCTCAACCTCAGTACAGCGCCGAGAAGAACGATGATCAGGACACCACGGTTGCCACTAGAGTTCTCGTCATTGGGGCCACCGGGTTCATTGGTCGATTTGTTGCAGAGGCCAGTGTGAAATCTGGGCGCCCCACTTATGCCCTTGTGCGCCCCACAACGTTAAGTTCGAAGCCGAAGGTCATTCAGTCTCTGGTGGATTCGGGTGTTCAAGTCGTTTATGTAAGAAACGCAAGCTTTTCATTTTGCATTTTTTTCACTGAGCTCAGCTCTCAATCTCAAATGAATAGTAGTTATTGTTGGTTCTTCATTTATCATACAGTATGGTGGATTTAATGTGCCTAACACGATGATGATGATAAGCATTCACCAAGGTCAAAATTGATTCTGTGGGTGGAAACAGGGATGCCTCCATGATCACAATTCTCTGGTGAAAGCCATGAGGCAGGTTGATGTTGTTATTTGTACTGTTGGTGGAGACAGAATTCTTGATCAGCTCAAGATTGTGGATGCCATCAAGGAAGTTGGCACTGTCAAGGTAAATAAAATGAACCAGTACAAACTAGTTATCTAAATTCAGGTGTGATATACACCAGGATCATGGTACTAGTTTAGAGTTTTACATGGGTTATGTTTTTTTTGTCTGTTTTTAGAGCTAGCTAGTGTGATTCATCATATTTTTTTGTCCAAATGTGAAACCAGCCAGTATGATTCATCACGAGGACATAGATGATGAGTCTCACTTGCTGACTCAAAACATCTAGCCAAAAAACCATAGTGTGATGGATTCCAAAATATCAGATCAAAATTGGTCATATCACATCAGCCTCCTTAACTTTGTAGTTTGTTTGCAGTTAAATAAGAATGAAAGATATATCCAAGATCTGAATAGTCTACATAGAGAAGTCTAAGAATGAAAGATATATACATACTCTATGATGGATTCCAAAATATGAGATCAAAATTGGTCTTATATTGGATTTGAATAGTTAACATAGAGAAATCTAAGAATGAAAGGTATATCTAAGATTTGAATAGTTAACCTAGAGAAGTCAACATTGTTGGTGGTTGAACTTTAAATAAATATAAAATATTTATAATTTTAATTTGGTTTGGAGTTAAATAAGAATAGAAGATTTATCCAAGATTTGAATAATTAACATAGAGAAATCCACATTGGTGGTTGTTGAGCTTTATTTGATGCTTTTGAGGTCAATAAGTTTGTTTGTTTGTGGGATAGTAATTCAATTATATTTTTATATTGAAAAAAAAAATGAAAGTTAAAGTTGTAACTTGCATGTATATTTATAGTCAAACAAAAAAGAGTTATATTTCATATGTAAATCATCTATATAAATGTTAAATTATTCTTTTAGATTGGAAATTTATTTTTTTAATTTTATATAAAAAAGTTTGGCTTATTTTATAATTTAATATGAAAAAATTAATAATATAAATAACAAAATCACTTTTTCATAAAATAAAATTAAAAAAAATGTATTTAAAATTAAAATGTATTAAAAAAATATATTTATAATTAAAATGTATTTCCAGAAAATTATTTTTTAATTAAAAAAATTATTTTATAATTTATTATTAAAAAAATAATAATATAACTCTTTAAAATATTTAAATATATATAAAAAATTAATAATATAATATAATAATAATAATAATTTTTATTAAATATCTTAACAAAAAGAATTTAAATAATTTTCTTGACTTTCTATAAAATCAAATTGTGATTGTTAATAAACAAATAAAAATTAATTAATAATTATATTAAAAACATTAAAAAATAAATAAATAAATAAACCATATGAAATTTGGAAATAAAGACAACATTAACCTAAAGCACAAAAATTCTCCTCCTCTTTTTCCAATACATTCATTAATTCTTTATTATACAATCAAGCCCCAAAATTTTTTTGGGATACATTTTAATATAATATAGAATCAATCCCAAGAAAAGTTGAAATAATGCATAGAAGAAGTAAATTTACAGTTTGGTATACATTTTACTATAGAGTCAATCCCAAGAAAAGTGGAAATAATGTATAGAAGAAGGAGATTTACAGTTGTTTGACTAGCAGCAGGGTAGATTTGTTCAGCTTTTCATAGTTGACAGGATCAGATTTTTTATTTTTTGGGCAGAGATACCGTTGTTTGGCTAGCAGCAGCAGCGCAGATTTGCAATTTTTCAGAGTTTGTGAGAGTTGACATAACAATTCTTTTTTTTTGGGCAGAGATTTCTTCCTTCAGAGTTTGGACACGATGTAGACCGAGCAGATCCCGTAGAGCCTGCTCTTAGCTTTTACATAGACAAGAGAAAAGTTCGGCGTGCAGTGGAGGAGGCAAAGATTCCTTACACATACATCTGCTGCAACTCCATAGCTGGCTGGCCATACTATTATCACACACATCCAACTGAGCTCCCCCCACCAAAGGAACGGTTTGAGATCTATGGGGATGGAAGCGTTAAAGGTATTGCCTGGTCTCTTAATTAATTTCATTAACATTACAGTTTCAATTCAAGGTGGGAAAGATTTATAATCCTTTTTAATTACCCTTTCAGCATTTTTCGTTACTGGAGATGACATTGGAGCATATACCATGAAAGCTGTGGATGACCCTCGTACTCTGAACAAGTCTATTCATTTCAGACCACCAAAGAATTTTCTTAACCTAAACGAACTTGCAGACATATGGGAGAATAAGATTAACCAAAGTCTGCCAAGAAAATATGTCTCAGCAGAAGATCTCGTTAGCATAGCTAAGGGTACATTTTCTCTCTTCTTATATTGATTTTACTACATAACTAGTCACTAATAATTTGGTAGATTTTGGAAATATTTCAAAATTCAAAGTTAAGTTAATTGTTTGACTTAGTTCATGTTTGTCAAATTCCAAAATATTTTTGTGGAGATAAGTTTTTCTGGCATTTTCTTAGCAACACTACAGACTTGAATGATTAGTTACAATTTTACTCAACTATTTTCTCTCTTTCCATAATGATTTAACTCGGTAACGGTAGATTTTTGCAAAAATTTAGAAATTCAAAGTTTAGTTAATTATTTGACTTAGTTCATGTTCGTCAAATTTCAAAATAATATCATGGAGATAAGTTTTTCTTGCATGTTCTTAGCATTAAGATTTTGGTAGATTTTGGAAATATTTAGAAATTCAAAATTAAGTTAATTGTTTGATTTAGCATTTCGAAATTCAAAACTAAGTTTATTGTTTGATTTAGCTCCTGCCTTTCCAATTCCAAAATATTTTTGTACTTACTATAAAAATAAACTTTTTTTTTATGCATATTACTATGGCAGAAAAAACATGAAATTTTACTAGAACAAACTTGAGAAAAATATCTTTTGAATTAATCATATCATTAAGATTTGACACTTTTCTAAACATTTTATTAAAATTTAGTAGACATTCATTTTATTAAAATTTAGTAGACATTCGAAATCATCTAATATGATTGATTGATTTTGTTTTCGTTGCAGCAAACTTTATGCCTTCCAGCATCGTGGCTGCTCTCACGCACGACATCTTTATCAATGGATGCCAATTTAAGTTCCCAATACAGGAGCCTCACCATGTGGAAGCCTGTGAGCTCTACCCTGACATGAAATACACCACCATGGATGATTTTTTCCAGGGTTACCTCTGAGCAGCAGCCCATGATGATCAGACCAAATTCTTCTCTTCTTTGTGGTCTCTATGTATTCTATTCTCGGCCTCCCGTATTTATGCCGATCAGTCAGAAACCCCATCGGCAGCCTCAATAATCCATGGCGAAATGGCGACCGCCTCGACTCTGCACTGCGCTTTGATTTTATCTGGAGGTAACCCTTTAGACTTGGGAGGGGCCACTCAGATTTGATCTCTGTTAGGTGAGATTCCATTTCTATTTCTGTTAGGTGAGAATTCATATCGTTCTGTCGAGGTTCCCCGTTTCTGTGTGATTTAATAAATGTGTTAAAAGCCCTCGGAAACTGTAGCAGCATTGAATTTCCTGCTGTGACGTTTATGCGCTGTCACACTATGGGTTCCCTAGGGTTTGTGTCGCATCGTGACGAGAGAACGTTAGCATCTCGTTTAATTTATAAACAACTGGCAATGGATAAGTGGTGGCCCTTCCATTTAATTGAATTGAAGAGTCAGCAAAAACTCGGCATGTATTAATATATTTACCAATTTATTGTCTAGTCCACTCATTTTTAATGCTGTTTGTCCATTTGCTCTCTCTACTTTTTATGAAAAATATTTTAATAATGAACAACATCATTTTTATTTTAAAATGTTTACAATTTATAAGATTATTGATTGATGCTTGGGATTATAAAAAAAAATAGTATTATTAAAAGTTTTTTCCACCATCACAATTTTTATATAAGTAATAAAAATAAATTTATTAATAAAATAATTTAGTTTTTTTAAATTATAATTAATTTAAAATATATAATTTATTAATGTAAATTTTTTTTATAATTAATGTGAGATATTGAATTTTTTATTTAAATATGTTTCTCTATATTCCTTTCAACTCCTTTATTTAAATGTCGAAGTTCTCCATTTAAATATGTTTCTATATATTCAACTCAATTCTTTTATTTAAATGTCTATATTACATTTAATTCTTTTATTTAAATGTTGAAGTTCTTCATTTAAGTATGTTTCTATATATTCCACTCAACTCCTTTATTTAGAGATATAAATATCTCTAGTCGATATTCTATTTTTTTATGATTAGTTTATTTTTAAATAAAATTTTCAAAAACTAAGCAAAAGTTTGTGGAGATGTATATAATTTATCTCGTTTAGATTTGAATTTGTGACTTCTCACATGAAGTTCTTCATTTAAATATGTTTCTATGTATTCCACTCAACTCCTTTATTTAAATGGCTCTAGTTTATATTCTATTTTTTTTATGATTAGTTTATTTTTAAATAAAATTTTCAAAAACTAAACAAAAGTTTATGGAGATGTATATAATCTACCTCCTTTACATTTGAATTTTTGACCTCCTATATATTTCACTCAACTCCTTTATTTAATTTTTTATATTACATTTAACTTTTTTATTTAAATGTTGAAGTTTTTCATTTAAACATGTCTCTATATATTCCACTCAACTCCTTTATTTAAATGTCTCTAGTCGATATTCTATTTTTTTATGATTAGTTTATTTTTAGATAAAATTTTCAAAAACTAAACAAAAGTTTATAGAGATGTATATAATCTACCTCCTTTAGATTTGAATTTGTGACCTCTTACAAGAAGCACATGTAAATATGTGGAAACATAGTGTTTATATATCAATAATGTACTAAGTCAAAACTAAAAAATGGTGACAATTGAGATGACATTAGACCTTACAAAAGCATGTGATAAAGTGAATCAATTGTATAATAAATTTTCATTACTTTAATTGGGTGTGGATTTCCAAATTATTGTAAAATGCATATTGGGATGTTCGTGAATAACATCCTTTGTTATTTTGATTGACGTGTCATCTTTGGGGTTCTGCAATGCATCAATGAGACTATGCAAAGGATGTCCTTTGTCCCCTCTCATGTTTCTTTTAGTTGCTAAAGGTTTAAATATGTTGACCCAATAGTAAAAGAGATAAAAAAAATTAAAAAAAAAAATTAATTCTATAGTTATCCTTTATTCTATCTTTCTAAATGATTTGTACATGATCTTCTCATATTTGGTTGAAGGTCCATTAGAAAAATATGAAGCATAAAAGAGATTATAGATGTCTATTGCAAAGCTATAGGTATGTCTATCAAAAGTTAATTAGAAAAATATGAAGCATAAAAGAAATAATAGATGTTTATTGCAATGTTATAGGCATGTCCAAGTAAATTTAATGAAATCCAAAATGTCACCCAATAAGGTGGAGGAAAACGTGAAATTTAAAACTATGAATATGCTCAATATGCTACCCATAAATCATAAATCATAAATCATTTTGACTTAAATCAAATAATAAAGTATCTAGGTTTTAAAGTAAAGCCAAATGATTACATATATGTTGATTGGGCATGCTTATTCATTGAAATTGAAGCTAGAACCTTTATCTTGTATAATCATTAGTTATTTCAGAGAAGAAAATTAGTGTTGTTAAGAGTATTTTGAAAGTATTTCTATGTATTGCACACATCCCTAAAGGTACTCTAACCAAAAGCAAAAGAAATATACTTTAGTTTATTATAATTTGGAAATGGGAAACAAAGAAATTCCATTACCAGAATGCACAAAAGTGAAAAATCTAAAAAATAAAAATAAAAGATATAAAGTTTGAAAAATATTTATTTTTTGTAAGTTCTCATTACAAAAAAGTATTTAGAAGTTAATCTAAAATAAAATTAGTAAAACAATGATAAAATTAAAATATTTAAAAGCAAAAGAATAAACATAAAGATCCTCAATTATTTAAAAAGTTTTTATTAAAACATCTTATTTATTAGAAAATGGTCCTTTTGACAACTAAAAATTAATAAATTTAAAATTGAAAAAAAATATTAGATTCATTATAAAAGAAATTTCAAACAACATTAAATCTTAACATATAAGTTGTACCATACATAGATCTTTTCATTAAAAAGAACATTAAATCTTAACATATAAGTTGTACCATACATAGATCTTTTCATTAAAAAGACACAAAATGTATTGAAATACATAAGTTGTACCATACATAGATCTTTTCATTGAAAAGACTCAAAATGTATTGAAATTTTTTTGATTCATTATAAAAGAAATTTCAAACAATATTAATTTTAACATATAAGTTATACCATACATAGATCTTTTCATTAAAAAGACACAAAATGTACTTTAATAAAAATGTTTGTTTGGTTTAAAGACTAGACCATGACAAAGATCATAAAATTACTAAATAAAGCATAACACCATAACATTTTAATAAAAATGTTCGTTTGGTTTAAACACTAGACCATGACAAAGATCATAAAATTACTAAATAAGCATAACACCATACAGCCCGCAATCAAAACGATATAACCAAAGTGGTAAAGGATATAATTAGCATAAAAGAGTACATAACAAATTAGCATTTATACGAAAATGGAAAATCCCATAATGGATCAAAAGTCTCACGATGAAAGAAGAGTAGAAACCGGATAATCTTTGAAATCTAAAACTTGAGTGGCCAGAATTTTTTTAACATTGGATAAATCTTTGCTGTCTTTACACGAAAGTCATAGATGGTGCTTCTCATACAATATAAAATATATTATGGTGTCAATCGTATTGGTTTAGGCTTATTTTACCCCTAAAATGTAATATAAAGTAGAGTGGGATCACACATTTAAGCTAGAAAAATAAAATATATAGACTTTACTTTAAAATTGAATTTATACGACATTAAATTATTAATATAAAATATATGAATTAATTAAAGCAAGATTTACTAAAAGGTATAATATTTTATTATAAATGGTTTTGGTAATATTAAAAAGATAGTGGGTTTTTTTTACTAAATCATTTTTTATTCTAGGATTAGGTGTAAAGCACTCTTGATTAAAAAAAAAAAAAAAATCCATTTTTCAAGAATATAAAAGATAGCTTTATGGCTTAAAGTTCATATGTATCTCAAAAGAGTATAAGTTTAACTCTTTATAAAGTATTATTATGTCATTTTAGGGAAGTATTAGTATGCCATTTTAGGGGTATGGACTTTTTTGAATAATAATGATGAATCAACCCACATTAATAAATAATAGAGAGGGATCAAATGTCTTTTCACTCAAAAATAAGTTTATATCTCAAGAGATTTTATTCCTATGGTGTTTGGTAGATCTAGAGTTGAAATGGATCTAAGCTTGTTTAATAATTAACTATTATTATTATTATTATTATTATTATTATGTTTACATAAAAAAACATGATATGACAAGATAGGACATTACAACATTTCTCTCATACTGGATTTGAGAGCTCCTCTAAATAGAACCATTAAGTTATGATAGGTTTTGGCACATTTATTAAAAAAAGAGGTGGAAAATAAGAATCAAACTTTCCTAGTGAGACATATTATCAAGTGCGTACTCCACCATAAATTATACAATTTTAATTGTTAGATGCTATACACTATTCTAAGTTTTAATATTAGCTTATTTTTACTAGATAAATATATTTTTTTGAGTCATCTTACAATGACTATTCCTCTTTGTAGAGTAAGACCTAAAACTTTGTTTTATTAATAAAATAGGTTAAATGCCCGATCACCCCAAGGCATCTCCCATGAATAAATTATGCCCCTACTAACCATCAATACATTATTTAAAGTGACACACCTAAAGTTATTTATATTTATGGATAATAACCAACATTCTCCTCACTACTAAGTAACCACTAAATTAATTTAAAATTTGTAAACTTCACAAAAAAAAATTACTCAATTCTAAATTATTAAAATCAACTTATATCCGTTATCATTAGAAGCTATTTAAAAAAAAAAAATTATAACATTCAAAAACACAATTTTAACCTCACACAAAGTCATTAAAAGTATAATTTTGTCACATTCCAATACTAAACAACATTACAATAGTTATATATATATATATATATATATATATATATATATATATATATATATATATATATATATATATATATATATATATATATAATTGTCTTTTACCACATATATTATATATATATATAAATGTTAAAGATTGGTCTTCAATTCTTCACTTATCAACATTGAGCACTTATTATTACTAATGATATTATGTTACTAATGGTTAAACCTTTGAAAATGTGTTTGTTAATTGCATCTCTCGCATTAAAGTTTCACATGGCAACATTGGTATTTACAACTGTCGAGTTTTATACAACATTTACGAATGATATTCTAATGCATTCTACCTAGGTTATTTACATGCTTCGATTATGGTGGCATTCCACTTGGCATGAGATATTTAACTCTACGGAGCTGGATGTCAACTCCACTTAGCATGGTTGTACTGCACATTTAATTTTTATGGGACAGCTGCCATAACTCTTCAGATTTCTTCAGGATTTGTTACTGGGTCTATCTAAGTCTTTTAGCTCTGATCTTGATCCGGATTTATGCAGGAACGCAACAGAATAAACATATAACCATAAATACAAAGATGCAGCGGAAATAACACGTCATTTCATTAATATCAAAGAACTGAAATTTGCTTACAGACATAATGGAAATAAAACTAGCTAGGGTGCTGGTAGCTGTCTCCGAGAAGAGATGTGGTGGCTACAGACCTCTGAACTGAGTTTACAATGAGGCTCGAGGGCCTATTTATTGTTGAGAAACAATGTAGAATCCGAAACGTCCAAAACCCTAACCGTAGGAGATGAAGCGCCAAAACTGTGGGTCCCGTTTAGGTAAATTGGTGGTTCAACTTCCCGAGGGCGTAACTTTGGCATCCGATCTCCGTTTGACGCGCTCAATAGCTCGTTAGAAAGATCTATCCGAGGAGTACAATTTTTGAACGAACAACATCGGTCCATGGACCCATGTTGCTCTCCGTTTTCCCAAAAAACGTCGTTTAGGGCCTCAAAACGGCTCCGGAAGTTGACCCAAAAAGCGCCCCAAAAATAGTAAAATACATCTTGAAAGCGAAAAAGCGAAATAGAAAATGGTGGGGCCCCAAGTGGAATAGGCGGGTGACCACCAATATCCACTGGATCATTCCTCCCCCCCTTAGGAAGAAATGGTCCCCATTGCGTTAAGTTCCTCCATGAGATGAGGAAATTTTACTGCTGAACTTAGTCTGGTGAACCACTTTCCTTGGTGCAGGAGTTGGCCAACTTTGACAACCCGATATAGTTGGATCTTCTGCTGGCGAGTGTTCTTGATTTTCATGTCCATGATACAATCTGTGGTGGCTTGTTCCATGCAGTCTAGATTTAACTTTGTTGGTGTGAGTTGTTCTGCAATGTCCGAGGTGTCCAGTAGAGGTGGGAAGTAAGGACGAAGGCGATCCACATTGAAGATTGGGTATAGACCAAGGAATGGTGGAATACTGAGCTCGAAGGCATTGTTCCCTACAGCCTTGGTGATGGTGTACGGCCCGTATCGGAGTGGGCAAAGCTTGCGGTGGGGTCCAGTGAGGCGCTCCTTCTGCAAATGTAGCCATACTTTGTTGCCCACCTGGAAGTTGTGTGGCACCCGGTGTTGATCATGGCGTTGCTTGTACTTGGCATTGGCTCTGTCCAATATATCATGAACATGTTGGCGGATGTGTTGAATGCGCTCGATGAAGCTACCTTTGTCGACAGTGGACATGAGTTGATTGACTTTGACGGAATTTGCCAAATGGCATGGCTACATCGATGGGACATAGTGGGCTGAATTGAGAGCCCACAGCAGAAAGGAGAATAATGGAATTAGAGCTGACAGGCTTACGGTTATAACTATGTTGTACATAGGGGAGGCTCTCGTCCCATGTGTGTGGATGCTTTGAATTGTATATGCGCAGAATGTGTACAATCATTCTGTTGATGACCTCTGTCTGGCCATCTGTTTGGGGATGGAAAGCTGTGGACTTGGTGAGCTTTGTGTCCATCATTGACCAGAGGCTGGACCAAAATGTGCTGAGGAACCTGCTATCTCGATCTGATATGATAGACTGTGGGATCCCAAAGTGCACCCATACTCGTTGAAAGAAGAGTTTAGCAGTAGCTTCTGCTGTGATATTCTTCTTACAGGCCGCCATAATGGCCATCTTCGAGAATCTGTCAACGACCACGAAAACACAGTCATTGCCATTCTTAGTAGAGCGGGCAGAGCATGTAATCCATGGAGATGGATTCCCAAGGTCGTAGGTCGACTAGGGGCAGGTAGGAGTATATGGGCCTTGCTTCTTGATGGTCGGTTTGGCAATGGCACGACGCAGTGCAGGATACGATGTGCTTCTCGACATCCTTTCGAAGGTTCGGCCAATAGAAATGCCACCACGGTACTCTTGTTTTCTCAACCCTGAAATTCCCAGCAACTCGATTGTAGTGTGCTTCCCATATCATCTTGGCATGCTCGCTTGAAGGAACACAAAGGTGTCCCATGTGACATAAAAGTGCATCTTGGAGGTGAAAATTTGGAACTTGCGTGCCCCCCAAGAGTGCCTTGTAAGTTTGGCCGAATTCTGTTGGAGAAATCACAGTGGAAAACATTAAACAATTAACACACAACAAATAAATCATGCACAGGAAACACAGAAGTTTACCGTGGTTCACCCAACCATTCTGGGCTACGTCCACACAACATAGGCATCGACAATTCTTTATTAATCAAACAGGAGATTACAAACTCTCACACCCACTCTCTCCAAAACAAACGTATGGATACCTGTTTTATAGCAAGGAGAATCTAACTGCCTCATAAATCCTCTCAACTCAAATTTAGGATGCATTAACTCCCTCCCAACAAACTGGAGCTAATCTAGGAACTAATTCCTAATTTTTGTCACCTAATGAGATTTTTGCCAATTTTACTAAAACTGAAAAATCTCAACAATCTCCACCTTGACAACAATTAGCCTGATGCCCTGTTATTATTATTTTATCTCTTCTGCAAGCCAAGAGAAGCCAAACACCAACGCAGCTTCTCCAACAAAACTGGTTTCGTGAACATGTCTGCACAGTTTTCCTTTGTATGCACCTTTTCAAGAGAGACTCCCCTTTCAGTGATAACATGTCTTACAAAATGGTACTTAATCGGAATATGCTTTGATTTACTATGATAGGCCGGATTCTTAGCCAAATGTATTGCACTTTGACTATCACAAAGTAACCTGATGTTGTCCTGTAACCTACCAAACTCACCAAGCAAACCCTTCAACCAAACCGCCTCTTAGAGTGGCATGAGCGACAATGTATTATCCCGGTAGTGGATAAAGCAACGATGTTATGTAGCTTTGAATCGGTGATAGCTACCTGCAAGAGTAAGGCGTTGAGTTGACCTTCTTATCAAATCCTTGCAATAAATCACTTTGCAACTTAATTCTTACTCTTGTTATAATGTGATAATAATATGATACCTCTCAATAAAGCATTATTCACTGTAAACCAGTTTTTCTTACCGATTTCCACATTTGATTTTATCACAGAGCCCAACTGCCATGTGAAACCATAGGTAAGTCTCAAACATGCATACATCAATATCCTACTACTGTTGGCAACATGGAATTGAGATACTAATCCTTTCTTCATAAGTGATAAGGACATAACTTGAAGGAAAGCACAAAATAATCTGAAAAAAAGGCCAAACAGGCATTCCACATTATTCACCCTTCAAACCTGATGTCTTCTCAACATACTTCTGTTGTGATAGCCACAGCTTACCATTGCTCCTGTCTCTGAAAATCTCCATGCCCAAAATCTGTCTTGCTGCTCCTAGATCTTTCATATCAAATGTCCTTGCCATCTGAGTCTTTAACCTGTTGATTTCTTCAATGCTTTTGCTTGCTAAAATCATATCGTCAACATACAACACTAAGATAATGAACATGCCATTTTTCAATTGCTTGAAATACACACAATGATCATATTCACTTCTAACATATTTCTGACTCAAACATGAAAGAATCAAATTTCTTGTACCACTTTCGAGGCGACTGCTTCAGACCATACAATGACTTCTTGAGCCTGCAGACAAATTTCTTATTGCGATGCTGAACAAACCCTTCCGGTTGTTCCATATAAATTTCCTCATCTAAGTCTCCATGTAGAAATGCAGTCTTAACATCTAATTGTTGCAACTCTAAATCAAGCAAAGCAACTAATGCTAACACCATTCGAATTGAAACTGTTTTAACAACTGATGAAAAAATCTCATGAAAGTCTATGCCTGCTTTCTGAGAAAAACCTTTTGCAACCAGTCGCGCTTTGTACCTGTCTTCCGTATCATTCACACCCTGTTTCAGCTTGAAAACCCATTTACACCCCACAGTTTTCCTGTCTTTCGGAAGTTCAACCAGATCCCATGTGCCATTCTTACCTAAGGCCATCATTTCTTCCTTCATAGCTGCTTTCCACTTATCACTTTTTGAACTTTCTACAGCTTCCTGATAGCACAGAGGCTCATCATCGTTAGCGGTCAAAGCAACTGAAGTAACATAATCATCATACCTTCTGGGTGGCCGTTTGATTCTTGTCGACCTCCTTAAGGATGTTTCTGGTGCTTCCACAATTGGCTGACTACCACCTGTAGGAACTTCTTCATGACCACCATCTGAAACCTGTTCATGACTAGAATCTGAACTATGGTCATCATGACTATCATTAGAAATGCTATCAAACTGAATGTGCTGAAAATCAAATACATCATCCTGTTTCAATTTACTATCTACATCTAACTGTACAAGAGAGGATTCATTAAAATTTACATCTCTGTTGATGATGATTTTGCGGGTAGTAGGATCCCACAATCTATATCCCTTTGTTCCAACACCATACCCAACAAAGATATACCTTTTAGACTTTTGATCTAACTTAGTTCGCTGATGTTTAGGCACTAGAGCATATGCATCACAACCAAACACTCTGAGTTTAGAATAGTCACAAGGGTGTCCTTTCCATACCTCTTGCGGAATCTTGCAGTCTATTGCCGTCGATGGAGAGCGGTTTATCACATAACAAGTTGTAGCCACTGCTTCCGTCCACAACTCCTTTTGCAACCCGGCGTTACTCAGCATACTCCTTGCTCTCTCTAGAAGAGTCTTGTTCATGCGTTCATCAACTCCATTTTGCTGAGGAGTATAAACCGTGGTCTTATGTCTCTCGATCCCTGCATCCTTGCAATAGCTGTCAAACTCCTTGGAAGTAAACTCACCACCATTGTCAGTTCTTAAACATTTTATTGTTCTACCAGTGATGTTTTCTACCAATGCTCTAAACTGTTTGAAAATTGTAAAAACATCAGACTTCTTTTTCATCATGTAGACCCACACCTTCCTAGAAAAATCATCAATGAACGACACAAAATATGACGAGCCACCATATGACGCTGTAGGGGCTGGACCCCAGACATCTGAATGAATATAATCAAGTATCCCTTTACTAGTATGTTTGCCTGTTTTAAATTTTTGTTTACTTTGTTTTCCAAACAAACAATGCTTACAGAAATCTAACTTTCCAGACCTTAGATTAGGAAGTAACTTGCGATCAGCCAAAATCTTTAACCCTCTTTCGCTCATATGGCCCAACCTTTGATGCCATAAGCGAATGGAACTACTGTCATGTTCAGACACCGTAGACACATGAACTGACCCCGTTCTTCCTTCTAATTGAAATAGATTTCCTACTTTCTTAGCCCTCATTACTAGTAAGATACCTTTATAGATTTTCATAACTCCACCTTGAATTACAGTTTTATATCCATTCGTATCCAATGCTCCTAAAGAAATTAGATTTTTCCTTAAGTCTGGAACATGTCTCACATCTGGAACATGTCTCACATCCGTTAACAATTTAGTTGTGCCATCAAACATTTGCGCTGTATACTTCCTATCCCATCAATATTAGATGTGACATCATTACCCATGTACACGACTCCATCATTAACTGATCTATACGTCTTAAACCATTCTCTTCATGAATACACATGTGGTTTGATGCACCTAAATCTAACAACCAATGCCGACTATGATTTGACATGCCACGTACAACATCATCGTCATACCGAACCGTATGTCGAACGTATCCGTCGCATTTCCGCTTCTCCTTCGCCGGCACCGCTTTTGTGAAGCTTCTGTCGCCGTCGCTTCCAAAGAAATCTCCTTCTTCGTGTGTCCAGCTTTTCCCACAATGCCGCACTTCACCTTTGTCTTCTTTCCTTTAGACTTTGAACGAGAGTTGCTATGCTTACCACCGGAGTGTCTCTCTCTCGAGCGACCTCTGGCCATCATTACCTCTGACGTAGAGGTGTCTGCATTCGACCTCTTCCTCGTCTCCTCAGACAACAAGGCTCCAATCACATCGTTCTCAAAACGAGCACTCTGAGTTTTCGCCATCTCGTCTTAAAACAATGAATCTCCAAATTTTAAAAAAAGTTAATAAATAAAACACTGCCTATGCCTTATTGTACAATTGCCTTCCTTTAAGTGCCTCTCACTTCCTTTAAAAAAAAAACCTTCACCTTATAGAAAAAAAAAAGGCCTTTCTTTTCATACCATATGCAAATGGTATTAACATTATCAAATATCAAATCGATTTTTATTTTTTTTTGTTTTTAAAAAACATACCACCACCTCTTAAATCAATTAAAACTTGTAATTGATTTAATACAAATCGAATCGATTTCAACTTTATGGTATTTCATATAAATCGATTTGCATATCCTTTTAAAAGAAACAAAAAAATGGCACTTCATATAAATCGACCCAGTTCATTCAAAACGACTTCAAAAAATCGTTTGACCGTAGCATATATAATCGTTTGACCCAGTTTCAAAAAAAACTGTTTGACCCATTTCAAAACGTTAAAATTGAAATATCAGTTTACCATGTCCGCGCCGCTCATAGGTTCCTGCGTGTTCTGGCAATCAACACGCACCAGCATATATCACTTGATCCAGCAATCACAGTTTGACAGGCTCAGTCACAGTCAACGGAGCAGCCCGGAGCTCATATTCACGCGGAAATACTTCAAACGGAAGCAGGCAGCGGCCCTACGCTGACCTCACGCCTTCTCAGCAGGCCCACGGCGTCGCTGTGCCTATACAGGTTTAAAACTCACGGAGCAGCGGCTACCGATTCACCTCCACGCAGCAAATTTAAAAAAAAAAACACAACAACAGTCTTTCACAGCGCTGTCTTCACACGCAGGTCCAACACGCCTTTGCGCTCCACCTCCAGCACGCGCTCTGTTCCCTCCACGCAGTTGGACAGCAATCAACAGCACCAGCACTCCAACATCGCTCTGATACCAATTGTTGGAGAAATCACAGCGGAAAACATTAAACAATTAACACACAGCAAATAAATCATGCACAGGAAACACAGAAGTTTACCGTGGTTCACCCAACCATTCTGGGCTACGTCCACACAACATAGGCATCGGCAATTCTTTATTAATCAAATAGGAGATTACAAACTCTCACACCCACTCTCTCCAAAACAAACGTATGGATACCTGTTTTATAGCAAGGAGAATCTAACTGCCTCATAAATCCTCTCAACTCAAATTTAGGATGCATTAACTCCCTCCCAACAAACTGGAGCTAATCTAGGAACTAATTCCTAATTTTTGTCACCTAATGAGATTTTTGCCAATTTTACTAAAACTGAAAAATCTCAATAAATTCTGGGTCACTCTCATAGAGAAGCGGCCAATCAGAAGTCTCGTGCCCACAAGAGTTGAGCACAGTGGTGAGCGCCACGATCGGTGGTCGGCTGAGGCAGTCTGCAACATGATTGGTGCTACCCTTCTTGTACTTGATGTTTAAATGAAATTGTTGCAGATATGTGGACCACTTCTGATGGCGATCATTCTGCAACTTCCCTTGTGTCTGTATGAACTGCAGGGGCCGGTGGTCTGTGTGGATGATTGTTTCCTTCCCCAAAATGTAATGCTTCCACTGTCGACAGGCTTGCACAATGGAATACATTTCTTTGTCATAGGTGGGATACTTGCGAACTGTCTCAGACAATGTCTCACTGTGATATGCCACTGGATGTCCCTGTTGAGTAAGAACCGCCCCAATAGCATAGTCAGAGGCATCTGTCTCGATCTCAAATGGCTGCTGCAAGTCTGGTAAGGTGAGCACTGGGGCAGAACAGAGGCGATTTTTCAATTCCTTGAACGCCTTCTGTTGAGGTTCCGACCAAAAGAATTTTGCTCTCGCTCCTCCCTTGGTGACTTGACTCAAGGGCCAAGTGATATGAGAGAATCCCAACACGAATTTACGGTAGAAATTAGCAAGACCCAGAAAGCTGCGAAGCTCTGTTATAGTGGTTGGGGCTGGCCAATCCCGAATGACTTGGATCTTGGCTGGATCCACATGCACCCCCCTTTCATCAATAATGTATCCCAGATATTGAACCCGGGTCATGCCAAAAGTGCACTTCTCCAAATTGGCACACAACTTGTGTTGCCGCAGTGTTTGGAGGACTTGTCGGATGTGGTGAAGGTGCTCTTCCCAAGTCTGTCTGAAGATCAGAATGTCATCCAAGTACACCACTACAAATGAGTTGGTGAATGGCAGCAAGATGTCATCCATCATCCTCATGAAGGTGGCGGGAGCATTCGTCAACCCGAAAGGCATGACCAGCCATTCGAAAAGGCCTTCCTTGGCTTTGAAGGAAGTCTTCCACACATCGGAGGGTTCAATTGGTACCTGGTGATACCCAAACTTCAGGTCGATCTTGCTGAAATATTTTGCACCTTTGAGTTGGTCCAAAAGGTCATCAATCCGTGGGATTGGGTACCTATTCCGGACAGTGATCTTGTTCAGCGCCCGATAGTCAATACATAGTCTCCACGTCCCATCCTTCTTCTGTACCAACACGATCGGGCTCCCACAGGGCGATGAACTTGGTCTGATGTGACCTTTCTGCAACAGCTCCTGAATCTGCCTCTTGATTTCATCATTCTCCAAAACAGAGTGCCGATAGATCGGTCCATTGGGTAGCGGCGCACCTGGGGTCAGATCAATCGGGTGCTTGACCTGATAGTGCAGAGGAACCCCTGTGGGTGAGGTGAATATGTCCCCGTTCTCCTCCACAACCTTATCCATTTGTTGTTGTTGTGCAGAGGAGCCCTGTCTGGAGGTCGTGGCCACAGTCTTCTTCTTGCCCTGGGGGCGGATCATCAGGAAAACGAATTTCCTGGTTTGGGAAATGAGCTTACTGCATTGTTTTGAAGTAACCAAAGAGATAGCGGCAGGAGGTGGTACCTCTGGTATCCTGTACAACTTATTTCCCAAAGTAACAATAACAGCACGAGGTCGAGACTCATACACAGCATGACGCTTCCACAAGTATGGTTGTCCTAATAATACATCATAAACATCAATAGGAGCAACGTCACATAGTACCTCATCCGTGAAGGGCTTGATGCTATAGGGAAGGCGACACTGCCGGCTGACGCGGAGATCTCGTCCTTGGTGAAGCCACTCGATGGTGTATGGATGTGGGTGAGCTGTGGTCGGCAAGCCCAACCGCTTCACGGCGTCTGCTGAAATGAGGTTCTTTTGGCTCCCATTGTCGACAATGAACCGTACCGGGGAGCCCTTTACCCACATCTGGGAGTGGAAGAGACGTTCCTCCTCCTCTGGATCTTCTGGTTCCTCCTTTTGGATCTTTGCAGTGGCAACAGTGGCGTTGGGCTCCGCATCAATAATTTGTTTTCCTTTTTCATTCGCCTTTTCAGGTTCTGATTCGGAGTCAGAGCATGCATCTGACTCAGAAGCCCTCATCTCGGCCACTAGCGACTGCTTGGCCCGACACTCACTTGTGTTGTGAGTGGAGCTCTTATGGAACTCACACCACTTTCCGTGTCCTTCTTTGGCTTTGCGGTGCTGTTCTTTTCTTGTGGCTTCGATGAGTTGTCTTTAGCCGCCATGCCTTGGCTCGGTCCTTTGTTCTGCGGTTTGGAAGCACCTTTCCCTTGCTTTTGATTCGCATATCCAAAGTCTCGCTTCTTCTGCTTGAATTTCTGCTCAATCTTGGCAGCATACCGGTATGCCGTACCAAGCGAGGAGATGTCAAGGAACTCCATTTCCTCCTGAATGTATTTGTGCAGACAACTGCGATACTTTAGCACCAGATGTTTCTCTGAATCTTTGATACCCAACTTTATGCGCAGGGTATGGAACAGATTCGTCAGCTCATGCACATCTTGATCCCTTTGTTGTCGCAGCGTGGTCCATTGTATGTACTTGTCCTCATAGCTCCCCACAGGATAGTACTGTTCCTTGACGGCGTCTCGGAAAGAATTCCAAGTTGGTACGGCCGAGAACAGAGAGGGTTCTGTCCGGTCCTTGTTCTCACAGTAGGTTTCCCACCAGTCCTTAACATGGGGGGTAGCTTTGAGGAGTGCAAAAATAATCTTCTCCCGGTCTGAAAAGTCATGAATCGAGAAATATCCTTCTAATAGATTCAACCATCTATCTATGGCATCTGCGTCTATTTGACCCTCAAATATGGGAATGTCAAAATTTACTTGTACCTTAAAAGGAGTCGCGCCTCCAGAGTGGCTGTTGGATGCAGATGCGCTGCCGGTGGGTAGCCGTTGAAGGATTTGAGCAAAGTTATCCATCATCGCGTTCCGTTGTTTTTCGAGGGCCTCCTCGAGCAATATTTTGATAGGATCTCCTGCTCCCTCATCTTTCTTTTCGTCCCCCATGGGCGTCCGTCGAGGTTTGCGAGGCCGATCTTGCAAAGGTTCCACCAGATCAAGCCCTAGCTCCTTATACCCCGACCTCGTTGGGGACATGCAAAGAAGGATCGAGAAAAAGCAGACCGCTCTGATACCACTGATCCGGATTTATGTAGGAACGCAACAAAATAAACATATAACCATAAATACAGAGATGCAGCGGAAATAACACTTCATTTCATTAATATCAAAGAACTGAAATTTGCTTACAGACAGAATGGAAATAAAACTAGCTAGGGCGCTGGTAGCTATCTCTGAGAAGAGATGTGGCGGCTACAGGCCTCTGAACCGAGTTACAATGAGGCTCGAGGGCCTATTTATCATTTAGAAACAATGGGAAATCCTAAACAGCCAAAACCCTAACCCTAGGAGATGAAGCGCCAAAACTATGGGCTCCGTTTGGGTAAATTAGTGTTTCAACTTCCCAGGGGCGTAACTTTGGCATACGATCTCCGTTTGACACGTACCATACCTCGTTAGAAAGATCTATCCGAGGACTACAAATTTGGAATGAGCAACATCGGTCCATGGACCCATGTTGCTCTCCGTTTTCCCAAAAAACGTCGTTTAGGGCCTCAAAACGGCTCCGGAAGTTTAGGACCCGAAAAACTGCTAAAAATAGTAAAATGTGCCGAAACTGAAAAACTGAAATAGACAATGGTGGGGCCCCAAGTGGAATAGGCGGGTGACCACCAATATCCACCTGGATCAGATCTGATAGTCATTTAGTGCATTTGGTTGGGTGAGAGTTTCAGATCTGGACTCCCTCTTCACCGAAACCCTTTGGTCTCTCCACCTCTGTTCGCTTAAAGCCGCTTGCCATTCTTTCCTTTCTCATGGAAAATTTCTTGAACCTGGTTCAATTTATCTTTTCCTCTGACTGTAAGGATGCCCGGCGATTTAATCTTCTGAGTTGTCTTGTGAACGCACCCAGCTGCAGAGGGTTTAAGCACCTTTACCCTGTTGGAATGCCTAGTTCACCGGCTAAATTCCTCCTTCGAGAGATGTTTTCAGGTATGGCATATCTACGTCCGTTCTTTACTTTTATAACTCATACAATCACTTGTCCCTATTGTGGAATACCCACATATATTTGATCTGCAATGCTTAGAGATGTATATCGTAGTTTATCTCTGTTGCAAAGTATATAAATTTATCCAAATAGCAAATACGAGAGGTTTACTATTGTGTTTTTCTTTGGTGTTCCCAGAACGTTTGGCGATAGAGACTCCTCTGTTTTAGGTAATTACCCTAGCTGCACATTTTCATTCCATGAGGGTTTCTACTTTCGTGTTTTTGTTAAATCTACATGTACTTACCCTCGTCTTGGTTTTTAATCCTTGCAGGTTTGTGGCAAATGAATGCAGTTAGATTGCGTTTATATGTATCACGGTCGTGACTTAATTGTTCGCACTTCTATGATACACAGGTACCCCAAATTCAATAGGAGTTAAAACCCTTGTTTCCGGTCTCATGTTCTTTCCAAATTTCTAATGCTGGGTTGTTTCATTCGTTTTACTCTGAGAATGAAATTAAAAGTCCTCAGACTCTGTAATGGTTAATCTTTAGTTTTCTTATTCGCCTTGGACTCTGTTTTACTCTGAGAATGAAATTAAAAGTCCTCAGACTCTGTAATGGTTAATCTTTAGTTTTCTTATTCGCCTTGGACTCTATTCTGCGAATTGTCTGAAGGGCTAATCCCTCAGATTTGTACCCGAATTCTATAGAGAGAAAAAGTTTTGGTTAACTTGTACTGTTAACATTCTCAGATACATTTTCTACTTGTTTTGCTGAATTACATCTAATACATATTAGTTTGATACCTGTTTCAATATTACATGCGTATATTCGTCAAGATTTGAACATGCTTTAGTTTTCCTTACAATGGTATTATCAGTAGGAACTTTATGTTCCATATGAATGAAATCAAGTCTGCGTAATTGGGTTAGAGTTACTCACTTATTTCTTGCGCGTTTCTCAGTGAACATTTTCGTTAAAATAGTAGTAACTGTTATCAGAGTTTTTTTCTTCTTACTCAGCAATGTATTGAAAGGTTCTACAGAGTTTTTCGTAAAAGTTTCTTGTTTCTTTGTAATATGGCTACATATGGCTATTTAAATTCCACTGAAGTTTTCTTTTTTATAATGTTATTGATAGATTGTACTATTGGTGACCGGACCACCACCATGAAAGTCCGAGTATAGCAACCCCTTCTAGATAGAACAATTTGTCTGGGGTAGGGTTTCACCCCAACCCAGGACTACAAGTTCTAATGCTCTACCATTTGCTTTCCTATTTCGGTCTTAACTGTATTGGCATAAGTTAAACCTGCAATGTAGTATACCATTTGTTTTCTTTTAATCAAAATAATTCTACTGTATTCTTCATAGGGTTTTAATATATTTCTGCAGTCTAAACATTTAACTGCACTTTTCAACAGTAATCTTTCTCTTTCCTTTTTGCATAAAGATATACCTACTATTTTTACAGAGTTTTAGTATTCAACCCCTACTGTAATTATGATATTAATAATCTATTACAGACAACCTTTCCATATCAATACAAATAAAACAACATACTAAGCAGTCTTTGTACTTATCTAGATTTATCCTTTCAAGCTGTGGTCCTCCCAACCATCAAGGGAGGCTATTACGTCCTCCACTTGCCCCCTAGCTACGTCCTCCACTTGCCCCCTAGCTCCAGAATTTGGACAGTGCCCTGGGTTAACAGTGGATTTGTTTCACTTTGCTGCTATGACCTTTGGATGGCCAATCCAGTCAAACTCAGAAAATATGGTTTTACAAGGTATGCTGTGAGTTATTTTCAACTGATCATAACCAGCTCTAGAAAATACTTCCCCTTTACCAATTAGCACAACACCCCTACTCCTCCTCTGGGATTCAGCTTTATCCTTAGAGGAGCAGGTAACTATCTTTCCAACTGTCCCCAACCACCTCCTATTCTTGGAAACATTTCTTTACCATCAGCTTTATGTATATTTCATATTAAAAGATTTTTCCTTTAATTAATTAATTTCTTCTAATTAATAAATCAAAAACTTGATCAACAATAATTATTTGAGTTTTTCTTGCCAAATAAAATAAAACTAAACAAATTGTCTTTAACTAGTTAACACTAGTTAACTTTAATGAAGCTATCACAAATTTAAAAATACTATTGGATATTTTTTTCCACTTTTGAAAATTATTCTTAATTAAAATTTAATTAAAAGAACAATTATTAAAATTATGAAGATTAAACATGAATAATGTAATATTTAAATATATTAATTTGTAAAATTACTAAATTAATTTTTACTCTTACAAATACTATTCGAGTAATAAAAGACAACAATTTAATTACCTATTATATAATCAAATTTCAATAATACTTCAATAAAAATTAACATTATATAGTATTTAAACTGTTTTATTATAAATTTCTTTGTTATTAAATTATAATAAATATAAAATATATTTCAAAAAATAAAAAATAAAACTTTTATAATGATCTCCATTTACTTTTTAAATACCGGCTAAGCTTTGATTTAATGTATTTGGTGATTATATAAATTCAATTATTTCAAATTATAATTTTTTTTTAATAAAATTGGGAATAAAATTAATCAAAATTTATAGAAGAAAAAAACATATAATTTTTCTAGGTTTTAATTATTTATTGAAAATAATTTTTCCATAGTCTGATTCTTCATAATGTTGGTCATTTTCAATCATGTTTTCTTGTTAATTTTGTTCAAAATCTAACAAAAATTTATTGAGATCACAAATTTAAGTTGAGTCAAATCTAAATGAGTTAGTCTAATAAATTTTCAAAATATTGAATTCATTTATCCATTCAAAAAACACGTTAAAAAAAAATCTCAATTTTAAGCTTTACCCATAAAACCAAAACATAAAATAATTATAGATTTTATATAGCACAACCCTCATAACATCATTAGATGGCAAAGGATTTGTCTACCTAGGCCACAATTTAAATTTAGCTAGTATGGCAAAAAAATTGCAGCTACGTGATGGTGGCTAGAGGGTTTGAATAGTTTTTTGAATGATGGAAATAGATTCAACACCATCAAAAACCCCTTAACCACCCAAAATCCTCAAGCTTGATCATTGTAACCCAAATTTCCAAGAATTTCAACCAAATTTTATCAAAACCTTATTAGAATTTCCATTATTTTATTGACTTGCTGAAATTGCCACTATTCTCTCGAAAAAATTATGGTTTAATTAGACTACTCTAATAGCACGGAATGAAAGGTCAATGGTATGGTAGTGCCAAAGTTGGGCAATGTCTAACTATTACACGTTTTGGCTTAAAAATTTATGGCTAAAAATTTGTTGGTCAGATCTTAATTAATTTGTGCTATTTAACTTAGATTTATTACACTTTTTGGAGTTCTTGACCCGAATTCATGGGTATTAATCAATAAATAAACTAGAAAAGCTTCAAAAACGTGTAACCGTGGGGGCAGTCATGCACCGACGTATTTATTAACTAGGGAAATGGAATCTCACCAAACTTTCACAAAATCTGGCGGGGTCTTTCACTGGGTCCGCACGTTTCAAGTAAACGCAAAAGCCAAGTGTAACGTCCAGGTTGTCACCATCTTTCGCCATCAGAGTGCTCCATATCACACGGCCAATCTTGCCCACAGACCATAGACCGTCTGTATCGGCGCAACACAGGCGCCCGACGGGCCCTCTGTATATTGAAGTGGCCGATGGGCTGTCTGTATCAGTGTGGCGAATATAGAATAGGAAGAACGCAGAAGAATAGAATCATCCATGGCGCTGTGCTCGCAGGCTTCCACATGGTGAGGCTCTTCTATTGGGAACTTAAAATGGCATCCCTTGATAGAGATGTGGTGTGTGAAAAGAGCCACAAAACTGGAAGGCATGAAGTTTTCTGGAGTTAAAAAATAAATAAATAAAACAAGCAATACACGACAAATAGTTGAACCAGCCATCAAATATTATTAATAGATCAGATCAGACAGTCCTGAGATTTTTTTATGCTGAAGAATTGCAGTAGGAGCAGAATTGGACAGTCCGATTTGTGGAGACCAAATATTTTTTTCAGTTGAAGAATCGTCTCTATAGATTCGATGTCCTGACTTTTTTCAGTTGAAAAATTGCACTTGAAGCAGAATTGGACACTAGCATTTGTGGGGGACCAAATTTCTTTCAGTTGAAGAATAGCTTCTAGAACAACTCTCAGGAGAAACATAATTTTGCCAGAAATTACTGGGAAACTTACAAGAACTAAAACTCCACAGCAACTAACACTTAACCAACACTTAACCGTTACACCACAACCTCAGAACTATACTGGTTGTCATGAGATTATTAATACTGTTACAAAGAAAGAAATAAAATATACTGGCATAAAAAGACAAGATTTTTATGAATTTTGTGAATCTTCTCGTCCAATATTGGTCTGAGTTCGTTTAAGCAGATAAAATATTTGGCGGTGAAATGACTAGACTTGTTCAGCGTATGAAGGTTGTTGACGGCTTTGTAATATTTTTTTTTTTTCTGTAAGCGAAAAATTCTGTTCGGTTAGGTATTAGGTATTACTCATACGGTAAGGAGCTTTTGACTCTTGGGTTGCTCCTAGACCAGTTTTATAATGAAATCAATATCCCCTTTAGGAAATTAATATCCCTTTTAGGAGGCAGTTCCAAAATTTCTGTAAGCTATAGCAAAATTCTATTAGTGAGGAAGATTAAACAAAATCTCAAATTAGATTTAAAAAAATGGAAAAACAAAATTTCAAATTAGATTAAAAAAGGGAAAAGGTTTATGGTTTATTATAATATTTGAAATGGGTTTGGAGTATGCTTTAAAATTACTTTTGTTTGGCTAAGAGTTGGTTATTTATTTTCGGACATAAGCAAACATGTTAATGGCCCAAGATCCAGAGGCATCTAATCTAGTGAAGGCCTTCCTCCTTAAGGAGGAGGAGTAGGGTAATTCCAGGTGGCCTGGTTTTCCTAGAATAACAGTGATGAATCAGCTTGCATTTGCAGATATCGGCCATTGATGATTGTCCCCAGTGCTGGTTAGACAACTTAATTATGATAGATTTTTCCAAAAAAAAAAATTGATAAATTGGAGAGCCCATACATTGTTAAAGTTATAATATCTACATTATTAAAAAAACAGAGTATCTAGATAGCTAGTCATTCAAAAGATTAGTTTATAATACAAAAAGATAGACAACTTAATTATGATAGTTTTTTCAAAAAATATGATAAATTGGAGAGCCCATACATTATTAGAGCTATAATATCTATATTGTTAAAAAAACAGAGCATCTAGATAGCTAGTCATTCAATAGATTAGTTTATGATAAAAAAGAAACACCGGAGTTGAATTTTTTATGGTAAACTCATGTCTTCGAACTAGTTTGATGGAATGTGAAAAATCATGTAGTCTAGAATTAATGTTTTTTTTGAATTGCATTTAGGTTTCATATAATTGCAACAAAATTTCTTACTTAGCTTTATTGCCATCTATTATAAGTTTTTCAACCACTATTTTAAGATATTGTGTCTTTGGTCCTTGGATATAACTTGTCCTCAACATCATAAAAAAAACTCATGAACTAAAATTATTTATTTGATATAGTTTTTAGTTGCATGTGCCTTAACTATGCATTTTAGGGAAGGAAATCATGGTGAAAATCAATGTGTGGAGATGGCTTTCTACCAAGTTAATCTGACAAAGCATACCACAAAGCTACTCTTCAATGCAGTCCTTAAATGCTAATTTAATCACATCATGAATCTTACTCTACTGTGAAGATTGCATGCATTAAGTAGAAGATATCTACCCAATAATGATGGCACTATATGCTAAGTTGAAACAATTGAGAATATGCATTTCATCTCACCCCGCCATGAGGTTATTGATTGTTTTCATATTAAATATTTTAATATATTTATTTAAATTAATTTAATATAATTATTTATTTAAATCAATTTAGATTCAAAAGCAATTTATAATTAGTACTTTTAAAATTAAAAAAATGTACTTTCTTTTAATTTTTTTATTGAATTAAAGAAAATAATTATATTTTATTCTCTTTATTGAAATGTGACTTTTCTTATTCATAGGAGTTCATTGACATTTTTCATATTAAATAATTTAATCCAATTATTTATTTAAATCAATTCAGATCTAAAAGCAATTTATAACTTGTAATTTCAAAGTAACTAAAATGCACTTGATCTTATTCTCCTAATTGAAGCAAGTCTTTCTCCATTGAGAATGTTGTTATGCCTACGTATCTAATGTATTAAACAACATGAAAAACAAGAGCCTTTTTAAAATTCCTTTAAACACTAGCCAAAATAACTTTTGACTCAAGTGAGGATCCAATAAGAATGTCCTTGGTTAGCTAGACCATTAGGTGGTAAAAGAAAAGATTATTTTGCAGAAAAAAGATAATATAAAAAATATTATTACCTCTAAATTTATGAAGAAATGTTACTATGATAAGAAACTAGAGAAAAAAAAAGGAAATAAAAATATTATAAGAAAGCGATTTATCGGAAGTTTCAAAAATATCTCTTTGTAGAAGAAAATTCTAGTAAATTACATAGTAAAACTAAGAGAGTGATCCATTTCCAAAACCCCTAGGAATGAAAAAATCCTTTCCCATTATAACATTAAGAGGGTTGAACATGAATGCCATTTTCTCTTAGATATAATCCCATCAAATATATATTTCAAAACATTTATTATATTACCAATCTTTTTGATCAATTTAACCAACAAAAATATAACAATATTAATATCATCATATTTTTATAATATAAAAAGTGGAATAAAACATTATATTTTTAATTCTCATTAATATTAACATCAATAAATTTCTTAAAATAATCCAAATTTACTTTGAATAAATACTTGTATTACAAGTATTCTCACTTATTTGACATTGTAAGCTTCTGTGATCCATATTAATATTTCAAATAATTTTCAGAAAAAATCACATCATAAATTCAAAAGAAAGAATTAATCTAGTTCATCATTAGGAGAAAGAATAATAATAAACTACACTAAGTAATTCAAAACCCATTAAACTCTTAAATTTATAATGTGATTTTTGCAGAAAATTATTTGAAATATTTTCACTTATATTTAATCATATAAAATAATATAAAAATATATTTTCAGTTCTTATTTAATTAAAAATAAAATGTAAAATAGACATTTCAATCTTATTTAAATATAAATATATATTATACTTATTTTGTTTAAATATAAGTAAGTATTATACTTTTAGGTTCATCTTGAAATATTGCTTTTAATTTTTAAATACATTTAAACATAAGATATTGATATATTGTTTACTATATGCTAATGTTAAAAACATTTTTTATTTAGAAAATCAAAGTTTTAAATTTAAATTATTTAAATACTTGGTATATATTTCATTTTTATTTAAAAAAAATAAAAAACATCATAGACAATTATATATATGACCATCTCTTTCATTACGAACTGTGAAGGGAATCTTTCAATTCAAAAGTATCAAAACGCATTAACTAATCAGGCATCTCTCAATTCAGAAGTATCCAACTCTGAAATGTTTTTTAATTATACATATATGTCTATCTCTTCAATTCTAAACTGTGAAACGGATCTTTCAATAAAAGTATCAAAATCTTAAAGTATTTTTTATAATAACTAATCAGGCATCTCTCGATTCAAAAGTATCAAACTCCGAAGTGTTTTTTATACTAACACTCATTAAGTACTCATTAATTAATTAATTAATAGTGTTTTTTACCATAAATCACAAGTGTATGAACGTGTATAAACTACTACTGGAATGATCTTAGGTATATCTTTCTCTCGGATTTAAATATAATAAACTATTAGATATTCATATTACTCTTCAGCAAATCAGAATTAAACAGAATCAGAAAAACACGCATATAAGTTGCCGGACCCATACCACAATCCCGGAAAGTATCACACGTAAAATTAGATGGCTAGTCTGTGCTCGGGTATCTGCCTTCATAGTGCCAAATTCGTTGTTTGATGGTATACATGATTTGGAGCTGATTGAGAATTATATTTTTATGTAAAAATAAGTTTAGGTATGTGAAAAATTAAATCTAATACATATTAGTTTGGTACCTGTTTCAATATTACATGCGTAAATTCGTCAAGATTTGGACATGCTTTAGTTTTCCTTGCAATGGTATTATCAGTAGGAACTTTATCTTCCATATGAATGAAATCAAGTCTGTGTAATTGGGTTAGAGTTACTCACTTATTTCTTGTGCGTTTCTCAGTGAACATTTTCATTAAAATAGTAGTAACTGTTATCAGAGTTCTTTTCTTCTTACCGAGCAATGTATTGAAAGGTTCTACAGAAATTTTCATAAAAGTTTTTTGTTTCTGTAACATGGCTACATATGGCTATTTAAATTCCACCGAAGTTTTATTTTCTATAATGTTATTGATAGATTGTACTATCGGTGACCGAACCACCACCACGAAAGTTCGAGTATAGCAACCCCTTCTAGATAGAACAGTTTGTCTGGGGTAGGGTTTCACCCCAACCCAGGACTACAAGTTCTAATGCTCTAATTTTATGTTTCAGAGATTATAAAATACACTTTCCAAATGTTAAGAATCATTATTGTATGATACAGTATATATTGTATTCAAATATTTATCCTCAAAGTTTACCATTTGCTTTCTTATTTCGGTCATAATTGTATTGGCATAAGTTAAACCTGCAATGTAGTATACCATTTGTTTTCTTTTAATCAAAAGAATTCCACTGTATTCTTCATAGGGTTTTAATATATTTATGCAACATTTAACTTCACTTCTCAACAATAATCTTTCTCTTTCCTTTTTGCATAAAGATATACTTACTGTTTTTACAGAGTTTAGTATTTAACCCCTATTGTAATTATGATATTAATAATATGTTACAGACAACCTTTCCATATCAATACAAATAACATAGCATACTAAACAGTCTTTGTACTTATCTGGCTGGATGGCCAATCCAGTCAAACTCATAAAATTTGGTTTTACAAGGTATGCTGTGAGTTATTTTCAACTGATGATAACCAGCTCTAGAAAATACTTCCCCTTTACCAATTAGCACAACACCCCTACTCCTCCTCTGGATTCAACTTTATCCTCAAAGGAGCAAGTAACTATCTTTCCAACTGTCCCCAACCACCTCTTATTCTTGGAAACATTTCTTTACCATCAGCTTTATGTATATTTCATATTAAAAGATTTTTCCTTTAATTAATTAATTTCTTCTAATTAATAAATCAACAACTTGATCAACAATAATTATTTGAGTTTTTCTTGCCATATATAAACAAATTGTAATAATGTAATATTTAAATATATTAATTTGTAAAAGTACTAAATTAATTTTTACTCTTACAAATACTATTCGAGTAATAAAAGACAACAATTTAATTACCAATTATATAATCAAATTTCAATAATACTTAAATAAAAATTAACATTATATAGTATTTAAACTATTTTATTATAAATTTCTTTGTTATTAAATTATAATAAATATAAAATATATTTCAAAAAATAAAAAATAAAACTTTTATAATGATCTCCATTTACTTTTTAAATATGGGCTAAGCTTTGATTTAATGTATTTGGTGATTATATAAATTCAATTATTTCAAATTATAATTTTCTTTATTTTTTAATAAAATTGAGGATAAAATTAATCAAAATTTATTGAAGAAAAAAACATATAATTTTTCTAGGTTTTAACTATTTATTGAAAATAATTTGCCATAGTCTGATTCTTCATAATGTTGGTCATTTTCAATCATGTTTTCTTGTTAATTTTGTTCAAAATCTAACAAAAAATTATTGAGATCACAAATTTAAGTTGTGGAGTCAAATCTAAATGAGTTAGTCTAATAAATTTTCAAAATATTGAATTCATTTATCCATTCAAAAAACACATTAAAAAAAAAAACTCAATTTTAAGCTCTACTAGCACAACCCTCATAACATCATTAGATGGCAAAGGATTTTTCTACCTAGGCCACAATTTAAATTTAGCTAGTATGGCAAAAAAATTGCAGCCACTTGATGGTGGCTAGAAGGTTTGAATAGCCTTTTGGATGATGGAAATGGATTCAACACCATCAAAACCCTTTAACCACCCAAAATCCTCAAGCTTGATCATTGTAACCCAAATTTCCAAGAATTTCAACCAAATTTTATCAAAACCTTATTGGAATTTCCATTATTTTATAGACTTGCTGAAATTGCCACCATTCTCTGGAAAAAGATATGGTTTAGTTAGACTACTCTAATAGCACGGAATCAAAGGTCAATGGTATGGTAGTGACAAAGTTGGGCAATGTCTAACTATTACACGTTTTGGCTAAAAATTTGTTAGTCAAATCTGAATTAATTTGTGCTATCTAACTTAGATTTATTACCCTTTTTGGAGTTCTTGACCCGAATTCATGGGTATTAATCAATAAATAAACTAGAAAAGCTTCAAAAACGTGTAACTGTGGGGGCAGTCATGCACCGACGTGTTTATTAATTAGGGAAATGGAATCTCACCAAACTTTCACAAAATCTGGCAGGGTCTTTCACTGGGTCCGCACGTTTCAAGTAAACGCAAAAGCCAAGTGTAACGTCCAGGTTGTCACCATCTTTCGCCATCAGAGTGCTCCATATCACACGGCCAATCTTGCCCACAGACCATAGACCGTCTGTATCGGCGCAACACAGGCGGCCGACGAGCCGTCTGTATATTGAAGTGGCCGATGGGCTGTCTGTATCAGTGTGGCGAATATAGAATATGAAGAATGCAGAAGAATAAAATCATCCCTGGCGCTGTGCTCGCAGGCTTCCACATGGTGAGGCTCTTCTATTGGGAACTTAAAATGGCATCCCTTGATAGAGATGTGGTGTGTGAAAAGAGCCACAAAACTGGAAGGCATGAAGTTTTCTGGAGTTAAAAAATAAATAAATAAAACAAACAATACACGACAAATAGTTGAACCAGCCATCAAATATTATTAATAGATCAGATCAGACAGTCCTGAGATTTTTTTATGTTGAAGAATTGCACTAGGAGCAGAATTGGACAGTCCGATTTGTGGAGACCAAATATTTTTTTCAGTTGAAGAATCGTCTCTATAGATTCGATGTCCTGACTTTTTTCAGTTGAAAAATTGCACTTGAAGCAGAATTGGACACTAGCATTTGTGGGGGACCAAATTTCTTTCAGTTGAAGAATAGCTTCTAGAACAACTCTCAGGAGAAACATAATTTTGCCAGAAATTACTGGGAAACTTACAAGAACTAAAACTCCACAGCAACTAACAGTTAACCAACACTTCACCGTTACACCACAACCTCAGAACTATACTGGTTGTCATGAGATTATTACTGTTACAAAGAAAGAAATAAAATATACTGGCATAAAAAGACAAGATTTTTATGAATTTTGTGAATCTTCTCGTCCAATATTGGTCTGAGTTCGTTTAAGCAGATAAAATATTTGGCGGTGAAATGACTAGACTTGTTCAGCGTATGAAGGTTGTTGACGGCTTTGTAATTTTTTTTTTTTCTGTAAGCGAAAAATTCTGTTCGGTTAGGTATTAGGTATTACTCATACGGTAAGGAGCTTTTGACTCTTGGGTTGCTCCTAGACCAGTTTTATAATGAAATCAATATCCCCTTTAGGAAATTAATATCCCTTTTAGGAGGCAGTTCCAAAATTTCTGTAAGCTATAGCAAAATTCTATTAGTGAGGAAGATTAAACAAAATCTCAAATTAGATTTAAAAAAAATGGAAAAACAAAATTTCAAATTAGATTAAAAAAAGGGAAAAGGTTTATGGTTTATTATAATATTTGAAATGGGTTTGGAGAATGCTTTAAAATTATTTTTGTTTGGCTAAGAGTTGGTTATTTATTTTTGGCCTGGTTAGACAACTTAATTATGATAGATTTTTCCAAAAACTTTTTGATAAATTGGAGAGCCCATACATTGTTAAAGCTATAATATCTATATTATTAAAAAAACAGAGTATCTAGATAGCTAGTCGTTCAAAAGATTAGTTTATAATACAAAAAGATGGATAACTTAATTATGATAGATTTTTCAAAAAATATGATAAATTGAAGAGCCCATACATTATTAGAGCTATAATATCTATATTGTTAAAAAAACAGAGCATCTAGATAGCTAGTCATTCAAAAAATTAGTTTATGATAAAAAAGAAGCACCTGAGTTGAATTTTTTATGGTAAACTCATGTCTTTGAACTAGTTTGATGGAATGTGAAAAATCATGTAGTCTAGAATTAATGTTTTTTTTGAATTGCATTTAGGTTTCATATAATTGCAACAAAATTTCTTACTTAGCTTTATTGCCACCTATTATAAGTTTTTCAACCACTATTTTAAGATATTGTGTCTTTGGTCCTTGGATATAACTTGTCCTCAACATCATAAAAAAAACTCATGAACTAAAATTATTTATTTGATATAGTTTTTAGTTGCATGTGCCTTAACTATGCATTTTAGGGAAGGAAATCATGGTGAAAATCAATGTGTGGAGATGGCTTTCTACCAAGTTACTCTGACAAAGCATACCACAAAGCTACTCTTCACCCCACCATGAGGTTATTGATTGTTTTCATATTAAATATTTTAATATATTTATTTAAATTAATTTAATATAATTATTTATTTAAATCAATTTAGATTCGAAAGCAATTTATAATTAGTAATTTTAAAATTAAAAAAATGTACTTTCTTTTAATTTTTTTATTGAATTAAAGAAAATAATTATATTTTATTCTCTTTATTGAAATGTGAATTTTCTTATTCATAGGAGTTCATTGACATTTTTCGTATTAAATAATTTAATCCAATTATTTATTTAAATCAATTCAGATCTAAAAGCAATTTATAACTTGTAATTTCAAAGTAACTAAAATGCACGTGATCTTATTCTCCTAATTGAAGCAAGTCTTTCTCCATTGAGAATGTTGTTATGACTACGTATCTAATGTATTAAACAACATGAAAACCAAGAGCCTTTTTAAAATTCCTTTAAACACTAGCCAAAATAACTTTTGACTCAAGTGAGGATCCAATAAGAATGTCCTTGGTTAGCTAGACCATTAGGTGGTAAAAGAAAAGATTATTTTGCAGAAAAAGGATAATATAAAAAATATTATTACCTCTAAATTTATGAAGAAATGTTACTATGATAAGAAACTAGAGAAAAAAAAAGGAAATAAAAATATTATAAGAAAGTGATTTATCGGAAGTTTCAAAAATATCTCTTTGTAGAAGAAAATTCTAGTAAATTACATAGTAAAACTAAGAGAGTGATCCATTTCCAAAACCCCTAGGAATGAAAAAATCCTTTCCCATTATAACATTAAGAGGGTTGAACATGAATGCCATTTTCTCTTAGATATAATCCCATCAAATATATATTTCAAAACATTTATTATATTACCAATCTTTTTGATCAATTTAACCAACAAAAATATAACAATATTAATATCATCATATTTTTATAATATAAAAAGTGGAATAAAACATTATATTTTTAATTCTCATTAATATAAACATCAATAAATTTCTTAAAATAATCCAAATTTACTTTGAATAAATACTTGTATTACAAGTATTCTCACTTATTTGACATTGTAAGCTTCTGTGATCCATATTAATATTTCAAATAATTTTCGGGAAAAATCACATCATAAATTCAAGAGAAAGAATTAATCTAGTTCATCATTAGGAGAAAGAATAATAATAAATTACACTAAGTAATTCAAAACCCATTAAACTCTTAAATTTATAATGTGATTTTTGCAGAAAATTATTTGAAATATTTTCACTTATATTTAATCATATAAAATAATATAAAAATATATTTTCAGTTCTTATTTAATTAAAAATAAAATGTAAAATAGACATTTCAATCTTATTTAAATATAAATATATATTATACTTATTTTGTTTAAATATAAGTAAGTATTATACTTTTAGGTTCATCTTGAAATATTGCTTTTAATTTTTAAATACATTTAAACATAAGATATTGATATATTGTTTACTATATGCTAATGTTAAAAACATTTTTTATTTAGAAAATCAAAATTTTAAATTTAAATTATTTAAATACTTTGTATATATTTCATTTTTATTTAAAAAAAATAAAAAACATCATAGACAATTATATATATGACCATCTCTTTCATTATGAACTGTGAAGGGAATCTTTCAATTCAAAAGTATCAAAACGCATTAACTAATTAGGCATCTCTCAATTCAGAAGTATCCAACTCTGAAATGTTTTTTAATTATATATATATGTCTATCTCTTCAATTCTAAACTGTGAAACGGATCTTTCAATAAAAGTATCAAAATCTTAAAGTATTTTTTATAATAACTAATCAGGCATCTCTCGATTCAAAAGTATCAAACTTCGAAGTGTTTTTTATACTAACACTCATTAAGTACTCATTAATATTAATTAATAGCGTTTTTTATATGGTTTATAAATGTAATGATTGTAATCTTTTTTTCAAGAAATTTAGCAGTAAGTTTCCGTTTGAATCATATTTGATAATAAAATAGATTCAGCATCATTAAAAATAAAAATAAAAATTTATTTGAAACACCAAAATTTTGAAATTTGAAAACTATAACTTAAATTTATAAAAATATCCTACCAAATTTTATCAAAATCTTACCAAAATTTCCATAATTTTAAAACAAATTAAAACTACCACTAAATATATAAACTACCAAGATAAACTACCATAAGTGTATAAACGTGACATTAAGTGTATGAACGTATAAACTACTACTGGAATTAGTTCGGGTATATCTTTCTTTGATTTAAATATAATAACTATTAGATATTCAATTACTCTCCAGCAAATCAGAATTAAACAGAACTGTAAATGGAAGCAGCATACAGAACTGTAAAACACGCATATAAGTTGCCGGACCCATACCACAATCCCGGAAAGTATCACACGTAAATTTAGATGGCTAGTCTTTGCTCGGGTATCTGCCTTCATAGTGCCAAATTCGTTGTTTGATGGTATACATGATTTGGAGCTGATTGAGAATTATATTTTTATCTAAAAATAAGTTTAGGTATGTGAAAAATTCAAATAAAATAAAAAATTATTATATTATATAATATAATATAATGATTTTTAAATAATTTATTTGGATTATTCATTTTAAAGTCATGCGGGAAATCAATGTTTTAATAGAAATTAAAAATATTAACTAATTATAAAAATGGAAGAATTATAGAGGAGAGAAGGGAAAGATACAAGAAACTAAGAGGTTAATTATTAATAATAAAGAAAAAAAAGTTATAGAAAAAAAAGGGAAAGAGACCCGAGCTTAAAAGGAATGTGAAGAAAAAAGAGTGATGAATAAGATAATAATTGGTAAAAGATAAAAATAATAAAATATATGTAAGAAAGATAAATAATGATTAATATAAAATGGGAATATTGTTGATGAAAACAATGATTATATGATTTTTAAAGTTTTAAAGTTTTATTTTTTTAATATTAGTTCAATTTTTTTTTTGGTACATAAGTCTTTATGGATTTTTGCATAAATGGATACATCTTTTATGGCTTGTAATATGGGAATTTACAAAGAATTTCCAAGTTTTTTGGTACATAATTCTTGATGGATTTTGCATAAATGGATACATCTTTTATGGCTTGTAATATGGGAATTTACAAAGAATTTCCAAGTTTTTTGGTACATAATTCTTGATGGATTTTGCATAAATGGATACATTTTTTATGGCTTGTAATAGGGGAATTTACAAAGGAATTGAAATTAGAAACATAGTACACAAATTTCACACTAATAATATTTTTTATTGTACTTAATTACAACACATTTATATAGTTGATCTCAAATCCAACTAATTCCAAACATGAATGTCCGTTCTAAACTCAACACACTGCATTAACATAAACATTATCTCCCAATATCTCTCTTAATGCTTACATGTCAAATATTAAAATCACAAATTACAATAATAATATTGATTATTGTCTCGTTGGTCTTCATTTGCACTTATATCCACTTTGAAAGCTCATAGGCAACACTCTTTATTCAACCACCACAACTTCGAGCTTTACACACTATCTTTATTTAAAATATCATTTATTTTACCATCATTGATGTGTTTTCATTATGGATAATGTGTTGTCCTTGATGGAAACCTTGATAAAGATGTCAACATTGTGATAATACGATGATAATGGAACTCATGTAGATTGGTACAGATGATATGAACAAAGAAATGACAGTTCAGTGACAGATGGATGACAAAAGGGAAGCTTGAGAAAGCATACACGGTTCCTGTGAAGAAGGGTTGCGAACATACGTAGGTATTGTGAGTAAAAGCCATGTACATAATCCAAACCATTGAATCTGGATACCAGGGGTCATTACCATGGTACTGGCCCATAATATTGGTTGCAACAATGGTTATTTAATCCCGTCAACGAATACTAACAACATTACCAAAGTATTTACCTAAGGTACTAGCTAAGGCAAAAGCTATATAAGGATATGGAGATCAGATCAAGGTGTAAGGGGTGCAAGTAAATGGTTTATTCATGAGTGATTTGATCTGGAACAGGGATGCACCAGGAAGCAAGGAGATGACTCAGATCTGAAAGATATGAAGAGATGTTGAAATATAGTTGATTTTTTAAATTGTTGAAAATGTCTAAGTAACTATAGTGATGGATCTATAATTATAATGATGTTGTGACAATCATGCTTGTGGAGTGTGAATTGTGTTTGCAACGAATTTTGCGTATATACACCGATTTTCTTCAAAACAATAGCGTATATAGTCTAAAGTAAATATGATTAAGGCTTGCAGTGACAACACTTTGTTTCTGTGATGAGTAACAACGTATGGCTTGGTATGATATGTTTATGACGATTCAATATTTATTCAATATTCGTTTATTTAGTATGGTATCTTGGTTTGTTTAGTGATTGGATGATTTGATTTAGTATTTGGTTTCAGAGTTGTTACTTGGTATTGGCCTTATTTTTGGGTGTGGGTCGAATTTGAAAATATGATGAAAGGTGGCCTATAGGTTGTTTGATGATTGGCAGTGTTGGTGAAATTATGTGTTATAATTCCAACATTAAATTATCAATCTAGGGCTCATAAGCTTCGAGGCACAAGCGTAGGATCATAGCATCTAACCTAAACTAGAATAATAAATCAGCTAGTTGTTTAAGTATGGAATGATAAATCCTAAAGTAATTAACTTGAATAAAAAATACATATTCTCAACCACAAATGAATGATTGATTAACAAAAGGAACTATTCTCCTACTTGTGATTCTGTAACTCAATCCACACGTACTTCTATAAAAGAACATACTATCTACTGACTGTAAGGAAAGCCCTTTGTTGAATTTTATTAATAAAGCATACAATACTCATTTCACACATGATCACACCATTTAGCTGCTAAAAAATAATCCTCTCATTGCATCATTCACTTGCTAGAAATAAAATTCTAATCACATCAAATATTTGCCGGAAAGTAAACTTCTAATTAACTCCTTGAAAGTAACTTTTAATTACATAAATCGATTTGTACCTATGGGACCCATTTTAAAATCTATAAAACAAACTTAAAATCCCTATTCCTAATCGAGATGAACTATTCGAAATTCAAACAAAAGTACTTAAGAAATTCATAAGAGAAATCTATGAAATTGAATGGAAACTAAATCAACTAACATTAAATTAAGATTTTCTACAATCAAACTCCTATTCAAGCATGTTCTATAAGGAGATAATTGTGTTATAAAAAACAAGAAAACCTTTAATTAAAAATAATTCTACTTTCTATGCTAAAATAAAAATTAAGTTTGTTCCAATCCATTTAACATACCTCATACCACTCACACTTATAAAAAAACTCACTGTGAAACCGTTAAAACCGATTTTGTACTTAACACTCAATATGAAATATGATTCGTACTTGATGCACAAAAAATTCATAATAATGCACACGGTGTTTCAATCATGATTTAATATTTCTCTTATTATATTTGAACTTCAATCAAAATGAATTCAAAACTCAATAACCCTAAGCATTTGAGTAATGAATATAGCGCTACAAGATTCAAAATAGAAACTCAATTCATATTTATAAAACAGAGCGGAAGTTTAAGTATGGAATCAAAATCATAATTCATGAATTTAAGTAATTACTCTGCTAAATAATCAAGTAAACACAAATATAAGATCTATGTTGGTTGAAAAAGTTGTTTCCAGGTGTGGTGGGACCTTTCCACTCCTGGAGCAAGTTAGATTAACTCAATGTTATTCAGAAATCAAATACCATAAGACCTACAGAGATTCATGCCAAATCAAATGATGTATTGAGGTTCAAAATGTAAATGGTGTGTACATCATCACTGCTACTCCTATTGCATACATGTTGCGGCTCCTATTACATACAATTTCTATCCTCTGCTCATTCTTCTCTTTTTTTCCATACAATGTATTCGCTTATATAGAGTTTGTTTGATGAAAACAATACATACCCATTTAACTAAAAGAAAACAACAAGCTAAAGAAGGTTGTATTAGACTTCTAGAGAGCCTTCGAATAACCTATGGTTAGATTCATTATGATCAATGCATGAAGGGAGGAACCACTGATATGTTTATCAAAAGGTCATTCAGCAAAAGGTGTGCAAAACCAAACCCGATTTGACCCGTTCATACCAAAGCCGACCCTGCACGTTCAGATCAAGCCTGACTTGACCCGTTCACAATTTTGTACTTAAGAACTCATTTTGTACTTAAGAAGTGTTTTGACCTTAACTTCCTTTTGGTGATGATTTTTTTTGAACAGTTTCTGGGTTACCTGAAAGAGGGTATTTTGGACACAATCCAAGTCTCAAAATGTTGATATTATTCAACATTTGATCACAAATTTGGTATTTTCACCTCCAACAAGTTTATTCTGTACTCAACTTGACTTGTGGAGAATTTCGACAATGAAACCCTACAACAAATGAACCTAGTAAAAACCGTCATTAGTAAATCATGAATAAATCATCTCTATTCATAGAAAATCTTAAGAAAACTAATGATAATAAACCACGAGGCGTAGGATGTGATTTGGAGACAAGTGATGGAATTATGATGTGAAATGAGTGTAAAGGTGTCATAATTCTGGTTATGAATAATGGTTTTGTATGATGGAAAAAATGGTCATATTCGAGGCCCAACATCCCCCATGCCCGAGGGTTTGCATATCCTCATGCAAACAAATCTCTTGCTCATTGACAGATTCTTAACATTGTTTTGTAGATGTTGGTTCTTATGGGATAAGATTGCTTGGATATTTGAAGGTGTTGGCTCTTGTGGAGCAACACTGCTTGAATACTTAGAGGTGTTGGTTCCCGTGGAGCAACACTGTTCAAATTTAATACGTCACACTAATTTACTAAGAAATACAAACTGAGGACAAGAAAGGAATGGTTGAGGAAAAGATGATAGATGAAATGAGGTGGTGATGGAGATGGTAAGTGGGTGATTGCATACTCTGTCATCGTAAGGCCAATTCCTATAGGTGGTTTCATTTATCATTTCATGGCATTAATGACTTTATCCTAATGCTTGTTATCATGGAAGGATAAGGCACCATAGATACTACTTTATCAATGCACCATAAGGTTTTTGCTTTTAACATGGTCTTGTCATTAGAGTATATGCATAATGAACAGAAGGACATAGAAGGATAATGGTTTATGAAAGATGAAATGCGTGGAATGAGAAGTGTTGAACCATTAAGCTTCATTAACCTTCGAATGAATTAGAGAATCATAAGCCAAATTTACCTCAAGTTTTACCTTTTTCATTGATGTGCTCGGCGTTGCAAATGAAGTGGAGGATGGAATGACTAGAGCTAATATGATTGTTGATCTAATCTATTGAAGACTTGCTAGAGCTGCAATAGAGGCTAATTTGAATCTGTTGAAGGAAGTGGAGATGAGGGTTGAAATGAAGGTCCCCTTCTCCCCCATGCCCGAGGAGTTTTATTTCCCCAAAAAATAGAGGAAAGGTGACAGTTGCTGCAAATGATAATGGAAATGATGATACAAAAATTCAAACTGTTGCAAATCTGTGTCAAGATTACCAAACCATATAGTCTTCAGCCGTTACACGCCCATGTGAAATATTTCATATGTGAATAAATAATGTCGATGTCAAACATAAGAAAGATTCATTATATTATATATCATTAAGCAGGGTCGTTAACTAAGGCGAGATATCCCACCTTTGATGTCAATGGGAATCAAGGCACTAGGTACATTCTACTAGCCATGAATGGATTTGTCGAAGTCGAATGGACTGTAGAATTCATCCACCGAGAAACAATGATGTATTTCCTTAGTAGATGACAATGATACCTACCATTAAGGCATGCAATCTCCCAGGTACTTTATCTAACCCTAACCTTAGTCCTAGATGATGTGATGATGTCAATGGGACAAGGCTTGTTGGAAGGTGGGCCTTAAGGAATCCCACATCAACTAACTTGAGTGCAAACATAATGACTTGAAAGATACATGATTGAAGAACTCATATAAATTTACAAACTTTATTGGGAACCTTGCTCCCCAGTTACCTGGTTTTCAAGAAAATTTCTTATCTAGTTGCACTAGACAAGCTGGTTTTCACAAAAGGACTTTTTTTTATCTTTACTATTTTCATTTATTTATTACAATACAAATTTTCCTACTATACTGGAGAAAATATGTCCTCCTTCAAGAGAAATATAGCTTCCAATGAAGTCATGTGTGGATCAAGTACAAAGATATAATCATGCCCAGATTTAACATACAAACTTTAGAAGGTATATGAATATGAACAATCATCATCTTTGAAAGATGCGATACAAAAAGTATTTAAAAATGAGAGTGGTAATTTGATTGGATTGTGTCTAGAACCAATACTCGATGTAATCCTGGTGGTAATATCTCATTTCTTCTTTTGGACCGCTCTGAAAGTCCTCCTTGGTCTTTCCAGGAAGACTTGGATAATTGGTCTTTGGAATGCATACAAGGCTTGCTACTGGGCATGGTGAAAGTTCTTTGATATTAGGTTCATTTGGATTCTCCTCATCGGATTTGGTACATGATTTCTCAATCTCCTTAGTATATATGCAAGAGGAAGCAAGGGAGACTTCCAAATACTTTTCTGGTTGTGGAGAGATAGATAATTTTCTGAATGTGGTCAGAATGAACTCTTCCTAAGAGGCAGATATCCCATCTACTGTTAGGATTTGAGAAATTACTTGAGGGACATCCTTCAAGCTATTAATCATTCTTGAATTGCTCATGTTGGATGATGATCCTTGTATCACAACATGGGTTAGTACAAAGGGGTTCTTACAACACCCCAAAAATGTTTATCTTTAAAGAGTTTGAAATTTTAATCTAAATGAATAAAAATTAATTGTAGTAAAACCCACCAAAATTGCTTACTTGGACAACCAAAATTTGGAGCAACCCCACCATAGTGGATGTGTGGCTCTTCAATCACTTCTTACGGTACACTCTCCGCCCTTTGATTTTTTTGCAACTAAGATCAAACAAAAAAACATGTGAAAGAAAATAGGCTCTAATCCCTTTAGCACCTCCCCGGCAATGACAACAAAAAATGTTGAGGAAATTATATGTGTTATAATTCCAACATTAAATTATCAATCCAGGGCACGTAAGCTTCAAGGCACAAGCATAGGAAATGCAAGATCAGAGCATCTAACCTAAACTAGAATAAGAAATAAACTTGTTTATAAGTACATAATGTTAAATCCTAAATAAATTAAATTGACTCAAATATACATATCTAAAATCACAAATGAGTGATTGATTAACCAATGGAACTGTTCTCCTACTTATGATTCCATAAATACATCCACACTTACCTCTATAAAAGAACAAACTATCTATTGATTGTACGAATATCCCTTTGTTGACTTTTATTAATAAAGCATAAACTACTCATTTCACACATGATCACATGATTCAACTGCTAAAAAAGAATCCTCTCATTTCATCATTCACTTTCTAGAAATAAAATCTTAATCACACCAAACATTTGCTGGAAAGTAAACTTCAAATTAACTCCTTGAAAGTAACTTCTAATTACATAAATTGATTTCTACCTACAGGATCCCATTTTATAATCGATAAAAGAAACTCAAAATCCTTATTCCTAATCTAGATGTACTATTCGAAATTCAAACACAAGTACTTAAGAAATTCATAAGCGAAATATATGAAAGTGAATGGAAACTAAATCATCTAACATTAAATTAGGATTTTCTACAATCCAACTCTCTTCAAGCATGTTTCTATAAGGAGATAATTATGTTATAAAAAAAAAGAAAAAATCTAATTAAAAATAATTCTACTTGCTAGGATAAACTTCAAATTAAGACTCTTTCAATCATTTTAACATACCTCACAACACTTACACTTATACACAAACTGAATGTGAAACCTTTAAAACTTATTATATACTTAACACTCAATATGAAATCCGATTCTGTACTTAATGCATAGAAAATTCATAATAATGCACACAATGTTTAAATCATGATTTAATATTTCTCTTATTGTATTGGATCTGCAATCAAAATGCATTCAAAACTAAATAACCCAGAGCATTTGAGAAATGAATATAGCGCTATAGGATTCAAAATATAAACTCAAATCAGATTTATAAAACATAGTGGAATTTTAAGTACAAAATTGAAATCATAATTCAGAAATTTAAGTAATTAGTCTATTAAATAATTAAGTAAAAAAAAATATAAGATCTATGCTGGTTGAAAAACTTGTTTCCAGGTGTGGTGGGCCCTTGCCACTTGTGGAGCAATTTAGATTAACTCAATTCTATTCATAAATCAAACACCATAAGACTTACAGAGATTCATGCCAAATCAAATGATGTATTGAGGTTTAGAATATAAATGGTGTGTACATCATCACTGCAAATCCTATTGCATACACACTACTGCTCCTATGACATACAACTTCTATCCTCTGCTCATTCTCTTCTTTTTTTCCATACAAGGCATCAAATTATATAGAGCTTGTTTGATGAAAACAATACATACCCATTTAAATAAAAGAAAAAAAAGATAAATAAGGATGTATCAGACTTCTAGAGAGCCTTCTAATAGCCTATGGTTAGATTCATTACGATCAGTGCATGAATTTCTGAATTACCAAATTTTTTTTGAGAAGTTGTAATTTCAATTGCGTAAACAAGAAGGGAGGCTCATCCACATTGAAGAACACTTGTCGTGTATTAGGACTGAAATGAGACTTCTAGGAAACACATTTCAAGACCCTGCACTAGTGGAATATGCCTCTGCTCAGGAGGTTGATTAGTTATGTTAATGGCTCTCTTTTTAAAAAAAAATATGTTTGCAAATAGGCGGATAACATTTTCTGTTTTTAATATAATTAGGAAGAAAGATGATAGAATCTATGTTGATACACAACCATACTTTGTGTGGTTGGAAATAATCAAGGTGTATTGTTTTTGGATGGGATACAAAATTGTTAGGTGGCCAACTTGTTTTCCCTGAGGGAAATTTGTCGCCACCCAACACGATCTACTGTTATTTATATTAGTAGAAAAATAAGAACCACCAAGCTTACAAAAAAAAACATATGTTAACTGAGCTTTCCAAAATCATGGTACATGTTCAGTAATGTCAACCAGAGGTACCAAACCCAACAACCTACAACTAGTAGGCTCACATCCCTCATGATCCCCTATCTTAGTTGTATAGGGATGTGTCAGAATCTCATAACTCTAGGAGTTTCGATGTTATGCCATGTCTTCTAGGCTCTCACACAACCAAGGTACCACACCCGAAAATGCCCAACCAGTAGGATGCAATTCCCCATTAACCTGCACCTAAGTGGTGGACACCTTTATTTACACTTGCAGTCCCTCAGGTTGTGCTACCACCTTTCAAGGTGCCTTACCCAATCAAAAAATAATGTTCCAGTTTCCCATGGATTCCAAGAGATCCACTGCTCTCACAGATATTCCAGGTACCCTTTCATGATCCAATCCATAACTATATCGATGCATTCATGACTGAATAAATGAATGTTGAATGAATGAATATTCACAGTGTTAACATCCATATTTTTATGGATTCCTTTTTTGTGACACTTGGTACTATCCCAAGTCTCTCAATGGGCTTTAGTTATGCATGTGCACTTTCTCATGATTATTAAATCATATGAGACCCATTCTAGTCACCCATGGTGTCTCATCCCACTGAAATATTTGCGTATTATCATTCTACAACCATTATATATTTTTATCAACATGCAAGTGTTATCTTAATTCAATTTCTAGGCCTTTTGGTGCTATGCAACCGGCTCAAAGAATAAAATAAAATTTAGATCAACAACTTACAAATTGTCCTCTTTCAAGTGGAAACCGCCTTTACATTAAATAAATTAACAATTATTGGATGATAAAAATGATAAGACCTCCTTGGTATATATAGGAGTCTAAGGGGTCATAATATAATTAGATCCTACATAACTATAATAATGTAAGGGCACAATAATAACAATAGTGGGCTTCCATGGGGCACAACAATAAAAACATGGGGAATACATGGGCACACCAATAACAATAGAGGGCTACACTAACAATAACTGTGTTAGTGTGTTTGGTGCACGTATGTACGAAATCACACCAACTTAAGCAGTGTGGTATTCCATCTTAAGTTATTAGTCATAGGCAGAAAATATATGGATTCAAGCAAGTTAGTGGAACATGCTGGAACATAAACATATTAATAGAGTAATAGCATGCATATTCAAACATAAAAATTAAACTAAAACTAAAACAAATAACACAAAATCTCTAAATAGACTCAAACAACTTCAATAATCCAAATGGTGGCACTTACGTCCCATCTTATTGATTAATGGTAGGAATAAGGATGAAACTTTAAACCACTTGCTAAGGGGCCCTTAGAACTAAGGGTTCTAAGTCCCGATGCAAGGATGTCTTTACTTTTGAGATGCCTTGGCACAAAGTCTCCCTCTCTCTACTATGGTGGACTATAGTTGTTGGATGGCCAACAACTGAGTCCCCTCTATCTCTGCTCCAGATCACGCACTGCTGGTATTGCTTGGGGAAATTTTGGCTAGCATAGCAATGTGCTCTCAAGTTGCTCATCTCTTGGTGGCCTTTTATAGGAGAATTCAAATCCTCCTTCCCTCTCTTGGTACATTGTGGATAGTGACTCAAGAGAGGAGGGTGAATCCATTGTGTGCCACATTTATTCCATTGTGTGTTCCCTTGATGTCCTAAGGAGGCTTGGGTGGCTTTCCTTAGGCGGCTTCAAGTGTGGAATCAATGTCCTAAAGTGTGCCTTATGGTCCCACAAAGTGAATTTCGCCACTCCCAAGATTGTGCACTTTTTGGGTCAAAAGGCCTGCAAGGGCGCATTTATTGAAGGACGCAAAAGCACATTTGACTAGTCCTTCTTGTACACAATTTGATTTTTCCTCAGACCTTAGATATTTTTTAAATACTTTCAGATTCTCTAATTTCTTTTAGCCCTGAATATCCTTCTGCCTGACATTAAATAATGTCACCTTGGCTTGTACGATTTTCTAGTGATAACCTTCGCCCCCTAATGTGTGAGGTCTAGGAAGAAATGTATAGCTGAAATACATTATAGTTTCTTTTTTGTATATTGTGCGTAGAGAGAGAGAGACCCGCGTGTAGCTCAGAATTGGAGACACCCTCCACCGACTCGAAGAACGGCCATGTCCTATGGGACCCCTGTAAGAAATGGTATAATAAAATATATACAAATTTTCTACGAGGCGGGCATGTCCCATGCTCATAATACTTTGGATAGTTAAACAAATCTATTTGATAGATACATATTTTGTCTATGTCACTGATATGGTAGTGATCTGTTGGTTTATTACGATGATTGTTGATGCCCTTAGAGGCATTTTTTCTTTGAAAATAGGTTGAATGTGGTATCCATATGTGTAAACTTGGTATGACATATATATGCGCATTGTACGCATAGGCGCTGTCTGGGACCTCCCATGTAAGCATTGGTGACAGAGACGCTTATGAAGGCACGGGTCTTCAACGAATTTGATCAAAGTGAAATGGTTGTAAGGTACGATACCATCTTGACATGAAAGCTTATGTTGTAGTCGAATGTCAAGAGGATCGATGACATCTGTGCGCAATGATGTCTCCCACAGTCCCACCTGAGGATGCCCCTTTTATGGAGAGGGGTGATCCAAGGTGCCGCTTCCTTTTTGGAAAAGAGGTGTTGATGTCGACAAAAAGGGAGCCTCAACTGAACAAGGTGGTCACTGATATGGAAGATCGGGATCTTGGATTTGGTGGGTTTAACATAGGCACGATGGCGAGGGGTGACTGAAAACTGATGATGGCGATTCAGTGGCCCAAGGTCGGAGTATAAAAAGTAGCTTGGCGACAGTCATAACTATTTCCGATGGGGAAAGCCTTGGAGTTGGTAAGACTTCCAGGGTGGCTATAAACTGGTTTTGAGTGTCATGGTGGCTTTTGCGAGAGGGTGGTATACTCCGACCAAGGGTGGTCAGGGATTACTGCCATGGGAGAAAAAATGAATGAGTGAGTGGGGGACATAGTGAACCGTTTGCAGTCTTTGTACACTTACCAAAAGAATAAATTAATGGGGTTTGGTTTGTACAAAACACAGCGACGAGTGCCCCAAAACATGAAAATGTCTGCTCATTGATGATGTGAGTAAGGTGTTTTGCTGAGGGTGGGAGCCCCATTGGTTGGTATCATGTGTGAGGTTGATGAAGCGAATGAAAAAAGTATCAGAGATGGGATTGTGTTGATTGAGGTATGGTGGGCAAAATGCGAGGCGCGGTAGTGCGCCTTTGATCTACTTATACAACCTAGTTGTTCGGGAAATGTTAGCAATTTATATATTATAAAGCAATGCAACACATAAAATATGAAGAAATCACAAGCACACAAAACACATAAAACCAGAGAGACATAGATATACGTGGTTCACCCAGTTTCAGCTACATCCACCCCGAACAACCAATCCTTCCTTTTTATTATCTAGCAAAATGAAGAGACACAACCTACATCAGATCTGCTGTAATATCCTCTGTTCTCTCTCACAGTCTCCCTCTATGTTTCTTGCTCTGAGAATACACACATACAATACACAGCCGCAATACAATACCCTCATACAAGCGAGGGGTTTCCTTCTAGGGCAAAAAACCCTAAACTAAACATAACTTCTACCGTCAAATCATCTGCCTAATGAACGGCCCAGATTGAATAGAAATTACTACACTTTTACAATGCAAATTTACATCTATTTTTAGCTTCAGGGGCACTGCCCCCGAAACCCCTCGCCAAGGGGGGGCTCCATTAAGTTGCAGCTACCCCCCTTGGACCCCCTAGGTAGCATTTAATTATGGGTGGCATTGCTGCCTCCATTAAGGTACACGGGTCCAATGCTGTGATACAAAATAAACAAGATAATCAGGCTCCACACCCAACAGGAAAGGGGTTTTATTTCATATGGTAAAACTTGACCTTATGCATGGTGAGTGAATGGACAAGAGGTGTTTCTCGGACTATAGTGGTATGGCCATGGCATCACTATTGTTTGTGAGATATGGTCTAATTTGGGTGACGAGCGCGATGGAGGGGAGGCTCTATCGACCAACGAGAATGCTTATCATGCGCAAGGTGAGGTGATGATAAACATGGTTGGATGTGTGGAACCTATGGATGATTTCTGGTGGAGAAATTATGTCAGGATATGTAGAGTGTTTTCTGGGACTCTATCATGCTAGGGGTAGAATGATACTTGCTCTGGAACTTTCAGTAGATGGAGTTATGGGTGGTTTGCGTTTTACTTGCAAAAACAACTACCCCCAGTGAAAGCATCTTATTTATCAAATATTATTGAAATACATGTGCTTTAAAAAAGAATATGAGAGAGGGCATACTTTCCGGCGCTGAAATTTTTTTTTTTTAGGGGTGCGAATGTGTGCCATTGCCTTTGGGCATTATGGAGTGCTAATCACTGTGCTTCTTTCAGTCTGGTGATTGGGCCTTCCGAGCTCTCATTATGGTCCTCCAAAGTGCTTGAAAAGGGCGATATATAGGTGAATATGGCCCTAATTCAATTCATTTGTGTCTATTGAGTATAGAGAGATTAGAGGCTTCGGTGGAGAAGTTCTCTCCATTGCAGTCAACTTGAGCACCAGGGATTAGCAATATCATGCCCCAAGTAAACTCCATGACGTCCTGCATTTTAATTTTTTCAGTCTGAGGGTGCTGGGGTCCGTACAATACTGGTTTGTATGGATTCTGAGCCTGTTTTACCTTGGATTGCACAGGCGATCAGGGTAAGAGCGTGCCTTCTGCGCGAAAAATCAGGGTAAGGGCGTGCCTTACACATGCTTTTCTCAGCTTCGGGTACGCCTTCTGCGTGCTTGTGAAAAATGAAGGTGTGCCTTCCACGCACTTGTCTGAGGGATAGACATGCAAAAGGGAAAGGTAGTTTTTGTCCATATTTTTGAACATTTTTCCTGTTTTTTGATGTTTTTATGTTGTTGATGTGGTCCTTTTTGGTTGACAGGATGTTGTGGAGGGAGCGGGATTGGCCCGAGCTTCGTATTTCTTTAGCTGTCGACAGTCAAGCGTTCCAACAGTTGGTGCAATGGGGTCTCCTAAAGTTTGTGGAAAAAAATATTCTTCCGTCATAGGACCGACTCTTATGTTACTTGATCAAGCATTGGAACATGTGGTGCGAGGTATTTTTGCTGCATTGGTGTGACCTTTTTATCCATCCTGAGACAGATATTTACTTTTTGATCAGGCTACTGCCTCAGGGTGAGGCGCTACGGTTTCCACTCCCTTCTGGGAGGGTAGATTTTGAGCAGTTCCGGATGCGTCACTATGGCGGGGCGCCCCTTACAGAGGGGTGCATAGTCATTGACTCGGTGACCGATATGGCTGAGCGGTCTACTTTGGCAGCTATCGTGCAACTTGTAGGGTCATTGGCTCCACTTCGGTCATCGGCCCCACAGGTTGGAGTCTTGCGCCAGCTAAGGGCCAGACATTTTTTCGACTTTGCCCGTTTCTACTATGACAGGATGCTGGTGTAGCTTTACAAGATTTGGAATGGATCAAAGCTTTTTGTGTATGCCAGTATTTTATGTAGCATCATGTACGAGTGGGTTGTGCTATTGAGACCGATGGTGGCGGTGCCTGCTGGGGGGTCATGAGAGCCACGTACGAGGAGGTGGGATCCTGTGATGTCGCGAGGAGGTGGGGGTATGGTGGGGCATTACTGGAATGCCATGAAGGAGGCCTGGTTTGAGGCCAACTCCCAGATGTTTCTACCATTACCATATGCATGGATGGATTTTCGGGGGGATCCAGAGATGGATCTCCCTCCTGGCTATGCTTGGGGGCCAACGGATATGCTTTTTGTGTTTTCTGCATTTATTTGAACATTTATGTTTACATGTGTTTTTATGGTGACACTCACATAGTTTTGGTTACTCTTGCAGATGTTGGCGAGGTTAGTCGCCCTGTGGCTTGATTGGTTGGCCACGGTCCTCTTAGGAGACCTCAGGGAGCTTGTGGGTGGGTCAGAGGAGATCTTGCAAAGCCTCAGGGTGGGGGACCTGGTGGTGAGGCAAACCCTTCATGGGAGGGCTGCAACTCGGCTTCTACCAAGACTGCGGCTGAGCGAGCTCCTGTCGCTGCAGCGGAGGCTTGTGCTGCTGAGTTGACCACGGGGGTGTCAGTTCTAGAGGATGCCTAGGATCAAGTGGGCCGCTTGACCTAGGGGATGCCATCTCGAGGATTTTTAGATGACCTTGAGGAGGTATGGTTGGAGACCTTAATGGCCTGGGAGAGGGACTATCGGCCAGTTTTACGTTGGGTGACAGTCTCGTTGTTGACGACAGCTCTAGTAGTGGTACTGGGAGTGGTAGTGGGTCCAGGTGCCCCACCTGAGGGAGCGCTACCCTAGAGTACTTTTTGTACATGGGGAAAACACCCATTATGAGGATGCTTCCCCTATTTTTGACAACTTATTGGTGCATATTTTTTGACTAACCGATGGGTCAGAGACACTATTTTTGTAATCAGACACATACATTTGATATATATATGAGAGATATTTTTTGCGGCTCTACATGGCGTGCCCACTGTTTCTGCTTATGGATTATGTTATGCTGGTGGATATTTATTTTTAATTTTTTTTTTTTTTTTGGTTTTATGTATGATGGTTTATTCAAGATGTATTCCAGTTTAGAATATTATTAGCTATGCGATCGGTTGTTTGGTTTTGACTCTTTGGTACATGTGTGAATGTAATGTAGTCGAATTGTCTACTTAATCTTTTTACGCGCAAATATTTTCTAAGTAGATGTGGATCTCAAATCTCAAATGTTTGGTTTAGCTACGACACTACTAACTGGGAATTGAGGTAGACATGCATATGGCATATGCCCTGATGGAGGGAATCACACATAAGTCCAATAATGATGTCGTATTATGCTTGATTGTTTTTTGTTGAATCAATGCATATTCCATTAGTGCAGAGTGGTGATCAGTCAGGGTGATAGATAACCCAGGCAGCTTTTGCTAAAATTTGAGACCATCTTGATGCTCCATTAGCAAATCCGAAGTAAGGGTTAGATGGGTAAACCATTGTGACACTCGAGCGCGTTTTGTAACAAGTCTTTTGGTCAAAAATTTAAAGTGGTTGGGTTTGTGTACGTTGACTCTAGGGTAGGGCCTGCCTGGCCCTCATGGGTAGAATTTCTTGAGGTAAAGGCTATTGATGGGGTTGCTGAGGTATGTCTCATCCGGTTATGTCAAGATGTATTCCCCCTTGAGGAGGCAATGTTTTATGATGTATGGTCCTTTCCACAAGGTTTTGAACTTTCCTGGCCCCAGGGCTTCTTTTGCGACATCATAGCAGAGGACTAGTTCTCCCTCGGTGAATGAGAAAGGGTTGATGTGGCAGTGAATGAGAAAGGGTTGATGTGGGCCTCGTTGTGTTGCAGCGATTTTCGTCAGCTTTTTTTGATGAGCTGTAGTTGTACTAGGCATTGTTCTAGAGGCTAGGTATCATTGAGGAGTTCAATGGCGGCATGAAAATTCTGGATCTCACGTTCTATGGGAATCACAGCTTCGACCTCGTATACCAAGTGGAAGGGAGTGAAACCAGTGGATGTCTTGACAGTCGTGCGGTATGCCCATAAGGCGGAGAAGAGCATATGGTGCCAATTTATTTTATGGTTATTCACCATGCATTGTAACATCATTTTGAGGACTTTTTTTACAAATTCTACCTGTTCGTTGGATTGGGGGTAGTATGGTGAAGTGAATTTGTAGGTGAATCAGAGTTTGTGGGATATCTCATCAAAAACTTCACTATTGAAGTGTTTCCCATGGTCAGACACTAACTATTTTCGAACGCCGAACCGGGAAATTACGTGGTTAAATAGAAATCGAGAAGTGGTTTCTACAGCATTGTCATATGTGGGCATGGCCTCTGCCCACTTGGTGAAATAATTGATAGCCACTATAATGTATTTATGATTGCTAAATGATGCAGGGTTGCAAGTCATGAAGTCAATTCCCCATGTACAAAAGGGGTCGGCGATGATGACAGGGTGCAGAGGAGTGGGAGGGATCTTGGCTTATGATCAAAGCGTCGACATCGTTTGCACCTCTTGACTACTGTAATGGAATCACGAAACAGGGAGGGTAAAAAAATATCCTACTTGTAGGAATTCTTCAGTGGTGTCCATTCTAGATAGGTGGCTTCCACAAGCACCTCCATGACAGTCATTGAGGTCTTGTTCCGCTTGGTCGTGAGTGAGGCATCAACGAAAAATTGTGTCAATGCCCCATCGGTACAAAACATCACTCATGAGGAGATATCGGGGGGCCTGATGGCGTATCCGCCGACGGTCGTCTCAAGTGATATGAGATCTGAAATTTTGAGTTCGTAGGAAGAGGAGAATGTCTTCGTACCAAGGGTCATCGGTTGCTACAAAGAAGAGGTGCTTGTCTGGTAGCGAATCATTTACTGGTGATCCTTTGGTATCTCTTGGGAGGTCCGTAATGAACTCTGCTAAGGCAAGCACCTTTTTTCTTTTAGGGGAGTGAAACTGTAAGTGATATCCTTGGAGAATGACTATCCAATGGGTGTAATTATGGTTCATTAGGAACAGGTATTTGATGGGATTAATATCTACAATTACCGTAGTTTTTTTTAAGATCATGTAGTGGCAAAGCTTCTGGACTGTGTGGATTAATGATAGGGCAGTCTTTTCTTCAAGCTCATATCTTAATGCTAGGCCCGATAAGGTTTTACTGTTGTAATAAATTATGTGCTCCTTCCCATCTGGGCCTTCATAGATCAAAACTCCAACAAGGTGGACTTGGAAGCTGATAGATATAGGATGTAATCTCTGTCATAGTCTAGGGGACTGATGAGTGTCATTGAAGATAATGTTTCTTTCAGCACATCGAACTCTTGTTGGGCATGATCATCCCATTTGAATGGGATGTCCCAACGAAGGAGGCACAGGAACCCTTGAGCACAAGTGGCATAATCCGAGACGAAGCGTCTCAGAAAATTGGCCTTCCCCTATAGGCTTTGCAGTTGCCTGAGGGTTCAAGGTGGAGGTACCTCTTTGATAGCTTGGACCTTGAGGGGGTCTATATGAATTCCTTGCTGGGACATGATAAAACCTAAGAGTATTATTGCACTGATGCAGAAGACACACTTGAGGGGGTTCAGGCGTAGGTTGTATTGACGACATCATTGGAATACCAATCACAGATCCTCAAGATGGTCTGAGCGCTTCTTGGAGCAGATGGTCAGGCTGTCCAAGTAGGCGAGGAAAAGGTGTGCCAATTCATGAAATATATAGTTCATGGCCTTATGGAAAGTGGCTCCAGCGTTCTTTAGGCCAAATGGCATTACCTTGTATGCGAATGTGCCCCATGGAGTGGTGAACGCGGTTTTATACCGATATATATGGTGGATTTGAATTTGGTTGTACCTAGAGAATCCATCCATAAAGGAGAAAACCTCGTGACCTGCACAAGCATCGATGACCTAGTCGATGAGTGGGGTAGGATAATTGTCCTTAGGACAAGCTTTTTTCAAATCTCGAAAATCGGTGCAAACATGTATGGTGCCCTATTTTTTCATGAAAGGAACAAGGTTGGAAAACCAAGATGTGTAAGAAATGGAGTAGATAAAATCGGCTTTGTGAAGCTTATCGATTTCTCGTTTTATTTCTTCTGCCTCTGATGGGTGCAGTTGACGCTATTTCTAGCGCACTGGAGGTACGTCAGGCCAAGTGTCAATATGGTGCTTTACGATAGTGGGACTAAGCCCAGGAATTTCTGAGTAGTCCCATGCAAAGATATATCGATACTCTTGTAGCAATTGGGTATAAGAGGCTATTTCTTCTGGAGAGCATGTTGCCCCTAGTGATATTTCTTTGACCTTTGCGGGATTTTGGGATATGTTCACCTTGATGGTAGGTGAGATGTTTGACATATTTCCTTCCTCGAACGCGTTGGGCACTGGGATGGGATTTTTGAACCAATTGAATTTTCTTGATGGGAGGAAATATTTTGATTCGATTGCATAGATCTCTTATTCTTTTGTCTTGTCAGGACTGAAAATGTGCTTGGGGAGAAAAAGCGAACGATGATGCATTGCATCCCATGGATTATATGGCTCTGTAATTACCTCTAGGATGTCCTCATCCAAATGAATTAGGGATCCTAAGGGGGATTGATCCCGTGCAAGGTTATGTTGAAGAGGTTCAATCCTCATGGAGTTGTTTGAGAGACACGAGAAGGATTCCATCATGGATCTGGTGGAAACAGATGCGATCTACAGAGTGTAGACAGATTGGGTCTGCATTGTTGTAGGTATAGCTACTCTATTAGTTGCAGGTGACTCGACACCTATGGTAGATGAGCAGATAGTTCGAGTAATAGTTCCGATACATGATGATATGAATCATATATGGTGTATCGTGTTGTCAGTGTTTGGTGGGGGAAGAATATTTGTGATGGGAGTTTGTGTAAGTGCAAGGTTGGGTCCCCCGTTAGGATGGTCAATTTCCTGGTGGTGGAAATTGTGTCTCGTGCAGAGGTGCCTGAACGTTTCCATTAGTGGGTATACCTCTGGTTCGTGGTTTTGGCTAGTTCAGATGGTGCATGGTACCTCTGTGCCAACTGATTATATTGTATGGGAATCAAGACTGCTCATCATCCCAGATGTGGATGCTTAGAAAAGATTTATGGTAGAAAATGAGGTCTTTTGCTTCCATTTGTGTGTTGTTGGCTTGGGTGTGTCTAACTCTTTGGGGGAGTGTAGACTTAACGCTTCTCTTGCTGCTTTTAGCTTTGGGAGATGCTCACATTTAATCATATGATGAAAGTGTGAACAGATCTGGTAGTAAGTACACGTGATCTTCTCTTGGTTAGAGAGAAGTCTTTGTGGTAGAGAAGAGACTGTTGGAAAATTGTTTGCGAGGGGCTTCAGTTCTTTACACTGATTGACCTAGTGGTAATTTAGGTCACATAGTCTGCATGTTATCCTAGGTTGGGCTAGGGTCATGCTTGGTTGGTGTGCCATCCCAATTTTCCCATTATGCCGATGTGGGTGTGGGGTTACTAGCCTGGGGGTGATGTAATTTCTATACCATTTGAGGAGATTGCCCCATTTTTTATCTATTGTATGAATAATATCGATGAGAGGAAGAACTTGTAGGATATAGGTATAGTGTTGTCCACAATTATTTTTTTGACATATTGGGAAAAATAGCCTAGATATGGGGGTCCCATTGTGTTCAGTTTGTGGTTTGGCGAGGTACCAGTGTCATAACGCTGCTAAATCAGGGCAAGTGGCGACCACATGATTGGGAATTTTACATAACACACATGTCGGTCTTCTCTATAGAGAGCGGTTGGGGGAAAATATGGGTTCCCTGATTGGTCGCTTTTCAGCTGACAGGAAGAGGATGGATCTGATCATCACATCTTCTTCAGTTGTCGAGTTGTTTGTAGATTCTGAGTATGTTCCATCTTCTTGGGAGAGGTGGACTATGGCTGAGCGCAAACTATCGAGTGCTAATCAAAATCGGGGGATATAGTGGCAATTTTCCAGAAGGTGGTTATCGGCACATAAAGGACATGTGAATTGCACTGCCTGCAATCCAACGTAATAAACCCGTTCTATGGGATGCCATCTATAAATGAGTTCCAGGGCTGCGCATTATTCAATGAAGTGACCATGTTCATCACACAACGTGCAATGTATGATAGGAGGGGAGAATATGAACGAGTGTCTTTCTGGTGAATGTCGTTCCTCTTGCAAGTACAGGATGGTACAAGGTTCATCTCCAAATGACTGGGTGGAGTGATCCTCTTGATAGGATCGTGGGATTTCTTAGTAATGATGGGTATAATGCCCATAATTTCTATAGATAGCACATGCGTGACTGGTACGTAATGCTTTGCCTTTACTTTTGGTGGCAACTTCCTTTTTACGGGAACATGGTGTCATGATGTCTGCCTCAGGGCGAAGAAGCAGTTTTAGTTCGTCCAACTCTGGGTAGATATGGGTAGGGTGACCTAATACATCACATATGGTGCAACTAGGTGATTCCAATTCTATGGCGGAAGTCTCCACCCTCTTTCCTCTCTCGGTTTTCTTCGCTGAAATGATCAGTTTTGTAATGGGATTTTCCTTTGCAGGGATGTTTTAGATAGTTTCCTGAATTGGTGGGGCCTCCTTGGGACTGAGGGGCTTTAACCCTATGGTGGTAAAGTGTGTGGCTCCTGTCCTAGTAGGGGGAATGAGGTACCAAATTGGTATTGTGAAAGATATGTTAGGTAACACCACTGTTGCCAAACCTGTTGCGATATGAAACCAGCTGGGGGGTAGAGGAAAGGGGTTTAGGAAGCGGTGTAGGCTAGAGAGGCTGTCGTGGCCAAGGAACCAGTGTCATTACTACTTGTGTTCGTGTCCTGACTAGATTCGGCGCTTGATGTGGACATCATGCACACCCGTGCCCCTGTGACATCAGGTGATGACTTAGGTATAATAGGGGGATCTCCTAGAAATGATCCTAGGATGGATGACAGTTTGAACTGGCTGGGGCCATATTCTTGGTAACGTGAAAGCACATCTACGAATGTATCTACGTAGGGTAAAATGACATCAGTGTTTGTTAGGGGTTGCTTTTCACTATGCATCAATTGGTCGACAGTAATGATGCGGTCCTCATGGGGGAAGATCATAGTTCAGAAGACGGAGGAGGCTACCGCTGACATGGTGTACATGTAACTCTGACCCCAGAGTATATTATAGTCCAAGTAGGCATCCAAGACTTCAATGTCTTTAAGGACCATCTTTCTGGCTAACCAGATTAGGATGTTTTGGTAGAGACCAACAAGGTTTGAAGGGCGGCCATCATATGCTCTAAGCATGATGTCTGATGGCTTTAGCTCGGGAGACCCTAACTTCTGCCCAACATTCTTAGACATGATGCATGTGGATGCACCTTCGTCAGTGACACATCAGTGAATGGTAATGTTTTGGACGGATATTGGTATCTGAATGGCAACCATTGAAGGAAGCCCAGGGGTGGCTTTATCTAAATCAAAAGCCATTAGGGGTGTATCGACAGGGTCAATAACACCTAATGCAGAAATCAAGGCTTTTCGTTGCTTTGAGAATGACTATAATACCTACAAAGATGACATAGCAGCCAGAGATTTGGCTAGATCATCCACGATGTTATAGTTATGGGCATCTTTGGAATATTTTCTTGATCACCTAGTTGGTCCCTTAGCCATATTTGGCAAAGGTTCAATAGGCATCTTTGATATGGTCAAAGGTGTTGTTGGCGCACTGGTACTAGCCCCTGACATGTTGGTGTCTAGTGGGGTGTCGTAGTTTCAATTCCATGTTTGAAAAAACATTTCCTCACCAGTCATGTAGATTTCATGGTTGTTTTTTTCGAAGTTGTCGGGAGTTTGTTGCTGAGTGCTAACTATCCCTTGATGGGGGAAGGGCTCCTGCATGACTATTGGCTACTGGGTCGATCCCCCTTGTCCATGATTACTCTGCAGCTTCTTCAACTCAAGGATGTTGAGACAGTGGTGGGTGTAATGGCCATACTCACCACAGATTGAATAAGAGTGGTTTGTTCAGAGAGGTGGCCTTCTATTCTGCCGTTGGGAATTGCTAGGATCTTGGTTTTGATTTCTATTGGAGTTACCTCCAAATTGAGATCATGGAGGGCGTTGTTGATTTTTGCCCCCTATCCAGGATTTCCTTTAGGCCTATTTTTTCCTTTTTTCTTAACCATGTTAGGACGGTAATTCTCTTGTTTATATGGTTGGTGTTGTTGGTTTTGGGAAGGTTGCACAAATTTCACCTGTGTATTATTCTGCATGGGCCGGTCTTGTGTTGGGGACTGAGCATAATGCGTTCCTTGGTTTGCAAATGGCTTTTGGGGGGGAGCTATTCCGTTAGAATTTCTATCTGCGTACTAGGTCCCCTGAGTCGGAGGATAGGCTCCTCCGTGTTGATGGTGATACGAAGACGCCCTACTAGTCAAATTCTACAAAGGAATGTGATGAATTTGGTAGCTGGGTTGTGGTACGTTCTGGGTAGAATCATACATGTAATTGGGGTTTTGAACACTTCTTCCTGGGTAACTTTGGGTCAATGACCCAATTAAACTGTCTGCAGAGTTCGACGTGCCTGGAAATTATTTGTAAGTTTGCAGGCACGGGGCGTTCGACATGATATTGTAAATATATCCTGACTACGTATAGATCAGCTCGAGTTGTTAGGCCTTACTAATGGCGTCCTTTTCAGATATGGGTTTTTGTTGCACCACATCCTTTGAAATCTCTGCAGTGAGAGTTTTCAGGAACAGTTCTAACAGAACTTGATCATCGAGTTTGGCTTTGCACAAACTATGATGCCACCACCATTCGTGGAGATGGTCCGAGATATGGACGGCGGGGGTTTGCCTAAAGTGTGTCAGTAATTCCATTCTGGAATCATGGTGGATGGGTAACTAAAAATAGGTAAGGAATGTGGTGGCGAAGACGCTAAAGGTTCCATGTGTAGCAGAGGGTTGCTCCACATACCATTTCACTGTTACTTAGGTTATAGTGTGCTGAAACAGTCTTAGTCGAATAGTATCTTCAACAATGATGTTCGACGAACACCACAGGTAGCACTCCCTTGCTCTCTAGGGGCTGTGGGAGGAGTAGTGTGTGGTGTGGCATTGGGAGACTGACCAGGGTTCCCAACTAAAGAATCCCCAATAAAGGATGAACCAATAATGGTGGCAGTGTTCCGTCTTCGACGCCTAAATGGCGAAAGACCTGGAACCCCTCCTGTTAATGGGGGGAGGTCCAAAAGATGTCTAGATCAACAAGGTCCCATTGGGTCCATTTTGGCGTTAACTAGGTATGGGTTTGGAAATATTTTAGAGGATAGATATTATAATCAAAGAAAAATTTTGATTGCATACATAAAAAAAAAGCAAAAATACAAGAAAATTTCGCTTTAGATTAATCCTATGTGATCAGTCAATCAAAAAATATGGTTTTTTGGTGTTTGCGTATGATACTAAAATCCTAGAAGACCTAACCATCCTCACACACTAAAATGTAAATGGGCCTTGAGAAGATATCTTGTGAGTGCTGGCAAAACGTCCCGTAAGAGTTGGTGATGCCCCTAGTCAGCCAAAGAAAATCCACCAAGGTAAGGGTAAAGGATCTAGTGCTTGCCTACACCATCACCTATGGGGAAAGGATGCCCTAATTTTTGCCACTAAGTACCACCATCCCACGTGAGCGTTCAAGTCTTGGGCTTCTTAGTAATTCAGCTAACAGTACCGAGTATCAGCTGGGTCAAGTAGCCCCAATTGATACCTGCCTGCACTGTGCCTAAGCCTAACCCCCTCTTAAACGGATCTCTACTGAGCTCAGGTTTTCTTTTCGTGGGCTGATAGGTGGATTTGAAAGCTCCCTAAACAGTCAAATTCTATGTTTCAAGATGAATAATGATCAAGGAGACTTATGGGATGCCTACCCCCTTGATCATAACTCAGACTATAAATTATTTTATGGCCCCTGTAGTGAAAATTTAGTGAGTTTTGTTAAGTTAGTTCTAGGTGTCTTTGATTTGCTTAGTGTGTGGATCTGTGTGAGCAAAAAGTGAACAAGAAAATAGTCTGAATGTGTGGATATGTGATGATCCTTTTCAAAATCCAGTATTTAAACTATGTTCTATTGTTCCTTGCTCAAAAGAAAAACATGTGTGGATATGGGTTGCTTTCAATGTTTCCTAGTTAATCTATGTGATCAACTCACTAGTAAATTTGGCCCAATTTCCGACGGCCAATTCATTTCTATTACGACACATAGTCGTCACAAGAGCGACAGTTCGAGGACAGGAAAAACATGGTTTTCCATCCCGTCGCAATTCCGACGCACTTACAAAGTGTCGCACTACTGACACTTTTTTCCTCGCTTCCAAACAAGCGTCCCTCTTCCGACGTTTCCCAAACCGTCGCACTTCCGACGTTTGTAAACTGTCGCACTTCCGAGGAAATTTGGTCCGACGTTTTGAACGTCGCTCTTCCGACGTTTGTAAACCGTCACAATTCCGACGAAATGTGGTCCAACGTTTTGAACGTTGCTCTTCCGACATTTGTAAACTGTCGCAATTCCAACGCAATGTGGTCCGACGTTTTGGACGTCGCTCTTCCGACGTTTGTAAACTGTCGCAATTCCGACGAAATGTGGTTCGATGTTTTGAACGTCTATCTTCCGACGTTTGTAAACTGTCGCAATTCCGACGAAATGTGGTCTGATGTTTTGAACGTCCCTCGTCCGACATTTTTATACTGTCGCTCTTCCGACGTTTTTAAACTGTCACAATTTCGACGCTTACAAGGCGTCAGTATACCGATGGCGGGTTCAATTTAAAAAAAAAAATGAAACTTTAAAACATGACAGTAAATCTCCAATATTTGTTATGAATTGTGGGCATTCCAATGACCGTGAAATATTAATATAATAAACTACCCTGCAGCACTTCGACTATAAACAATCATATAAACATGGATCTGTATTTCAAAAAACAGGTTTAAAACAGGGCAACATTTTTTTTTTCCAATTGTTATGAACATAATTCAATCGTGAAATATTAATATAATAAACCACCCCGCAGCGCTTCAAATATAAACAATCATTTTTTTTTCACAAGAGAAAAAACATTGTTTTGAATATATTATATGAAGTAAAACAGTCCATGAATTCAATACATTTTCACATCTGAAGATTGGAACCCAAATATCCATCCAGAAAAGTGGAAGTCCCACCCCAGACAATGATAGAAAAATACCCCATGTCACATACAGGGACATGATATAAAACCCAGTAACGGTCCACATGAAGATTATCAACAAATCTGAGAAAGCATCCAAATATGCCCAAGGCATCTATAAGAAAGTGAAATAGCAGTATGTAGAATAGTAAAGCAACAGATAGAGTACCGACTTCCATTGTTCCAAATACAAATTAAAGTACCCAAAATCCTTGAACAGAGAAAAACGCTAATCATGTGAGGAGTGTGATATGTCCAAAATATAAAAGACCATCAGACCATATCAATAAACCAGCAACATAGACCAGCATCGCTAGTTTTGAAGGCAGAGTGATAAACATTAATCATTTTTTTTTCACAAGAGAAAAAACGTTGTTTTGAATATAATATATGAAGTAAAACAGTCCATGAAGTCATTACATTTTCACATCTGAAGATTGGAACCCAAATATCCATCCAGAAAAGTGGAAGTCCCACCCCAGAAAATGATAAAAAAATACCCCATGTCACATACAGGGACATGATATAAAACCCAGTAACGGTCCACATGGAGATTATCGACAATCTGAGAAAGCATCCAAATATGCCCAAGGCATCTATAAGAAAGTGAAATAGCAGTATGTAGAATAGTAAAGCAACAGATAGAGTACGTGCCGACGTCCATTGTTCCAAATACAAATTAAAGTACCAAAAATCCTTGAACAGAGAAAAACGCTAATCATGTGAGGAGTGTGATATGTCCAAAATATAAAAAGACCATCAGACCATATCAATAAACCAGCAACATAGACCAGCATCGCTAGTTTTGAAGGCAGAGTGATAAACATTAATCATTTTTTTTTTCACAAGAGAAAAAACGTTGTTTTGAATATACTATATGAAGTAAAACAGTCCATGAAATCATTACATTTTCACATCTGAAGATTGGAACCCAAATATCCATCCAGAAAAGTGGAAGTCCCACCCCAGACAGTGATAGAAAATACCCCATGTCACATACAGGGACTTGATATAAAACCCAGTAACGGTCCACATGGAGATTATCGACAATCTGAGAAAGCATCCAAATATGCCCGAGGCATCTATAAGAAAGTGAAATAGCAGTATGTAGAATAGTAAAGCAAAAGATAGAGTACCGATGTCCATTGTTCCAAATATAAATTAAAGTACCCAAAATCCTTGAACAAAGAAAAACGCTAATCATGTGAGGAGTGTGATATGTCCAAAATATAAAAAGACCATGAGACCATATCAATAAACTAGCAACATAGACCAGCATAGCTAGTTTTGAAGGAAGAGTGATAAACATTAATCATTTTTTTTTCACAAGAGAAAAAACGTTGTTTTGAATATATTATATGAAGTAAAACAGTCCATGAAGTCATTACATTTTCACATCTGAAGATTGGAACCCAAATATCCATCCAGAAATGTGGAAGTCCCACCCCAGACAGTGATAGAGAAATACCCCATGTCACATACAGGGACTTGATATTAAACCCAGTAACGGTCCACATGGAGATTATCGACAATCCGAGAAAGCATCCAAATATGCCCGAGGCATCTATAAGAAAGTGAAATAGCAGTATGTAGAATAGTAAAGCAACAGATAGAGTACCGACGTCCATTGTTCCAAATACAAATTAAAGTACCCAAAATCCTTGAATAGAGAAAAATGCTAATCATGTGAGGAGCGTGATATGTCCAAAATATAAAAATACCATCAAACCATATCAATAAACCAGCAACATAGACCAGCATCGCTAGTTTTGAAGGCAGAGTGATAACCTGTCAACACATAAAATAGTATCATAAAGCGGATACAAGAAATGTGCAGAGACATGTACTGTTGATATACGCCTCACACAGAAAGCATCCATGATAGAGAAAAAATATGTATAAACCCAGGGTCGATTGTATGTTCTGGCTCGCTTGTTCCTGGAAATAAAAACCATCTGCAGAAACCCAGGCTCGCTTGATTCCAAAATTGGTAACCATCTGTTGCATCCGAGATGTAAGGTTCAGGCTCGCTTGTTTCCATTAGTAGCCCGCTATAGCATCCACCCTGTTCATAGCAAAAAGGTTCCTGTAGATATACAGAGAAAGAGTATAATACGTAGACCATATAAACATGGCTCTGTATTTCAAAAAACAGGTTTAAAATAGAAGCAGGGCAACATTTTTTTTTTTTTCTATTTGTTAGAACATAATTCGACCGTGAAATATTAACATAATAAACCACCATAGCCGCTTCGACTATAAACAATCATATAAATATGGCTCGTATTTCAAAAACACAAGCGAACAGAAACAAAACATTTTTTTTTCAAGTAAAGTTAATCTATTAATAAGTGAAATAAAATTACATCAAGTCAAAAAAATTTCCCCGTACTCATGGAAAATTTTTCATCAAAAATCAAAAAATAAGACCGCCCTCATAGCCCTCACATGGGGAAACTAGTCTTGCAGTCTTGAACATTTACAGAATTCAAAAATATTACAGAGGTCCAGCACAGTAATATAATCTAAAAGCAGCCCAATTAAGTGGGCCGCGAAGCAAGAAAAACAAATTAACCAAAATACTCCTCCGGTGGTTCCTTGATGATTCGGCACCATCCTTCGGAAGGTCCAGGATCATCAGGTGCTATCTCCACATTCATGCCATCGCTCCCCTCCTAAAGGCCCGAATGCTGGCCGGCTTTTTCTGAGCTCAGACCCGCCGGACGGGTGCATTATTCTTCCATTTGGGCCTCCTCACGGAAAACCACAGTAATTGAAGCTGTGATTTGTGGGAAGTTCAGAGATAAATTAAAGGAAAAAAACGCAGTACGCATCGTGGGAGAAGGTGAAGCGGTGGGGAAATGAGGAGCAGGGGAGCCCATACAGTGGCCAGATCCTAGAACCCGACCCCGCCCACTTCTAGTATCTGGATAGTGACCTACGTGATAATCCCTGGATTGGGAAGACGACTCGGTTGAGGGGCTGGAGGGAGCGCACAGGGGTTGACCTCTAGTGCTCCCCCTGCGGTAACACATCCTTTGACGTAGGCGAGACATGGGTGCAGTCTCAGCAGTGGGCACAAGACAAGACGGAGAAGAAGAATTCCAAGAAACAGAGGAAGACAGACACAGACCAGACCGAGAGAAATGCAGATATGCACTAAGGTCTAAGTAGCAGTTCAGCTGGCCACTTCTCCTTCTCGTCACAGTGAGCAGGCAGTGTAACCCAACAACCGGCTCGTCTGAAAAACCATAGCGAAACGCCATTTTATCGACCCGACTGCAATGCAATCGAAGAATGCCCGTCATAATTAATCTCTAATCATTAATGAGAGCCGAAGGCCAGATCATATTGGAGCATGCAGAATCGCTAACAGGAGTGGAGGTCCGATCTTGAACATTGTTAAAACTTAATGCGATTTGATGTGAAAACCTTGGAACTTAATTGAACAACGTTAAAACTTAATGCGATTGATATGAAAACCTTGGAACTTAATTTAACAACATAAACTTAATGCGATTGATATGAAATCACCACATCCATGTCCCATCGCCTTAAACGCCATCGAATGCACCCGCATCCGGGAATAGGGCAACATTTGGTTGAGGACACATGGCAGAAATTGATTGAAGCAGATCTTTGTTTGGGCCGCTCGCGCAGTGGAAATCCGGACCCGAAAAGGATTAGGGCGAATTTGATAAGAAATTCACGTCACAACTCTCCCTCCATACGCTAGCCCAACTTCGGACCCAAAAAATATTAGGGATAATTCAATTGGTTTTCGCGTCACAAAATTGGCCGACGTCAGCAGGTTATTTTGGAACACGAATTTGGTTTTAATTATGGTTTATCACCATTTGAAGTCCGACGGGCTCGACTTAAGAACAATTTTTTTTTATCCTATCTTATAAAATTTGTGTTGGTTTTCTTTGATAATACACATATTTATAATAAATCATGGAAATACCACACTAAACATGTGGAAAAGTTATATAAATTATTGAGAAAAATCATTTTTATGTAAAAATATCCAAATGTGGCTTGGAAATAAATACTTGAGTATTTGGTTCATATTGTTTTAAAGGAAGGAGTGAAGTTGAGCCTCAAAAGATGCAAGCTATTACAAATGACCTATTCCTAAGAAAAATCAAGGTTTCAGAAGATTTTAGACTTACATGATATTATTGATACCTGCTAAGAATTATGCATGCATTTCCAAGTCCACTCACATATCTCTTGAAGAAAATATCATTTATATGGAATGATGAGGCTACTTTGGCATTCTCTCTTTTAATGGATGTCATGTCTTCTACACCAACATTGGTTGCACCTACTTTTGGTAAAACATTCATAGTAGAGTGTGAGGCACGAGGACAAGGAATTTATGTAACATTAACACAATAAGGGATATCATTGGCTTTTAAAGCAAGGAATTCAAAGAAAATATTTGGTGAAATCTACGTATGAAAATAAATGGAAGAAATATTACATGTGCACAAAATGTAGATAGTATATCATTGGGAGGTACTTTAAAGTCAAGATATACCATGATAGCATAAAGTATTTTAGCTATGATTTTCATTAGAAGATTAACAAAAATGAGGACAAATGCAAAGTTTTAATTTTGAGATAATCATGAAAAAGGGTAAGGAAAATTTAGTACATGATGCCTTTCTAAAATAGAAGAGGCCTCAAATTTATATCCAATTACATTTTCTATTCCTAGGTGGCTAGAAGAATCTTTCCATAATGAAAAAATGACAATAGTACGAAACAAAAACTAAAATTTATAAAGGATGGGATGAACTCTATGGAGCATTGGGAGTGAAAGAGAGATATACTTTGGTGCAAATGTAGAATATTTTTATGCACGCAAGCATATTTGAATAAACAAATATTAAGGGTTCCTTAAAACATCTCAAAGGATCAAAAAATATATTTTTGGAATGAATGAAGAAAGATATTCAAAATTTTGTAAGAGAGCACGGTTTGCATAATAAATAAAAGAGAGACAGTAAAATTTAGGTTACTTTCCAACTATTCCACATACATATTAAAAAAAACTAGAAGATATATCAATAGCATTTATTACAGGTTACCTAAATATAAAGGTAAGTACTACATTTTTGTGGTCATTTATATAGACAAATTTTGTAGATTTTTTTGGTAGAGCTCAAAGTACATAAACAACAAGCGAAGTGGTAGAAGTGTCTCCGTGAAAGAAATTCATAGTCTTCATGGTTTTCCTAAAGTAATAGTAACAAGAAACTTCGGAAATAATTATTTAATATGAGGAGAAACACTAGCCGCCATGAGTTCTACATATCAAACACAATCAAATGGTCAAAAAACAAAAATAGTTAACAAATGTTTTTAAGGTTATCTACAATGTTACTCTTTAGAAAATCAATTCAATGGATGAAGTGGGTTCGTCAGTAGGAATGGTAACATGAATACTACCTATCACACATCTACTAAAATTTCCCCCATTTAAGGCCCTTTATGGATATCCAACTCCTAGTATCTCATACTTTTTGCAAGATAAGTCCAAAGTATAGGAAACAAGAGTCACATATGGAAAATACTAAAGAAACTTTAAAAATTATTATGAAACCTTCAAATGACATGAAACATGATAAAAAAACAAGGAACAACATTGAAGTGAAAGATAATTTGAGGAGGGTAATTGGGTATTTTTTAGATTATAGCATTATAAGCAATCTTCATTCAAGAAAAGAAGAATAAAGAATTAGCTCAAAAATGTTATGCCCTAAATAATTATCTATAAGATTGCACAAGTGGTATAGTTATATTTTCCTTCTTGCATTCATAAGGTTTTTCATGTATCTCGCCTAAAAAAGGTTTTGAGAAAAAAATATGCCAATGTAAATAGAACTTCCAAAAATTAGATGAAGAGTGAAAGTTAATTTTTGAACCACAAAAAGTTATAGATAAACATTCTATATCTCTTTGACATATAAATCCATTATGAAGTACCTAATCAAGTGGAATAATATTCCTCTAGAAGAAGGTACATGGTAAAATGATCAATTCATGATGGGTGTGCATAATTAATATTGTATATTAATTAATATTAGGAAATAAGGAAGGCCAAGAGTCATTGGGTGATGAATCCCAATAGCCTCACCTCCATGTATAAATCCATGTGCATTCTTCGACGAATACACATTCTCCGATCTCGAGGAGTTACCCCCGGTTCGACATGGTATCGAGCTACCTCCACTATCGTACGCTCTCGTGGTGTAACCTCTCCTTTGCTCAACAATTTTATTAATAGTTTTTCGTCGCTCTTAATTGCTGTGACCGTTATTCCGCATTTTTTTTCTTATATAGTCCCAACATTTGCAGCCCAGCCTCTTGTAGCTCCCGAAGACCGCAGTTCTCCGTCATCTCCGCAAATCTGTGCCTGCCATTCGTTGCATTCCATTTCAAAAGTTTTTTTTGTAACGGCCTTTTGGGCCTCCTCCTTTTCTCCATTGACTCACCTACTCAATGCCTCCTTCTCCATACCTATCGACCTATTCATTTCCCCTACCTCATCGTCATTCCTCCACACTCCGCCCCGCGCTCTCCCCACACGCCTTCCCCTCCGTGCACACACCGCCCGCGCACCTGTACCGACTCCTTAACCAACACAGTATGCATAGATATATCGTTTCCATTCATATATAATACCATTGTATTTCACCCATATATACGCTCCATTCAATACAAGTCGACTCTCCACGTTGCTATATCAAGTCAGTTCCTCTGCTTATATACAACGTTGTCCATACGCGCTATCACCGTTATATCATATAGGCTATCATCATATCATATCCAACGCGGATTTCATATACGCCGTTCCGTCCATTTTTAAACACAAGCCATATGATAATACGCTTATACACTGAGTATGCCTTGATTGCGCCATTTTAAAACGCTGTGTGCGCTATTTGTAAAACGCTGTCTGCGCTATTAATACCAAACAGTGTTGTATATATGATGTGATTAACATACACAGTCCACGTGTGTTCCACATCATTCTTCCATATACCATTCCATATTACCGCCCCCACGCTGTCTATAATACCGCCTCCCCTATATACCCGCCCTCCATTTTACAACGCACTCACTCATATACATTTATACATCAACTCACTCATATATTACAACGCACCATATTATATTACGTTCTGTTCTCCATATTATATTATTTCACTCCATATTCGTTTTTTCCCCCATTCATATTGTATTACGCTCTCTTCTTTTCTATTAGCTACCCTCGCTCTTTTCATACAAATACCGCCATTCCATATCCCTCCACAATCATAATTTTTTTTCTCAAAAAAAAAATATACATATATATATATTTTTTTGCGAGAATTCAAATTTTATGTGGCAAAGAGTATTTTTTCTCAAAGAAGAGTTTTTGCCTTTTATTTGAAATATTTCAAGAGTTGAAAGTTTTTAGGGTACAAATTTTTTTCCTCTTCAGAAGATTTTTCCAAATAATCTAATGCATTCTCTCATCTCAATTGTTGGGGTGGTTCTCTCCGCAAAGAGAACTATCTTGAATGGTATCGTGATGATTAAACACACACTCATTTTTAATGAGTCGTGGAAAGGAATCGTGAAGGACAAGAAGAAACCCACCAAATAGCCCACTTCAGACAAAGAGCTTGCCATTTGGGAAAATAAGAACCGCAAGGCCTATGCCTTGATTTACCTTTCGTAAGTGAAGAGGCAGCCATATTTCATCATTCTCAAATCCCTATGATGCCTTGAACAAGCTAAAGGAACTCTATGAATCACATTCGTAATTAGGAAATGTTCAATTGATGATTAAGTCGTTCGCCTTGAAATGAAGAATGATGATCCCTTGCTTTAGCTTCAAGTAAGATCTATAATGCATGACATTGAAAACACTGTGTAAAAATGGACATACCTCTCATATGTTAAGGCATTATATCCGACTTACTCACATTATTCGGTCTTTGTAAGCAAGTGGAAACTTTCGAAAGATATCACCTTGGATACACTCGAGAAAAGTTTGCGTAAAGAGAGCTTTTGGGAAGATGATAAACTCCTTCATCTTCTCAAGAGGCTGCATACTGGCACAATAGAGAAAAAGAGTCATGTTCCGCATTCATCCAGAGGAAGAGGCAGCAAGAGGAAGAGGAAGAAGAAACTTCACAGTAAAGGGGGTAGACAAGTCGAATAAATCCAATCTTCATTGCACACGTTGCAATAGAGATGTACATGACGATCCAAATGCAACACCATGGGAAAAATTGAGCAAAGACAAATCAAGACAAAGGTAAAACTAATGACAAAGACAAAGGTAAAGCACTCCGAATCCGCTCACTATGTTCTAGCACATCAGAACAATGTGAGTAACCGAAACCTATTTGATGTTTCATTTACTTCATGGAGAGATGATTGGTTGCTAGATTTTTAGAGCAAATATGTCACATGACATTTAGAAAATATTTTTTTGAAGAATTCACCGACAAAGTTGATGGAGCAAGATATTCTCAGATAATCCAAACTCAAGCCATGAGGGTTGGTACAATGTGCTTAAACCGGCTCGGTCTTCCGATCATATCCTACATGAGGTTCTATACCTCCCGAGTTGAAGAGAAATCCTTGTTGTCCCCGATCGAAATCCCAAGGAAGAAGGGACACTCGCTCACTTGTTTGATGGCAAGGCGAGGTCGTAAGCACGTATCACCTTGTCATGGAGGGAATAGAAGAAGGGAGACTCTTGAAGCCGAAAGGTTCATCTCGGTCATGCTCAAAACTTTGCATTCGGGCCCACATCATGATGAAGGTAATATTTCCATCAAGTCTTTATGGCATGCTAGATTTGGACACTTAAACTATGCACAGACTTCGTTTGTTGAAGAAAATGGTGTTGATGGACTCATTTACAATTCCTAGAAAACCTAAGGAATGTGATTCGTGTATTCTAGGAAAGCATAGCAAATACCATTTACGATTCACACTCAAGAGCACATAGGAAACTTGAACTTATTCATTCCGCATTTATGTGGCCCTATGCCTATTGCTTCGCAAATGGAAACAAATACACGATGAAATTTATTTGATGACTAAGCACCAAACAATGTGTTGGATTTACTTCTACTAAAGAATCGATGTTTTTCAAACTTTCAAGAATTTTTCATGCATGATTGGAAAATGATGCACAAACACATATTGGCTCTCTACGTACCGATAATGGAAAAGAATACACTTCAAACGAATTTGAAAATTATCTTTCGTCAACATGGAATCAACATCAAACAATCGTGCCATATAATCCACAACAGAACGGGTGTAGTCGAAAGAATGGACGTAACCATTTTAAATATGGTCCGCTCCATGTTATTTTTCAAGAATGTAAAATTGATGTTTTTTGGCTGATGCGCTCTATGCTATTTACATAAAGAATAGGTGTCCTTCAAGTTCACCAGAAACAAACTCCTTTGAAATGTGGCATGGCCACATTCCTTCGTAAAGCATTTCGTGTCTTCAGTCCACCTCATATGCCTGATACCTAAGGGTCAAAGGAACAAACTGGTGCTGTAGCTGCAAATGTATCTTCTTGGGGTACTCCAATACCTCCAAAGGATATCGTCTCTATGATGAAACAAATAAGAAGTTTGTGATAAGAAGAGATGTCATATTTCTGAATCTTCCAAGAGTGACAAGGTTGTTGAGCAAAATAACTTGATTGCCCGGATAGATTCACATGCAAAGTCTTTCCAAGAGTTTGATAATGTGATTCCACACCTGAAGGGGGATTCCGATATTGAATCAAACCGTGAACTTATCCGAAGCACTCTCTCCCCACATGAAGAAACAACTAATGATGACACATCGGATGATGTGATCGGGCGAATTGGGAGATTGAATCTTTGAATCAATCCCAACTCGCCCAAGTGACTACCGGCCATCATCTCAGTAAAGGTCCTCCCAAAATGGCTGATAAAGACACCGGAGGATGTTCATCCCGATGAGGTTGAAAAACAGAACAAGAAAAAGTTCCACTCAAGAAATCGAAGGTGATGTAGATAATTCCGATTCTGCTGATATGGACACATCGAGAATCGTGAATTGAGTTTGTCTACAGATCATGAACCAACTTTCCAAAGAAGCCGTTCAAGATGAATGGAAAGAAGCGATGCGGTGATGAGTATGATGCTCTGATAAAGAATGGCACTTGGAAGTCAAGCGATCCAATTGGGAACGAAACCAATTGCTGTAAGTGGGTCTACAAGAACAAGTACAAAGTGATGGCTCACTTGACAAGAAGGTACTACGTGCTTGTGGCAAAAAAGCGATTCACACGTAAAGAAGGAGTCGATTATGAAGAAACTTTTGTTCTTACCAAAGAAATGGACCACCATCCGGACCTCTTTGCCTTTAGCACTTCGAATGGATGGAAAGTCCATCGTATGGATGTAAAAACAACCTTCTTGAATGGAGATCTAAAGGAGAAAGTTTATATGTCCCAAATTTTAAGGATTTGTGATAAGCAACAAGAAGACAAAGTTTGCAAACTTGTGAAATCCTTGTATGGCCTCAAGCAAGCACCACGAGTCTGCATGAGAAATCGATCGAGCATCTTCTCGAAACTTGATTTCAAACACTTTGATCTTTGATGATGCATCCTTGTTTGTTAAGAAATTTGGAAAAAATGCTTGTATATCTTGCGGTGTATATGTATATGATCTTTTGATAACGGGAACAATGAGAGTCAAGACAATCCATGAAGAAAGAGTCAAGAAAGGTTTTGAAATGACCGATTTGGGTCATGTTCATTACTATTTGGGTATTGAAGTAATTCAACATCCTAAATTCTGTTATTTCTTTTCAAAAAAGAAGTACATTGAGACCCTGAACAAGTTTGGCATGGATGATCGTAAACCCTTAAGTACCCAATGGAACAAAACTTGGAAGCTCACATCTATTGAAGGGAAGGAATTCGAGGATGCAACTAAGCATAGACAAAATTGTAGGAAGTCTTATCTATCCGACCACCAATTTAATTCTACATTTCATTTGTCGTTGGAATCCTCTCAAGGTCTGCGAAAAACCTTGTGAAGGACATTGGAGTCCGTCGCAAAAAGAGTGCTAAGGTACTTGAAGGGGACTCAAGACTTCTGGACTCAAATATACACAGTAGGCTTACTCGCCTGATCGACATCTCCGATTCGTACTTTCGATGGTGACAAAGAAACAAAGGTGTCTACCACAGGTTACACCATGAGTCTCGATCGTGAGCCGTCTCCATGGAGATCACGCAAACAAGCCGCCCAAACAGCATTCCACGACCGAGGCGTAATATGTGCCACTCGAAGCAACAAAGGAAATTGTGTGGCTCGGGAAGCATCCTGGAAGACGGTGATGAAACAAATGTATTCCACCCACCATGATCGTACAACACTTCTCGCAATAAAGCTGGCCAAGAACCCAAAGTTCCATGATCGAACAAAGCACATCAATACAAAGTACCATCTAATTCGACATCATGTTCGTGCCAAAAACTATCTATCTACATCATTGTTCCACAAATGAGCAAATTGCCGACATCTTCACCAAAGCACTTCGGGAAGAGAAAAGTTTGAAAAAGTTCGCATCGATGCTTGGACTCACCAACATCCCTTCGGATTAAAGGGGGGAATGTTGACACCTAATCCTATAGATGGGTGTACAATTAATATTGTATATTAATTAATATTAGGAAATAAGGAAGGCCAAGAGTCATTGGGAGATGAATCCCAATAGCCTCACCTCCTCCATGTATAAATCCATGTGCATTCTCGCCCACACATTCTCGACGGAGGAGTTACCTCTCGGTTTGACATACCTACTCGCTAAAGGGTTCGTTTGAAGTTTTGACAAAGGTTTTGTTATATGTTTTATATAACGCGCAATGGAATATTTTTACTTGCTTGTTAAGGTCCCACACAAGGATAAAATTTGAAGGGTTAAAAGTCCGAATTTCATTTAGATACATATCTATGTCGGCTTCCATAATGAAAAGCTTTAAAAAACTTTTCAATTGACCACAATAAATTATTTTTACATTTCATTTTCGAAGATAAAACTATCAATCTATATTAATAAAATATTGTTACATATACAACAATGAAGAAGGCTCCATCTTTCATTGCTTAAATATTCATTTGCAATAACATAATTCTTGAAGACACTATTATAAGAATTTGGATACATACCACCCGGATATAGGAGATTCTTATGTGCCGTATTGTGTAATGCACTTCGACTTTGTCTCACAAGGATCAGCTACAGCATGGAGGTCTCGATTTTTCTTATAGAACTTTTTTATTATTATTTGAAACGTCGTTTATAGATATGAATACAACAATGAAATTATGAGCATGGTGGACAATTAGTCAAGCCTATGATGCCAAACCATGATGATGTAAGTTTGGAATTTAACATTTTCATATGTTAAAGACAAATAGTCAAAATCATCGACAACTTAGTATGCATGCAATTAATAATCATTCCCTGCTCACTTTTGTTAATAGGTTTATGTCACACGATGATTTCTCTTCTCCGGCATTTACTTGTATTGAAGATCACTATTCTAGGAATAAAGGAGTTATTTTCTCCAAAATAACTCCTAGCCAAACATTGACAATGATCAAGGATATATTTCTATGCTTCACATAAGTACATATGTTCTACTTCTAAATCATGTCTTGGAAGTGGTTGTTTCACGGGAAATTATTCACCGCCTGGTTTCATACCAAAGTCTCTTTCTCATTTTCGCATCCAATACATGAAAAAGATAATGGTTTAAAAACAACATAAATATTTGAAATTTTTAAAGAATTGTTTGGCACACTTTGGAATATGAATTTTGAAGTCAAGTGCATGGGATAAATGATAGGATCAAGTGTCATTTTGAATACCAAATGTTTCACAAGAAACTTCAACGTGCTACCCCACAAGAAATATTAAATGACAATATTGCATCAACTATTTATGCATAATAAAAGTGCACTTCGGCCATAAGACTAAACAACTACAAATGTTGTAGATCTAATAAGACCACAATCAAATGTATTCCACAAGGCCAATACTATATGAAAAATGAAAAGGAGTTTGCAACCAAAAATACCTTAGGCAACTAATTCAATTAGATACACTAAACCATCAAGAAAGGAAAACCAAAACTTACCAAAAGGCAAGCGTTTACCTCCTTTGACAAATTCTTGAGTTTCGAAACAAGGGCCTTTATTGTCTTATCAATGCCCCTAGTAATTTGAACGAGGTTCGCACCGCAACAACCTAAACAAAAGGTTTCATTTCAAATTATTTTCCACAAATTTAAGATACAAACCATTGTCATTTTGTATTTCCTAACAAGCTCATAAATTTCGACAAAAGAACCAAATTTTTAACACTGATAGTACAACTTTTTCACTCAAAAACTATCTTAGACTCAATAAGCCCAACCCAAAAAACTAAAACCAAACACCATAAGACCCTACAAAAAATGAATAGATGATCTTAATTTAGTACTATCGACAAAAGTTATCTTTACACCCTCACTTATTAAACAATGTGTTGTTGAATTTAAACTTCAATCACGTATCAGGATGACCTGACAAAAGAAAGAACATTTTTTTTTTGGAGGTTGCTTGTACGCCATCCGTAAATTTAATTCAGCATTTAAAATTCCCCGCAAGTTTTTTTGTAGACGTGTCGCAGCCCATATTTCCGCGTATTTTATTTAAACACAACAACCAAGATTAACGCAATTCACCAACCGTAAATTGAACAAATACAAATTTACCTCAGCTTTTGTAAATTCAAAGGAGGACACGGGGATCATTAATATTGATCACATGAAATTGAAGGGAATCAAAAACCTTAAAACCAAACCCGATTTTTTTATAAGGCACATTGATTGAGAATTAAGAAGTTACAAATTAAAGTATGTCAAGATCCCATTTTGGAACATGAATTTGGTTTGAAATTAAATCTATTCTGATTTTGAAGTCCGACATAAAGGGTTCTTTAATGTTTTGATAGTTTAATTTTATGTATTCTTTAATATATACATATCTTTTAAACATATGTTATATATATATCATATGAAAATGAAAGGTGGGCCATAGAATTTAGTTTTAATTTTAATTTTTTTAAAAGAGGGTTTATTATAATATGTTTTGGCATGTTACAACATATAAAAATAAAAAGGACAAAAAAGCTTGGTAGTTTTTTTTTTATAGATGACGTAAATTTTTTATTACACACAGTCATGGTAAAAAGTGAAAGAATTGAGGTAACTTTTTAAGTGTATGGATGTAAAACAGTTATGAAAAGTGAAAACACAACAGTGTTTTAGAGACAAGAGTATGTTTGTTTTGAACAGATAATGAGTTGGTTTTATGTACCGTACAGCGCTATAATTTTGTAATCCCTCCGAGTGAGGAAGAAGTGTAATAGTGTTTTTTTGAGTTATTGAAGGGAATAGAAGTTGTTTTCAAAGTATCAAACTGTCATTAAAGAAATTTTTATTTTCTCTCGTGTTAGAGGAACGGAGATTTATTCTCCATTCATTGTTCCTTCGGGAATTTTTCAATATTCCAACATGTGCAAGAAAACAAATGTTGTGGTTCCATCCCCAAATTTCAAATAATTTGTCTTTGTCGTAGCTCTTACCAACTTGGCCCCAATATTTTCAACTGGTCCTCTAATTCAACCAATAAAAAGGCCAAAACGTAGCATTGAGATACATTTCTATTACATTTTCAATAACAATAAAATTTGACTCAGCCATAACCCTTTCCTTTATTGTTGTGAAAAGCTTTATGCATTACTCTAATGTGGCTAGTCCATAGGCCAAGTAGACCACTAGGTAACAAATATGTTTCCTTTCACCTTTGAGTTTTCAAATTATGCCTACCAAATCTAAGACATTTAAGCAGGGGGAACTAATACAACGTTAAAAAGAAAACCAGATCACATCTACAAATTACCTCCTTAGCTACCGTCACACCATCATTAACTATTTTCGCAGAACCATGCTTGCTCTCCAACACAACATTTTGCCCTTTCGCCCAAGGGTGACTCCAACAAGATCAACAAGTTGACCACCCGCTCGCAAGACAAATTGACAATGGCTTCAATAAGTGTGCAATTGAATGCTGCATCATATGCCAAAACAACCCTCCATGAAAAATTAAAATAACACATTAAAATCGAATATAAGTGGACAAGGAAAGATCCACCGCAGTTGAATTTTCACGGTAGGTGACCTTCCTTTAAAACATAAATTTTTTCCGTGACTCGCAATTTTTTTGTCACCGAGCCATCCTTGCTGAAGTACAACTCTTTCATAGTTCTTGTATTAACTACCTTTTCTCCGTTGCGTAACTTCGCAGCTCCTCTTCGCTTGAGCGATTAAAGGAAATGGGTGAAAAAACCGAAAGAGAAGACAATTGTCCGTCATAATTATCAAACATTGCACCCAACTTCTTTCCCTTTCCATTGTTACCCAATGAGGCAGATGTGGCAATTGTTATCATACCGAATTGTGCTGCAGGGCTATCTTCTCTTATCCTAAATATAGAATTACAAGATCTTCATATTAGTATGAACCTTAAAAAACATGACTCCCATTGCTAAAAACCACTTTTAAGTTGGGTAAATAAAAACTAAACAACTATCACAACTTTTGGCAACTTCCGGAGCATTACGAGAGAAGCAACCAAAGAGAAATACAACCACAAATTCTCATTTTAATGAGACCGTACTATATATTTTCATTAATATAATAGAAAGAAATCACGACTATATTAAGGCGCACAAAACAATCTTTAACCGTTGTCTCTCGCGTCTTCAAAGTGCCATGCTAGAGGTTGCATATTTTAATTTAAATTCTTGACCTCTCATGCCGATCTATAGACGCAATCCAATGGATATCTACATCAAATGCTCCTTTATATCCCCGAAAACAAATTCCCTACTACAAGAGCACCGCATTGATGGATCACCCCACACCATCCCACCCACTAGAAACGGTGAAAAAGGAAAACCCGAGAAAACTTCCGAAATATCTCAAGATGACTATATGGGTGGTTCTTATGAATCAACAAACCATTCAGAACATGCTCATCAATCCAAACCATGAGTATTATGTGACGAACCCTAAACTCTCACTGAAAATAGGTGAAATGTGGCACCAATCAGATATGACATGTGCCAATTGGTACAAGTGGTAGAAAATTGGCATGCTCAAACAACGAGGTGATGCAGAATGACATGAGGAAGAAAATACGTAAAACCCCAAATTTGAGAACAAGCTCATCACTAACCGAGATCGATAACTTTACATGATGTAACCTATGAAATCGTAAATGGAGAAATCATGGTAACAATAAGCAATCCTATGTAACAATAAAGTCGTATTCATCCCCGGGAGTGGTAATGGGAGAAAACTGCGAATGAACAACAGAAACATGAAGGCCATACAATCAAATAGATGAAAAAACACATACAAAAAACCTAGATAATAATCATGAACAAGCTTTAATATTGAATTATGAACTGTGAAAGGAAATTACAAAATGTGACATTACGAACTGTCAAGCGCACAAGAAAAAATATCCTGACATGACCTTCAAGTTGAAAGTTGTATTGCCTATGATGCAAGAGGATTTGTACCCGCACTGCCAAGTCAATTCAAAATCCATCATTATCTATACAATAAATACAAGTAATTGATGTAGTATTTTTTACTCTAAGATGCATTCTTATGATAATGTTAGAACATATGTTGAAAATGTCAAAACATACGTGAATAAGCCCTTCGTTTTCCAAGAACACCCTATTGAGTCGCATGAACCTGGAACAAGCCTCCCACGACCGAGATAGCAACCAAGTCAACAATGATTTTTGTTGCTACTACTGATCGAGGGAGGTTTGCTCCAATATTAAATCGCTCCAATAAATTATTCTCTACTAAAATGTACAACCACGTGAAGGGTGGAAGCTCCATGGCCCCCCCCCCCCCCCCCCCCTCTCACATCACTTAATTCCCCTCAATACTCCAATCTATATTTCATTTACTTTCATGAGCATAAAAAAATATTCAATAACCAATAAAAAAAATTCAACAAAACGATTTAGCGAAACATTGTAATTAATGCTTGACATAAAAATAGTATGATAAATGAGTTTTTATATAACGCAAAACGCTCCAAGTATGGCAACGTTTGTCTTATAATAATACAATATTTTACATTATCGAATTTTCTTTTTCTTATTCCTATTTCTAAAGCTCCTAATTACATCATCAATATCATCGTGCTCCCTCGCTCTTGTTTCATGCTTCGACCCGCACCGGCCGACCTAGTTGCGTAGTCACGATGTCCTGTCTCATCCACCGATGGGGCATCGCCACAAAAACATAATATTAAATTTTAATTGTCAATTTTTAAATATCATTGAACTAGTTCGGTAATATTAATAAAAAAAATTGCAATGAGATGCCATTTACTCCGGTGCACCGCTTGTCGCCGCCGATCTAGCTGCGTAGTCACGATGTCCGGTCTCATCTAGTGACGAGGCATCTCCTACAAAATAGATAATATTGAATTTTAATTGTCAATTTTTAAATATCATTGAACTAACGGCATTATTAATAAAAAATTGCAATGAGATTATTTACTGTGCACCCGCCTGTCAGCTTTTGGGATTGCCATTCGGTTTTCCTCTCCGGTGGCAATATCCTCAAGTGAAACATTCTCTCGTCATTTAAACAAAAAACGTTATAAGGACAACCATCAAGGTAAAATTAGAAAAAAATTATAAGTGGAAATTAATTACCGTCACGACCTCACCGATAGCAGCATTGTCACTGTCCCCCACTACAATGATCAAAGTTGTACGTGAGGATCATCTACATCCGGTTTCAAACTCAAGGTTTGCCCTACCCAGAGGCAAGCCGCTCCCCGATTTAAACAAATTTGTTAGACATTAAATTTATGGACGAAAACAAACATATTGAAAGGTTAATGTTTTACCCATCGCATTCCGGATCTTGGGACCTCGCCCCACGTTCGCGACATTCAATCCACGCTCGATAGCCGAAATGGAAAGCAATATTTTTATCTTCCTCCGTAGTTTATGTTCGAATTCATCACCCTACATTACATATGATTGTGTATTTTTAATCATATTTGATAGGATTACAAAAACGTTGGAAGGCGATACAATTAATTATACATGTTTAGCTACTTAATTACACCATGGCTAATTTCAAGTAGCTTCCCCGGCCTAGCTTTGCGGATGGCCCTTTTTTCAATCCTAGTTTTGGTTGCCTTTGAGGTGTCGTAAACCTAGCATCAAAAGATTGAAGTCGATATGACGTAGCAAACTTTTATAAACATAGAGAAAATTAAAGCTATTTAATTAAAGTTGCAATTTACCTTGCGGGTCCAACAGCATTTTTTCCTTTCTCTTCGCTTCCTTTTCTTTTCTCGTCATGGATGAGTGATCTCCACTCACTGAACCGTGAGAGACACTCGTATTCAGGGCTGAATTACAATTGCATTCCCATAGGTGTCCCCGGTATATTTCAAATATTTGTTTCGCTACCCGAGCCACCGTTATTCTATCAAATGTGTCGACTTCAAAAATGGCTTCTAGATAATTCAGAAGTCTTTTTTCAAAGCTGAATTTCCGGGAAATTCCACCTAAAGGTGTATGGTTGGGCCAAAAATTACTAACGCATGGCTCTCCAAAACTCGTAGAACTCATTGTTTTCACATGAAAAAAGATATTATCAATAATTTAAAAATAAAAATCATGATAAATATGTTATAGATAGAGTGCATGAAATAAGCTAAAATATTAAAATTTACCCCGGGAAGTTGTACGTGATTTATAGGGACACCTTCATCATTCAATAAAAACATGCCATTAATGGTCCCTCGTGGAGCTAACACGTGTAGCTCCTAGAAACACACACGTGAGCACATATCACTTTCATATCACCGCCAATACGTTCGGCGGGTTGGCCGGGTGTTTGCTTGGGTAGGGTGTGTTCGGGGTCGGCACCCAAAGGAGAAGGTGTACGAGGTTGTCGGGCAATCTCTGCCCTTGTGTCCACCACCACCAACACCGGGTTCAGCAAGTGCCAAAAAACGCCACATAAAAAAGAACTTTTTGTTAGTTTAGTCAATGTAAAAATTAAAAATCAAACTATCACAATTCATCTCATGCAAGAATAAAAAAAATATCCTTTTGACTTTTTATTATTACCCGATATTTTCTTAGCCGGCTCATGTTGTTTTATCCTCTTCTCGTTTCGGTGTTTGAGGCGTGTCTATCAAAGTATTAAATTCCGACCAGCATCTCGTGCCTTTTTTCGCAATAAGAGCACTCTGGAGATAGGGATGTAGAAAGCTCTTCCTCAAAGAGGAATCATCAAGCGTACCATGGCTAGGTGTCTGCATATTTGAAAATTAATATTATTTCAATTATGTAAATAACTAAAATACCCGAAGATAGAGCAATGCACTTAACATGTTCTTCCGATCATCCCGTCTCGTGGTTGTTCCCCAGACCGCCTAATCACCGCCATACTGCAATAAAAGTATAAAATGTAAAAACTTGAAAAAAACAATATCTAACTTGAAAACACAAAATGAAAACTCAAATAATTTCTAATAAGACACCGAAGATGCAGTTATTAGAGTTTCAAATATGCCTTGCATTGAATTCAAATTTCAGAAACATGTCATCATATTGCATTAAGGCACCCAAACAAGAGACGAGTTGACAATGAAGACCTTATTGAATATATTGTTGGAGCAACTTCTAGTAAACTTGTTGTGAAGACCTTGAGGACATTTTTGGAGCAACATTGTTGAAGATGATGGTATAGAATTTTTGGAGATTTCATCTGAAGGGCCTTGAAGTGAAGCTTTTGGAGCAACTATTGAAAAATCCTTAGAGCATTTAAGTAAGGCACTTTCTATCTTCCATCCGTTAGGTCCCGTGATTTGGCCGATTGGCTAGCCAAATGGACGATGTAACATCAAACCAAGCTTTGGAGCCCGAGGACCTAACCTTCGGACTCGTAGAGGGCTCTCTATATGTGCAAAATATGTCTGCAGTGTTTACTTGTGATGTCTCCGATATTAGGCTAGTTATGAAGTGTGTTTTTGGTTTTTTTAGTTTTTAAGTTTGTGAGGGGTGAAACCGATCAAATACATAAATCGGATAACAAGATGTAGATAAATTGGGCCATGGGTCAACAGCCAAGGAAGCCAGCTGGGAGGTGGATGATGTAAAGTCAGCCAGAGGGCCGATTTGATTCGTTGGCCAGAAGGGACTGGCAAATGATTAAATGAACAATAAGTTGGTGAAAGACAAGGATTTCAAGTGCAAACTAGTTAACAAGCAGCACATAAACATGTAATAGCAGCTATTAATCATGCTAGGAATAACTATAAGCTAATCAATGTATAGAAATCAAACATTCTAGCCATACATAGAGGTATAAGACCCTCTAACTTCGGGAAATAGCTATCGTACTTTGGGGAAACACATGAGACAAACTAACAACTCATAAACTATGCCCTAACGCCTAAACATAGTCTCTAAGTCATTGGGCACTTGGACAAATAAGTTTTCATAGTTTTAGGCAAAGGGCTAGATCGGGACTAAAGCTCTCGGTTCAACAAAATGATCAACAAATTACCAAAGAGAAAGTTTTATGGATCGAACCATAAGTGTACTGACATAGGTAGTAGGGCAAACCATACATCCTACTCAACATACATAGAACTCGATGAATAAAACTTAGCAACATACCTTAGGTTACTAAAGAGCAAACCTAAGAATTCTTTAAGATAACTAAGGGAGAAGAAAACATCAAGCTTATGAAGATTCGTGGATTTTGAGGTGCCTCAAGGGCATATCTCAAAATCAATTCATCGATCTATAGCAGCAAGAAATATGAATTATGAGGAAACTAGAAGACAAAACACATTAAGAAGCACTATACCATTCTACCATGTCAAGGAATCCATCAACAATCCTTCATCATTCTTCAAAGCATCCAAGAGTGCTACTCCAAAAATCATAACTCAAGTGTATTCTTCAAAGCTCATATGACCAATGTATTAATTTTTCCTTCAAGTTCAAATTTCTCCGATTTACAATGAGAACTATGGAATAAATAGGTTTGAGGAAGGAAAACCTCATGGAGCAACTAGCTATCCCATTGGCCAAGTCAAAATATCTAAACTTGTCCTTGAGGCTTTGCAGCTCTGGGCGGCAATGTACAAAATATCTCACAAATATCTTAAAACTCGCTAAAAACGGAAATTATATTGACTTTACATGATTTTCCCATGATAAAATAGCTTAACGCACATTTGGGAAAAGCAGATTTTTGAGTTCAAAATTACAAAATACTTCATATTTATGCCCCGAAAAGGTCCCCGACCTGTCGGATGCAAATGGAAGCCTTCCCGATGTCGAAATGAGGCTCATGATGGTTTCGTTGAGATCTCCGTGTCTTCTTTCCGACGCAAGTGAAACACCTCAATCTTATCTCTGAAAGTCCTCTAAAACTACACCGTGGGTGTAAAAACCTGCAACAGCGTACCGGGCTGATATGGCGGGCAGAATGCAAAATGAGGCCGTTTTCGCCAATTTGGAGGGGCGAATGATCTTCAAATGCCTCCGAAAATCACCGGATACCGCTCATGGAATTATGGCATCCATCGGTATCCTCCCTCCCTTGACAACTCATCAAACCGACATGGCGAATTTATGAGTTTTTGGCCAAAAACCCAAAAATGCCAAAACAAAAGTTGCCGAAACAAAGCTCAAAATTGGCATGCATGACCCTCAAGGGTCCATAGAAACATGTTCAAGCTGAAGCGAATGTCAAGGCCGATGTGCCTTTTCTTCGTGCTCTAGCGCTTCCTTTTTAGCCTTCTTTTTCCATTACCGTTTTGAGTTTCTTCATGGCGCCGCTTTATCATCGTGTCGCATATCATCAATGTGTTCTCCTTTCTTCTCTTTGTGGTGCCACTTAATCCAATAAACTCAACAATATGGACACTCGTCAACCTTAGTGTAATACACAATGATTTTACCGCTCATAGGACAAGTTGGTAGAGTTTAAAAGTTTCGAGGTGGTATAAAGTTTCTCAAGTACTGGCTATAAAACTAATGGACTTTTCTTTGAGCAAAGCACTACCTCTTGTAATACGGCCCATCCAATATATTTAACAATGTAAACACAATTAATCAAAAGATATCTACACAGCTTAAACCACCGTGTTTAATAAGTGACAACAGTTCATTTTGCTTTTGATTGGCCATATAGAACTAGAGCATTCAACAACGATAAACTCCTTTCGAACAAAAAATATCGCCTACCGCATGCAAAATGCCCTTCGGATTGAAATCGTGGCAATATGTCGTTTGGATGAGCAGGCGGTTAGATAGATTGCAACAATGTTTCTTTGAATAAACAACCTCTTTCTCTCCTTAAAACCAACCTTCACCGATGCACTGTAATGGTGTAAAATTTTCAATGGGAAACCATCAATAAAGATGAGACACACGTATAAAACTTCCGTATGCAGTTACAATCATTCCTCCGGTGAGTTTTACAGAGATCAACCAACCCTTGCATTTTGCATCTATAAGACCAATCTTCAATATTAAACCCTCGCTCTTTTTGTGGCTATTCACCTTAAAAATACCTCTTCGTCATCGCATTTCTATAAGATAACATACAAGGAAAAGAAAGGAGAGTTTTTGGTTAGGTGAAATATCACCACCGTGTTTAGGAAAACACCTTTCACTTGTGAATTTTGAGAAATCAATCACCACCTTTGTACCTCTGGCTTCAATGTTAAACTCGATCATCAACAACGCCGCTCTAGAAAATGTACCTTATTCACCTTCGTGAAAATCCCCTGTTAACAAATCTTCAACATGATACAATATGGTTTTTGCAAAGGCAGACCCAAGTTAGATGTAAAATCAATGCACAAAGGTTTAAGAAACACACTCTCTCGCTTGTGAGTTTCAAAGGTCAACACTACACCGTACCGTCTCCAATGTTTAGAATTCAACTATTAACAACCTATGCCCTTCTTTGTCCCCAGAGAGTGGTTCCGCACCTTGGAAAATCTCTCGTTCAATAATCCTTCACAAGAGGACAAAAACAATGAAAAAGGGGTAGTTTGCTAAAAGGTGTGCTTGTGAGAGAATGCCAACAATCACTCGTTTTGACAACTTTGATGTCAACCATCACCTAGCCCTGAGGAGGCTTTCAAACATTCTACAATTTTGTCCTGGTGGCAAGTGTGCTTTCACCGTTTGCATATCAAGAAAAACACCACACATATGCTAAGAATGCCAATACACAGTTCGGGGTGATAATGACAGAAGTTTTTTAAAAAGGCCACAAGCCTCAGGTTAAAATCGTGTGAGTTTTCCTTTAAAGAAAATATGTCACAATTCCTTCCACTCGTTTGCATTTCACCGTTTTCGACAATGTGGCAAGGTCTCCGGAGGACCGTGAGGACATTTTTCTTTTTAAGACCAAACCTTTGCCTTTTCACAACAAAGTTTTCTTTATAATCAAAGCACAAATTTTCACAAGGCAACTTCAAAATCCCGCATTCTATATGTGCTTCGAATGACAAATTCGGCCTTTTATCATATCGCAATAGTTTAGCTCATCGTAGAAAGATCGCTTTGTTTTTAACAATAATGGAAAGGTCCGGAGTTTTTAAACATTCGTCATTTATCAACACCTTGCAATCGATGGGAATTTACAAAAATACCTTAAACTTTGATGGACGCCCGCTTTGAAAGCCGGAGTAAGGTCTTCGACACTTGCGTTTATCTGAGAAAACCTGTCACAAGGTGTTTATCGGTCGGCCTGGCTGTGGTGGTTTCCGGCAGCCTTGCATTGGTGGCACGCGCGCGCAAACGTACAGCACGTCGCCGACAAAGGGCCCCGTGCAAAAATCCGCTCAGCACGTCACAACAAACCCAAAGACTTGCTACGGCCCAAACGAGATGCTCTAATTTCGCAATTTTGACCCGAAAGTTGGGTCGTTTTGGTGTTAGGAGGCACGGATCCGAAGTCAGCTTTGAAAATGAAAATACTCCCTCAACCTTATTCTTTTATATTAATTCGAAACAAGCCTTAACGGTCTTGAACTTTGTAAAATGAATGTTGGTTTTGACTTTGTTTTGTTTTTTTTTTAAAAACAAGGCATGTCATTTTAATATACAAAACCTAACATTGGCTCTCATCCCGAGTTTTTAAACCTTGGCAAACATTCAACAAACTTTTATCACCTCCTCGCCATTGTTTTTAACAATGTTAGCTATTTCTCATGTAAGGAAAACCACCTTACCACCGTAAAGATGATGCTAAAAATCGTTATGTTCCCGAAAATGTGGCTTGCCTTGTTAATGTATTTTGACCGTGCCGGGGTTCTGCAAGAGAGACATTCCAAAACCTCAATCATTCGGTGAGAGATCGTGAGATGTGCCCTTCCAACTTGTTTAATCATCTCTCGCTCTTAGGTGACTTATAGCTTTTTTCCTCGACCGTAGTGCCTTTAGGTTGCACTCTTCCACAATATACTTCACCGTTTACTTAAAAGGATCTCCTTCGTACTTCGTGTGATAGTGAGTACCGTTTTAACCATTTCCTCAAAGAACCGCTTCCTCGGTGGTGTAAATGCATGCATATAACTAACATTTTCTCCTTCTTAATTCACAGTATCGTCTCCGATGCATGCTTCTTTTTTTGAAAATGGAAAATCGTACCTTTGCCTCATAAACAGCAGAATACTTACTCGTGCAATGACTTTTATTCAATTTCTTTGTATCCCTTTTCCCCATTATATTTTACATCAATCACTTAACAACTTGCAATGGCTTTGGCCATCTACTCATGCATGGAGGAGGTTCTCTATTAGGTAAGGTATCCGAAGGCCTTTTTAACAACTCGTTTTGATACAAAATTTTCTCTCGAATGTGATGGTAAGTGAACTACTTGAACAACATCAATATAAGCATCTCTTTTTTGCAAACATCACCGTATTTCAAGAAACCCCAATCACGTTGACATTGTCTCCCAGACCGTTCTAAGGGTGACTCCAGATATTTATCATTGTGCTTGGTCATCTCATGACAAAAAGTTAATTGACAAAAATTCGTGATTATGAAGGTTTGTTTTTTGAAAAACCAAGGACTTTCCTTTGCCTCGTGTAATGGCATTAGTTAACAAGATTCACCGATTTGATCTTGGACAAAAATGCTACTTAAGAGTGGAATGTTTACTCTATGACATGCTTTCTAAAGCTTCAACAATTCACATGATTTGTAAGTTTGAAGTGAGCTTTCCTTTATCGACCAAACTCCTTTCCTTTGAACTTAGCATATTTCCACTATATTCCCGTTATGATCATCACTACATTCATAAAACTCCGGAGTCCCCTCGTCATTTTCTTCGCCCAAGTCAAACTCCGGATTCGCAATTATCTAAGTCATTACCGCGCCTCTCGCTTATGGATGAAGGAGGCGCTCTAACTCGCTTGTGAATGAAGGAGGTTCTGGGCCTTGACAATTTACCGCCTTGTCGAGACAAAGGGTGACCTTTTTTTTCTTACCGTGATTTTTATGTCGAAAAGAGCCGTAAAGTCTCGTATGATTAGCTTCGTTTTGGGTGACATATCTAAAGTTGTCTGCTACATTTAGAAGCAAAATGTTCCTCTAACTCGTAACCAAACATTTACTCCATGAGATGAAATCTTATTCTTGCCTTTGTAGAACCATAGAACACCGTGAAAACCTAATAGTCACTTTGAGATTGGGCTTTATGTAGCTTCTAGATCTAGATGAGCAGCGACTTAGGGTCGTTTGTCAATTTCATTTGCAAAGTAAGTGATCACTATGGTAGGTCTCTGTTTATGGAGGTTTTTTTGGCTTTTTGGATGATTGCCAAAGGCGAAATTTCCTAAAGCGCCACTTCCTAACATAGGAAGACTTTGAAACGTATGTGGATTTGCCTTTTAAAGTCGATGGGCGTACCAATAAGGTCAAGCCGGATAGGATTGTGATATGAGGGTTTTGATATTCGATATGGGCGAACTGGAAAGGTAGAAGAAAAAGTTTTAGGAGGGTTTTCCGGGATGACATATTGACATAAGGAAACTGGCCAGAAAACTCAACCGTAGATATAAATATCACTAACATGTAAAAAAATACCGATGGCTAACAAGGTCTACTTTGGGAGGGCGGTACCGTCAGAGGTGCCGTAATTCAGATTTTTTGGCTTATGAAGACCATGTTGCCTTATCCATTACGCAAAATTTACCCTTCTCTTTGATGTTATTTCTTCAAAATGACAACATGGTTAACATCAACGATACTTCTACCTACCCCACTATCTTTCCAACATTTTTTCTTCTCTTGGCGCATTTGAACTAGCAAACCTCGACAATGCATATTTTTCTTTTGCAAAATGAACCTATCTATTTCTACTCTATATCTCATTTAGAGTTCGTATTGCCGATGAACTCCTTCATTTCTCTACCTAAAACTAGATCGACCGTCAAGATTAAGTGCTTTGACAGATTTCATTCTCTAATCTACAACATGAAATTGAAAATGATCAAATCAGATTAGGCAACACTTGTCATGCATTTGCGGCATAAAAGACAAGTCGCACACAAATGTTATTCGCAACAAAGGAAACTAGACAAGTTAAGCAGATGTACAATGTGTTTTTCTATCCTCGCTTCTCTTTGGTTCCGTTTTAGGCATGTGGAACCGTAATCTCTCCCTAATCTAAGCTCCGTGATAAGTCAATCTTACACAATGTTGATCATCTTTGCACTCACTAAATTATCACAAATAATTTAAACATGCTCACCATGATTAGGCCAGATAGTCGAACAAGACATCAGCACTAGTAGCGGCATTTAGACTTGCTCTCTCTCGAAAGACTACTTTTTTTGGAACATGGGCCTTACCACCTTCTTTAGAAAACTCGCCCTTTTTCTACCTTTCAACGTTTTTTTGTATTTTCTCGCTTTTTCACTTTTCTCTTTCCAAACAAACTACAAATGAAAAGGTGCTCGTCGTGCTGCTTATTTTCTATTGTTGTCTTTCTATCCCGATCTAATCCGTGCACAATAGACATTTGTTTGGTGAACTCGTTTTCCAATGCAACCGCCGGGCAGATGCTCACATGGGTGATTCTCGTTTAGTTCTTTTCATGATGCGGAAATAATGAAAAGGCCACTCCCATTTGGTTTGTTTCCGGATAGTAGAGCTTAAGTTTTTCTCATTGGTAGCAACTTGTTTATGATAGAACCCACCACTCTCATGTATTTCTCAAGGAAAACAACAAATGGATCTTGGAATAATACCGATCTAGAGGTTTTGAGATATAGGTCGACCAGATCACTTTTTCTTCCACCTGGCTATACATATATTTGGGATCCCCCGGCAAAACAACTCTTCCTCATGATCACTCGAACCTGCCGTACTCATCATGTATCATAAAGGTATTTTTCAACTAAGCCGATGTGTTTTGATAGAAGCATTGAACTGCAGGAAGGTCATCAAAGTTGATGGGCAGATACACTTTGACAAGAAATTATCTTGAAAGGATAGTGTGACAACTCCCATGTGCTTATCAACCTCTACTTCTCTTCATCCGCAATTTCGTAACTCACTGAACCGGGTAACTCGCAACCGAGTTAAGGAAGATTCTATGTCCAAAATGATTTCCTCAACTATTTTGTGCAAAGACTTATTTACAATATGCTCAAGAATTTCACCATCTTCCTCAAACTCATCATCAAAGCCGAAAAATCAAGTGATTTCAATCATGATGTTATCTCCGATGGGTCAAGGAAGTAGAGCAAAGAGTCCGAGACTCTTCACTTACTTCTAAACTTTCAAGGTTCTCTCTATGAGGTCATAGATGACCGGTAATGGTCGCTTACTTTCAAATTCTATGAAATCGAGCTCCAAAATCAAAAACCGAATCTTCTGCAAAGTTAGCTTCGTTTGGAAATCATATAAGTCAACATATTGATCAAAAATTTGATAATCATTAACATAAGCAATGTCACCACCATGTACATTGATTGCCGAGCTTCTTTTCTTCAACTTGATTACAAATTCATTTTCTTCGACTTTATGATATGCGTGGATTAACAGAGAAAGATTCTAGAAGTTTTGGTTATTAGCCACATTCAGTAACGGAAAATGCATTTCGATTGCCTGAGAGCTTTCCTTTTCCATGACCTCATTATATTCATATCACTTTCATTGTATAAGATAAAGAATCTAAATTGGAATGAGGAATAACAGTATTGTTTCAAGGATCGGCTGAGTTACCAGAGGTTGAGTTACTTCAAGTCCTGTAAGCCATGACTCCGTTTTAGGCATGAGGTTATGGGAGGTGTACCCGAATCTAACATGGTGAAGCTATGTAATATATTGTCTCAGATATGTCACATAGAAGCGAGAAACATAATTCTCTTGGTATCAATTCTTCTATTTTCAAATAAGAGTTTTGTTTGTTTTCTACTAGATTTAAAGTATTCGTCAGCTTCCTATGTCAAAAACTTTGAAAATTGAGACCATAACTATCTATGTTTATTAGTCACAAAGGTAATTTTTATTTCGGAAACTTCCCTTCGAAACTAAAAGTGAGTTTAGAAGGCGCATTTGTTTTAAGCTTTTTCATTGATGATCTTTTCTATGCTTCTAATTTGTCGACTCGATTCGGACTTTGTTTGACACCGTTATCGTTTTTGTAGAGGTGCTAAGAGTATCCGAGTTTAAGACTTGTTTGAATAGCTTTATCCTTGTTTTGGCCGACCTTTCGGGCCATAATTTGTTGCTATCCATGGCTTTTTTAGACAGGTGTCAGAGGTTTTAGCAGTCGTGGCCACTCCTCTTCTTGAGTAGTCTTGGTTTTTCTTTACTGCTGCCATACCGTCTATGAGCTTCTCTATACGGCACTCGAAATCTACATATGATCTTCTCATATCTTCATCATCGGTTTTCCTCGACTTGGATAGCATAACTCTTGTTCTTTCCGTCATGAGGTAAACCTTTACTCGTTATCGTAACCTATGAGGTTCCAATGATTTTCATCAATGGGTTCGCATCCTTATCCTCTTTATCAACATAATTCTCACCGAAGGATGGTCTCGATTTGTCGATCATTTCCTCTCTGGTTTATTTCGAGACCGATCTTTTCTAAAGCCTTGCTCCGGTTTTGAGGGTTTGGTTGGTTGTCTCCTAGAGGCCATTTTTTCACTCATTTTTTCCCACATCTTTGTCATGGATTTGATCAGGCCATCTATTCTAGGATCTAAGGAAGGAGATGAAGTGGAGACCTTATCTCTGTATGGGACTTTTCCTTCTAATCTAGTCCTGGCTCTTTTTTCTGCTAAGTTGGCTTATGTTTTTATGGCTATTTTTTGCATTTCCTCTAGGGTAGGGGGATCCTTGTCTCTCAGATGATATGTCATGTCTGGATCAAAACCCTCGGGGAATTTTGCCAAGATTAAACCAAGTGGGGGTTTGAAATGAGGTGGGAGGGAGTTATATACACTGTTGAACCTAGTGCAGTAAGCCTGGACACTTTCCCCATTTTCCCGTTTTAGGTTGTTATATTCTGACAAGATCTGAATGGGGTTTCTTCGGATTTCCCACCTATTTCTGAAGACTTGATATAGTTCTGGGATATTGTGGATGCTGTTTGGAGTTAAGCTTTTGAACCATGTTTTGGGTTCACCACCAAGACTTTGTGCGAATATTCTCATTCTGACGGTCTCGTCTTGTACTTCTATGTATTCAAAAGCATTGCTAATCCTACTTACATGCCGTCGAGCTGTGGTGGTGTCTTCTCCGGTAAAGTGTGGGATTTTGTCTTGATATTTATTTGGGAGAGGAGCCAAGGGTGGTGGCAGCACCAAAGGTGCATACCAGGCTGCCATGACTGGAGCTAATGGATGATGTACAAGATGAGGACTAGTCGGCTGGGATGAGGTGGTTTGAATAGGTGTGGCGGATGAACTTGGACTAGTGATCTGGTTTTGAGCAGATCTGGGATGATAGGAGCCAAACTGATAGAGAAGCTGGAGGTCAGGAGGAGTGGTAGGTGAAGCTTCTCTACTAGGACTCTGTGGTGGGTTTATGGGTTCAAGATCGTCAAAGTTTATCTTACTATATGATTTGCTTCTGGGAAGAGTTTGTGATGACTCTAATTCAAAAGGTGAATCAGTTGGAATAGTGAGATGTTTAGGTACAGATCTTGTCTTACGGATAGGTCTACTAGTAGCTAGATGATCAGTTTCGGAAGCTTGCCACAGAATCTTCTCTGGGTCATCTACTATGATAGGGGGATTTGGGTCTGGATGGGATCTGGTATTGATTCTTCGGGAAGCCAGATTTTAGATCCAGAGTTTAGAGAGAATGTTATTGGTGAATGTTCTGGATGAGTGGGTTTTCTAAGGTTTTACTAAGGTGAAGGATGGTCAAAAGTAAAGGGATGGATTAGTGGAGTCGCCAGGTGAAAATGGGTTGTTTTTGTGAAGATAGCTATGGTCCACCAACAATAACTATTTTGAGAATGTTTTTGAATTTTCTGAGTTTTATGTGCAGCCTATGGTTTGTTAAAGTATCCTAGACTTGTTTCAACACTTTGCTAGGGTGATGAGAACAAAAAGAGTTTACTCTAAAAAATGAGTCTATGGACTGCTTTCTTGTTTATGGTACCTAAAGGACCAAAGAGTCTATAAGAGTTTGCTGGACTATTATGTACTCAGTGTCTTACCATCTCCCACTATGTTAGTGAGTGATGGGAAAGGTTTATCGGATAGTAGCCTAGAGTTTTGAAAAGTAGTAAGGCTTACTAGAAGTTTAGTGGAGTCGCCAGGTGGAAAATCAGGTTGTTATGAGATATATTTGTATGATCCACCACCAGTAATGTCAAAAACCAATCTAAAGGAGTGTTTTTGGGGTTTTTTGAGTTTTATGTGCCTACAAGGTTTGGAAGAGTTTTCCTATAACTGACTCATCATTTTGCTAAGATGGTGAAAAAGCTATTTTCTACTCCTCAAACAATCTCTAAGTTTACTAAGCTTGATTGAGACTTCGGGAGTTACTAACTTGTACTTAGATTGCCACTAACTCGGAAGGTCCTACTGTGAGTGTCACTATGCTAGTGAGCAGCGGGATAAGTCAATCAGATAGTATTCTTAAAGGCTTCTAAAGATGAGGGAAACTAAGCTTTTAATCACTCAGGGTCCCACCGTGATCGCCATTATGTTAGTGTGGCGATGAGGTGGCAAAATCAGATGGTATTCTAAAATTTAGCAAGGTAGTAAGGCCTACTAGAGGCTAGTGGAGTCGCCAGGTGGATTTTTAGTTGTTTTGAGGTATATTTGTATGGTCCACCACCAGTACTGTCAAAATCCAATCTAAGGGAGTTTTTTTTTTTTTTTTTTTTTGTGGTTTTTTCTGAGTTTTATGTGCAGCCTAGGATGTAAGAGTGTTATAAACCTGATTCATCACTTTGCTAAGATGGTGAAACAAAGAGTTTACACTAAATGATTCTAGAGGCTGATGGTTTAAGTTAAAATTCGAAGGACTAAGGAGCCTATAAAAGTTTGCTAGACTGTCATGAACTCAATACGTCCCACCGTGATCGCCATTATGTTAGGGTCCCGTGATTTGGCCGATTGGTTAGCCAAATGACGATGTAACATCAAACCAAGCTTTGGAGCCCAAGGACCTAGCCTTCCTGGACTCAGAGAGGGCTCTCTCTATAAGTGCAAAAGATGTCGGTGTGTTTACTTGCGATGTTCTGATATTAGGCTAGTTATGAAGTGTGTTTTTGGTTTTTTTAGGTTTTTAAGTTTGTGAGGGGTGAAACTGATCAAATACATAAACTGGATAACAAGATGTAGATAAATTGGGCTATGGGGTCAAACAGGTCAAGGAAGCTTATGAGGTGATGATGTAAAGCTGCCGTAGGGCCGATTTGATTCACAATAGAAGGGATCTCCGGGCAAAATGGATTAAATGAACAATAAGTTGGTGAAAGACAAGGGATTTCAAGTGCAAACTAGTTAATAGCAGACATAAACATGTAATAGCAAGCCATTAATCATGCTAGGAATAACTATAAGCTAATCAATGCATAGAAATCAAACATTCCAGCCATATATAGAGGTATAAGACCCTCTAACTTCGGGAAATAGCTATCAGACTTTGGGGAAAACACATGAGACAAACTAACAACTCATAAACTATGCCGGAACGCCTAAACATAGTCTCTAAGTCATTGGGCACTTGGACAAATAAGTTTTCATAGTTTTAGGCAAAGGGCTAGATCGGGACTAGGCCTCCTTGGTTCAACAAAATGATCAACAAATCAGTCAGAGAGAAAGTTTTATGGACTGAACTATGGGCAGCTGATAGGTAGGTAGGGAAAACCATACATCCTACTCAACATACATAGAACTGATGAATAAAACTTAGCAACAATACCTTAGGTTACTAAAGAGCAGCTAAGAATTCTTTAGCATAACTAAGGGAGAAGAAAACATCAAGCTATGAAGATTCAAGGATTTTGAGGTGCCTCCATGGGCATATCTCAAAATCAATCTTTACTGATCTATAGCAGCAAGAAATATGAATTATGAGTGAAAACTAGAAGACAAAACACATTAAGAAGCACTATACCATTCTACCATGTCAAGGAATCCATCAACAATCCTTCATCATTCTTCAAAAGCATCCAAGAGGCAGTCCATAAATCATAACTCAAGTGTATTCTTCAAAGCTCATATGACCAATGTATTAATTCTTCTCTCAAGTTCAGCCTCTGATTTACAATGAGAACCATGGAATAAATAGGCTTGAGGGAGGAAAACCTCATGGAGCAACTAGCTATCCCATTGGTCAAGTCAAAATATCTAAACTTGTCCTTGAGGCTTTGCAAAGCCCAAGGCACAAAATATCTCATAAAATATCTTAAAAACTGCTAAAAACGGAAATTATATTGACTTTACATGATTTTCCCATGATAAAAATAGCCTAACGCACATTTGGGAAAAGCAGATTTTTGGAGTTCAAAAATTGCAAAAATACTTCATATTTATGCCTGAAAAAGGTCCCCTGACTTGCTGGATGAAAATGGAAGCCTTCCCGATGTCGAAATGAGGCTCATGATGGCTCGTTGGAAATCTCTCTGTGTCTGCTTTCCAATGCAAGTGGAATCATCTCAATCTGATCTCCGAAAGTCCCTCAAAACTGTACCTGTGTGCAAAAACCCAGAAAATAGCAGACTGCTGATATGGCGGGCAGAATGTGCAAAATGAGGCTGTTTTTCGCCAATTTGAGGGGGCGAATGATCTTCAAATGCCCTGAAAATCGCTGGAGACCTGCTCATGGAATTATGGCATCCATAGGTATCACCCTCCTCCCTTGACAACTCATCAAACTGACATGGCGAATTTATGAGTTTTTGGCCAAAAACCCAAAAAATGCCAAAAAACAAAAAGTTTCCGAAACAGGCCCAAAATTGGCATGCATGACCCTCAAGGGTCCATAGAAACATGCTCCGAAGCTGAAGCCAAAATTTCAAGTGCTGATGTGCCTTTCTTCTCTTTCTGTGCCGGGCGCTTCCTTTTAGCCTTCTTTTCCATTACTGTTTTGAGTTTCTTCATGGCGCTGCTCTTTATCATTGTGCTGCATAGCATCAATGTGTTCTCCTTTACCTTGCTGCACTGCCTCACTGTGCTCCTCTTCAAAACACTGCCCTTTCTCTTTGTGTGCCACTTAATCCAATAAACTCAACAATATGAACACGGTCAACCTTAGTGTATTTACACAGTCAGATTTTACTGCTCATAGGACAAGTTGGCAGAGTTTAAAAAGCTTCTGAGGTGGTAGCAAAGTTCTCGCAATAGTTATAAAACTAATGGACTTTTCTTTGAGCAAAGCACTACCCTCTTGTACACAGCCCATCCAATATATTTAACAATGTAAACACAATTAATCAAAAGATATCTACACAGTTAAAACCACTGTGTTTAATAAGTGACAGAGTTCATTTTGCTTTTGATTGGCCATATAGAATCCAGGAGCATTCAACAACGATAAACCCTTTCTTGAACAAAAAATACTGCCTTCACTGCATGCAAAATGCCCTTCTGGATTGAAACTGTGGCAATATGCTGTTTGGACAGATAGACAATGTGGTTAGGATAGATTGCAACAATGTTTCTTTGAATAAACAACCTCTGCTCTCCTTAAAACCAACCCTTCACCTCTGGATGCACTTCAGCTATGTAAAATTTTCAATGGGAAACCATCAATAAAGATGAGACAATATGCTGTATAAACTTCCTGTATGTAGTGTTAAGAAATCATTCCTCCTGGTGAGTTTTGCTAGAGATCAACCAACCCTTGCATTTTGCATCTATAAGACCAATCTTCAATATTAAAACCCTGCTCTTTTAGGTCATTCACCTTAAAAATACCTCTGTCAACAGATTTCTATAAAAGATAACATACAGTGGAAAAGAAAGGAGAGTTTTTGGTTAGGTGAAATATCAGCTCACTGTGTTTAGGAAAACACCTTTCACTTGTGAATTTTGAGAAATCAATCACCACCTTTGTACCTCTGGCTTCAATGTTAAACTCAATCATCAACAACGCTGCCTTCTAGAAAATGGCCTTATTCACCTTCAGAAAATCCCTGTTAACAAATCTTCAACATGATACAATATGGTTTTTGTAAAGGCAGACCCAAGTTATATGTAAAATCAATGCACAGTGGTTTAAGAAACACACTCTCTGCTTGTGAGTTTCAAAGGTCAACACTACACCTGTACCTCTGTCTCCAATGTTTAGAATTCAACTATTAACAACCTATGCCCTTCTTTTGTCCTGTAGAGAGTGGCCCTGCACCTTTGGAAAATCTCTGTTCAATAACTCTTCACAGTAGTGACAAAAACAGTGAAAAAGGGGTAGTTTGCTAAAAGGTGTGCTTGTGAGAGAATGCCAACAATCACTCTGTTTTTGACAACTTTGATGTCAACCATCACCTAGCTCAGAGGAGGCTTTCAAACATTCAGCAAATCTGTCCTGTGCAAGTGTGCCTTCTTTGCACTGTTTGCATATCAAGCAAAACACCACACATATGCTAAGAATGCCAATACACAGGTTTGGGGTGATAATGACAGAGTTTTTTAAGAAGGCCACAAGCCTTTAGGTTAAAACTGTGTGAGTTTTCCTTTTTAAAGAAAATATGTCACAATTCCTTCCACTGTTTGCATTTCACTGTTTTGACAATGTGGCAAGGTCTGGAGGACTGTGAGGACAATTTTCTCTTTTAAGACCAAACCCTGTCTTTTCACAACAAAGTTTTCTTATAATCAAAGCACAAATCTTCACAAGACAAATTCAAAATCCCGTATCTCTATATGTGCTCTTTGAATGACAAATTCGGCCTTTTATCATATTGCAATAGTTCAGCTCACTGTGTAGAAAGACTGCTTTTGTTTTTAACAATAATGGCAAGGTCCGGGGTTTTTAAACATTCTTGTCATTTATCAACACCTTGCAATCGATGGGGAATTCATAAAAATACCTTAAACTTTGATGGACGCCCGCTTTGAAAGCTGGAGTAATGCTGGAGGTCTTTGACACTTGCGCGGCATCCTTTGGAGAAAACCCGTCGCGCAGAAAGTGCTTGTCGGGTCGGCCTGTCGTGTGGTCGGGCGGCCTTGTACAGGCACGTCGCGCCAACGTACAGGCACGTTGCGCCGACAAAGGGCCCTGTGCAAAATTCCGCCCAGGCACGTCGCGCGGCTTCAAACGATGCTCGACTTTGCAATTTTGACCCGAAAGTTGTTGTTTTGGTGCTAGGGAGGCACGGGATCCGGTTTTCAGTTTTGAAAATGAAAATACTCCCTCAACCTTATTCTTTTATATTAATTCGAAACAAGTCTTAACAGTCTTGAACTTTGTAAAATGAATGTTGGTTTTGAATTTGTTTTGTTTTTTTTTTTTTAAACAGTGGGCATGTCATTTTAATATACAAAACCTAACATTGGCTCTCATCCCGAGTTTTTAAACCTTGGCAAACATTCAACAAACTTCATCACCTCTGCCATTTGTTTTAACAATTTTGGGGCTATTTCTGATGTAAGGAAAACCACCTTACCACTGTAAAGATGATGCTAAAAAAAAACTGTTATGTTCCTGGAGATTGCATGTGCCCTTCCAACTTGTTTAATCATCTCTGCTCTTAGGTGACTTATAAGCTTTTTCCCTGGACTGTAGTGCCTTCTTTAGGTTGCACTCTTCCACAATATACTTCACTGTTTACTTAAAAGGATCTCCTTCAGACTTCTGGGCAAGGGATAGTGGAGTACTGTTTTAACCATTTCCTTTAAAGAAACTGCTCCTTGTGGTGTAAATGCATGCATATGTTCAACATTTTCTCCTTCTACCACAGTACCGGTCGCCGTAAAGTTCTTTGAAAAGGAAAACCATACCTTTGCCTCATAAACAAAGTAACACTTACCCGGCAATGACTTTTATTCAATTTCTTTGTATCCTTCCATTATATTTTACATCAATCACTTTCAAGCAACTTGCAATGGCTTTGGCCATCTACCGATGCATGGAGGAGGCTCTCCATTAGGTAAGGTATCCGAAGGCCTTTTTAACAACTCGTTTGACACAAATTTTCTTCGAATGTATGCAGGGTGATCTACTTCGAACAATACCAATATAAGCATCTTTTTGCAAACATCACCGTATTTCGAAGAAACCCCAATCACGTTGACATTGTCTCCCGCACCTGTTCTAAGGGTGACTGAGATATTTATCATTTGGCTTGTTCATCTCATGACCTGTTACTTGACCAAAAATTTTTGTGACTATGAAGGTCAATGCTTTTTGAAAAATCAAGGACTTTCCTTCTGCCTGTGTAATGGCATTGGTTGATAGCATCTATTCCATTTGATCTTGGGAAAAATAGGCTACTTAAGATTGGAATGTTTACTGATGACATGCTTTCTAAAGCTTCAACAATTCACATGATTTGCAAGTTTGAAATGGGCTCCTTTATCAGACCAAACTCCCCTTTCCTTTGAACTTAGCATATTTCCACTATATTCCTGTTATGATCATCAGTCACATTCATAAAACCTGGAGATATTGTTTCACTGTTCAATACAAAGCAAACCTGGACCCTTGCAATCTTCTAAGTCAATACTGGCCCGCGCCCTCTGCTTATGGATGAAGGAGGCGCCCCAACCCTCTGCTTGTGAATGAAGGAGGTTCTGGGCCTTGACAATTTACCAGTTTGCTGAGACAGTGGTGACCTTTTCTTACTGTGATTTTTATGCTGAAAAGAGCTGTAAAGTCCAGATGATTAGCTTTCTGTTTTGCAGACATATCTAAAGGTTCAAGTTACATTTAGAAGCAGCTGTTCCTCTAACTGTAAACTCAAACATTTACTCCATGAGATGAAATATATTTCCTGCCTTTGTAGAACCATAGAACACTGTGAAAAACCTAATAGTCAGCTTGAGATTGGGCTTTATGCAGTGCTGAGACCTAGGGAATATGAGTGGCGCGACTTAAGGCTGTTTGTCAATTTCATTTGCAAAGTAAGGGATCAGTCATGGTAGGTCTGTTGCAGATGGAGGTTTTTTGGCTTTTTGATGATTTCCAAAGGTGAAATGTCTTAAAGCGCCACTTCCTAACATAGGGGAGACTTTTGAAACAGATGTGGATTTGCCTTTTAAAGCTGATGGGCAGACCAATAAGGCTGAAGCTGGATAGGATTGTGATATGAGGTTTTGATATTCGACATGGGCGAACTGAAAAGGTAGAAAGGTGAAAAAAAGTTTTAGGAGGGTTTTCTGGATGACATATTGACATAAGGAAATCAGTTTCTAGAAAACTCAACTGTAGATATAGTCATCACTAACATGTAAAAAAATATTGATGGCTAACACCATCACCTTTTTCCTTTCAATATCCTTTAAACGATTTTGTTGATATTTAATGTTTGAAATCACGTTATAATTCCTTGATTATATGTGTTTTGGGACTTTCCCTTTGAAATTACCCAAAAATACCCTGGCAATTTTATCTTCAGGATGCATGTCTGACCCTATTGTTCAATATTTTGATTGATAGTAGTAAACATAGATAGTTAGGGGGCTCTTAACTTGGTTTGGTTGGGCCATTAGATCCCTAACATCTACTAGGGAGAACCCCCCTTGAGTTGGAGGAGAGCTAGCCCGAAGTGAAAAGAGGTTGGTGAGGTGACAATGGGGCTATTGAATTACACATGGTATCACACTTTAGCTTTAGGACTTTATCTTGAGAAGTGTGAGATTTTGGTATATCAATTCTCAAATTGTTTACAAAACTATTGTTAAGAACTAATAAGAAGTGATGTTGAGGGGTTTTTTGGTATAAGAAACAATACCATTTAAAAACTAGGGTTCTCAGTCCTTGGCATTCCTTCACCTGGGCCTAGGGGCACACTAGAATAATTTCACACTAAACCATGCAAACTTAAAAGTAACTAAATAGATCCATAAAGTAATAATAATCATAATTCCTAATTTCCTATTGTACAATATGATGCAAATTATTCAAACATGAAGCAATGAAGACATGCAATGTCTGAATTTCAAGATTGATGAACCAATACAAGAAGTTAGAAACTGCAACTTTGATTCAATACTCTGTGTCCTAACTCCAGGAAGGAATCTAGTTTGTAGTACAGAACATGCATCGTGTATTATCAATTCTTAATTGACAACAACTAAAGGTCATCTACCTCATCAATTCCTTCACATTTTGTGTTTTTATGTTATATTCCTTATAAAAGCATCAAATTTCTCTCAAAGTAAGCAACCACTAAATAAAATAAAAAATAGTTGAGATATGATTGAGAAATGGTCATTTATTTCTTGAAAGGATCTTCACAATTTCTTTGGTTGTTTTTCATCTCAAGAAACAAGAAATGACCTAAGAAACTATCATGATGTAATATAAGAAACAACATGGTGCAATGGCCGTTTTCAAAGCCAAATAATGTCTATTGAGGACATGGCCTTTATTTGGTTCCTGTTTCATAGGAGTTTCGGGTAGAAATGGAACTTTGTTTTACCATTTCTAGTAGTAAAAAGGGAAAACCTTCTTTTTCCATGGGAAATAATTTACCTTTCCTTTTTCAAGATAATCTAAATCACAAAAAATATGAACTATACAACACACATTCTTGGATAATGTGATAGTGGAAAAGGAATACCCTACACAAGTGATGCACACATGTACATTTGAACACTAATAGATTTTTGTAGTTGAAATGAAATGCTTGTTTTCATTTAAATGTAGGGTTTTTAAAGCAGGGAGAAATAATGGCTGCCAAATTAATAAGCGTTTATTTGGGAAAAATTTAAATCTTGTATTGGGTGATGAAGATAATAGAGGGTATTGAATCTTGATTCTTGACACTATGTTTAACTTGAATAACTCAAATTATTATAAATATCAGTGGATGAGTTCTTCTTTTCAAGTATGTCACTCAAAACTCTTATGTCAAAGCATTGTATGATGGCTAGAAGTTGCTTGTTTCCCTTTCTTCAGTTCAATGTAAAAAGTATATTAATATATTGGAGCACGAATGATAACTACAATTGTTTGCTCTGCAGTATATCCAGCCCCAAGATTATGAAAATTTTTCTCAAGTGGAGCTATTAGTTATTGATGAAGCAACTACAATTCCATTGCCTGTTGTAAAGGCTCTGCTCGGACCATATTTAGTGCTTTTGTGCTCTACTGTAAATGGGTAATAATTATAAATGAGCCAACCACAATCACAGATTTTGTAACCATTTGGTTTCCATGGATAGTGATGATGATATTAACCCTATATATCAGTGACCTATATCTCTATGAGAATGATCTCAACATTGACCTTGATATGGTTGTATGGATGTGACCTTTGGTATGTCATTAGAAAATCCCCAAATATCATAAAATCCCCAAATCTGGAGAACTAAAGCTCATCACTTTTGATCTGGAGTACTACCCTTGTGATAAAGTTGATGACTTTCGATCTCCCATTCTCTACCACTTTGCACTTCACCTTCAATATAGATCAGACCAAGGGCAATTCGTTACTAGGTGTTGAGATGGATGAGTTTGTCAAACTAAAATCCATAGCTTAAACTTCATGAAACTGGTGGAGTCAAATTCATGCAAGCACAAACACATCTTACACATCCTCTTTGAAACTCATCCGAAAGAACATTGGAAGACATCTAGAGAGAACCCTACAACCTAACACAATCCAATGGAATTGACCAAACAAACCCAAATAGAGTCAACTCTACTATAGGAGGAAGGGCCTGCAGTAAGAACTTACCATTTTGCAAGAGCTGAGGGCGAATGTTGTTCTACAAGAGCGGAGGGCGAACGCTGAGGGCGAATGCTATTCTGCAAGAGTTGAGGGTGAATGCTGAGGGCGAATGATGTTCTGCAAGAGCTGAGGGTGAATGCTATTCTGCAAGAGATAAGGGCGAATGCTGAGGGTGAATGATGTTCTGTAAGAGTTGAGGGAAAATACTGAGGGAAAATGCTGTTCTGCAAGAGCTGAGGGTGAATGCTGAGGGCGAATGCTGTTCTGCAAGAGCGGAGGGCGAATGCACGCGTGATATCAGAGGTTAATGTAGTTTTTAATAAAATCATTTTTTATGTAGCGCGCATATAAGTTTCGTTATACCGACGGCGGACAAAGCGTCGCTATTGCGACAGATGCCTCCAAACATCGCAACTGCGACACTTAGACATTGTGTCGCACTTGCGACGTTTGGAGGCAGCCGTCGCAATAGCGACGCTTTGGGGCATAGTGTCACAATTGCGACATCTTCCTCCAAACGTCGCAATTGCGACACTTTGTCTAAGTGTTGGTATTGCGACATTTTTCTCTAAACGTCGGTATAGCGACGGTTTCGAGCAGGATTGAAAAAATTTGGGGAAATTTCAGACATTTGGTCAAAAGCATCGGAACCAAGCGTCGTAATTTCCCCCAAATGTACTAGTGACTATAGGGATATGGTGAGTTGTGAATAGAGAGTGTTCATATGCTTGGCTAGGATCATTAGAGGGTGCAAAGGCAACAGAGATTACTTTATCTTCTATCGACAATTCGATCCTGGTCCCGAAATCCTAGTGCAAAAATTGAGCTAAACTAATGAATTTTACACTAGAAATAAGAACTAGCTAAGCATGCGTGGACTTGGGCCACTTAATTTGGCTAATTATCTAGGTGTTTTGGTACCTAAATTTTTAAAACATAAATTATTTCGGAATGCAATTTAATTTTCCTCCTACTTAAACTATGTGTTAACTTTGCAAAAATCAACTTGAAATAAAACTAACACCAAGCCTACCAAAAACAGCTAAGAGTGAGCTTTAGAAAGCTGCGGGGCACCTCAACCAATGCTGGCAGATGTATTATGGGCTGCCAGGAAATTTTACAAGTAGGAAAAGATGGAAATATTGGAGAAAATTATAATTCTATTTTTTGTGGGCAAAAGGCTGAAACATGCGCGATTTTTGCGCGTAGGTCATCTCTAAACGCGCACCTTGGGGCGTGCATGTTTTTGAGAAATGCGTGCAAATTCCTGCAATATAATTTTTTGGAGTCTTTCTACTTCAGTTTGCTACTAGGGGTGAACCAGGCAATGGAGTAGAGAAAGGGGGCAATTCCAGCCCAACTCCACAGCAAAGACAAAGGTCTCTCCAAAAGGGCACAAACACACAAACTTGGAAATAAAAGTTAGTGGAGTCGCCAATCCTATGTTAGTGTGTTTTGTGCACGTATGTATGAAATCACACCAACTTAAGGGGTGTGGTATTCCCTCTTAATTTATTGGTCACAGGCATAAAATATATGGAGTCAAGCAAGTTAGTGGAACATGCTGGAACATAAACATACTAGATAGAGAAATAGCATGCATATTCAAACATAAAAAATTAAACTAAAACTAAAACAAATAACACAAAATCTCTAAATAGAGTCAAACAACTTCAATAATCCAAACGGTGGCGCTTACGTCCCCTCTTATTGACTGCTAGTAGGAATAAGGATGAAAATTTAACCCACTTGCCAAGGGGCCCTTAGAACTAGGGATTCTAGGTCCTGATGTAAGGATGTCTTTACTTTCGAGCTACCTTGGCGCAAAGTTTCCCTCTCTGTACTATGGTGGACTGGAGTTGTTGGATGGCCAACAACTGAGTCCCCTCTACCTCTGCTCCGGATCACACACTGCTAGTAATTCTTGGGGAAATTCTGGCCAACATAACAGTGTGCTCTCAAGTTGCTCATCTCTTGGTGGCCTTTTATAGGAGAATTCAAATCCTTCTTCCCTCCCTTGGTACATTGTGGATGGTGGCTCAAGAGAGGAGGGTGATTCCATCGTGTGCCACATTTATTCCATTGTGTGCTCCCTTGATGTCCTAAGGAGGCTTGGGTGGTTGTCCTTAGGCAGCTTCAAGTGTGGAATCAATGTTCTGGAGTGTACGTTGTGGTCCTGGAAAGTGACTTCTGACACTCCCAGGATTGACACTTTTTGGGTCAAAAGGTGTGCAAAGGCGCATTTATTGAAGGATTTTGCATGCAAAAGCACATTTTACTAGTCCTTCTTGTATGCAATTTGAATTTTCCTCAGACCTTAGAGATTTTTTAAATACTTTCAGATTCTCTAATGTCTCTCAGCCTTGTAAATCCTTTTGCCTGACATTAAATAATGTCACCTTTGCTTGTACAATTTTCTAGTGATAACAATAACAATAAGTGGAATATGTTATCACTCCACCACATCTTTGAGGCTAAGAAGAGACTAGCAAAGGTAACTACAAACTAATATTTTTCCAAGTAGCTAGCCCTACAAGGCAAGAGAGGGCTCACTCCAATGGATCTCAGCCAATATGACTGGATCAATGAGATATTAGGGAAGGTATTGTAGCACTGGGGTTTGGTTGATTGATTTTTTAGGTGTTGGATGGTGAATAGGTCAAGGAAGGAACTAGGTCAAGGAAAAAAATGATCAGAATTGCAGGCATCTGATGGAGAAAGGTAGGTAAGCAGTTCAACACTAAAGGATATCTGATGAAGTGGTCTAGACTGCTAGGGTTTGAGAAAAGAGAATAAGAGATATGAATTATTTTCTACTAAGAAGAAGATGAAACAAACGGTAACTATTCCTCCAAAACAAAGAATAAGCTAATGTATTATGTCTTTCTGACTTAGGAAAAAATTACATTTCAGAAATGGAATGAATATGAAATCACAATACATTCACAAATTTGAAAAAACATAAGAAGAAACAATGTCAAATCACATTACCACAATAATTCCATCAAAATAGTTGCAACTCAGTATGATATTACTTGTCAAAATCCTGCTTACAATAGTGTTCAATGATCAATCCAACAACATCCAAACCTTGAAATATCAAAAGGAATGAAATATATATGCTGAAAACTACTTCTCCCACTCTCAAGGTCGAATCCCTGACATGTGGAACTGATCCCCAAAGTACTCAACTGGAAACCAAAAGACTAGGGAGGTCAATAAACTCATCCCTAACTTTGGTGAAACTGATTCATTTATCCAAAAATACACTTTTACCAAATGTATCTACCTCTAGTAACATTTAGGAACATAATTAAATCTACATTCATCAATTACATCAATAAAAATTTATTCAATCCATTGACCAACTGAGAAATTTGGAAATGAAAATATCACGCAACTGGAAAAAGTGCAGCACCCTTGACAAAAGCACAACACCAACTTCAAGGTCACTTTTGGAGGACTTTCTGAAGTCCAAATTGAGCCCAATATAGCTCATTAGAATTATGATCCTGTCTAGTTTCCAAAAAGTCCCTTAAGTTATGGAAATGATGAATTTAATGCCCTCAAAACTTAAATCTCCTAAGATTGGTCAAAAGCGCAGTGCCAACCTGAATAATGAGGCAGAAAGGTGATTTTTTGAATGTTTCTGGACATTTAACCCTGTCAGAATCTCCAAATTTGATGTGCCTGTTGTAACTTAAGAGACAATCGCTTAGTTGTGATAAGGAATCCGTGCTTAAGACATTTATATAGTTATGTCACAGAAATATTGGTCTTTCTTTAATCACCTTCAAATATTTATAACAAAACCCTCAAAGATCAAATATAATGAATGTCCCACAATGCTATTATCTGTTGATATAGAATGAAATGATCATAAGAACTTGAAAGAAATTAGCCCAAACTGATATGTTTTTGTATAGAATATATCACCTCAAACTCCAGAAGAATTATAAGAAAAGAAACAGTTAAAATGAAGGAGTGCCTATTAAGGATTTTAACTCTTATTCACACAAGTAAAAAGAGACTTGCAACTTCATTACTTCATTTTATTCAAAGATTGAAAGTACACAATGTAAACTAGAAGACACATCAACATCAAAAAATTCCAGAAACTTGATTTTAATTCATTAATAATTTGAAATCTGAGTACAAAAATTGCAATCTGAAGGTCCAAAATTGGGAAAATTTTTCTTTCTTGTCCATCTCATTAAATACATAAGGGAGTTTGTAACTACTGTAACTGATCCTAACTACTTCAAATACTTAGGACTTCGTCAACTATCTATTACATGTCCTCAAAATGTCTTATTATAATTACATTCTCTTTAAAAGAGGAAAATAACATGAAATTAAAATCCTAATCTATATGCTAAATGTGAATTGATGACGATACTACTGCATTTCCTTGACTGGCTGGTTTATCCTTCTTTGAAGTCAAGGGGTCCTTTGGTAAATATGTCATTCAGGCTCTGCGTTTCTTCCATATCTCAATGTTTTTCTTGGGTGAATGAACCAGCTTGTGATACTCCAATGTGAAAGCAATAATCTATTGAAAGATGGTTTCTTTGCAAACAAAGTTTTCACTATCCACAGCAGCTGAAAATGTCTTTGAAGGAAATTGATCATTGTTGTTCCTTCAATAACCTAAGTCTTTTCATGAGTACTGTCAACCTTACTTTTTTCCAACACTGGTAAGGGTTCATAAGAATTCCATGATAACAGACCACCTCCAAGACCCCAACATGACGGTAAACCTTCTCTTGCTATTTTATCAAATAATTTATCAAACTAGTTCATTGCTTCCTTAAGCTCAATCAACTTCTTTTCTGTAGACTTCCTGCAATAATTTTTTACAATCATTTTATTAATTTCCATAGATATAAAATCCTCTCTTTAATTTCATTTTCTTCCAATTCCTTATCTTTTTTAGAATCAATGAAATTGTTAAATTTTCTTTCCCAAATGGTCGTATTAATTGTCTTCTGCTTGTCTGCCATGAATTGTTCTTCAAATTCCTTGATAATACATTTTTATTCTACAACCACAGTCAGAAAATCCTAGATTGTCTTCATTTCTACAATAATATCATTCCAGAAGATATCGTTAGCCTGTATTAAGGATATGTTTCCCTTCAATTTTTCTTTGAGATTTTTAATCTCAGCATCAGCTGTTTGGTAGTCCATTTTGTATTTACTGACTTCTCCCTCAGTGGCTTTTATAATCTTTGTTGTTGTTTCTAAATCATCTTGCACTCTTTTTCGATCTCTCTCTGCCATCTGCAATTTAGTGGTTAATTGAGATATTTGTGTTGATGGATCTTCATTACCTGATGGAAAAAAAAAAGTGCAAGTATGAGATTCAATATGATTCTGTAAGGAAAATGCAGTTTGCTTTAACTTAGTAATTTCTTCTTCCTTTTGCAAGAGCCGTTGAAGAATTTTTTCTTTCTCATTTTCTATCTCTGCAACCTCTGCTGCCATGGAGTGTTCTCGTGTAGGCAATTTCAATTTTTTCTTCAGTACAGAGATTTCTGATTCAGCACTTTGTAAAAGCTTCTGTACAACAAACCTGTCATTAGGATCTACTCCAATCTTCACTATAATCTTTTTGAGTTCCTCATTCTGAATTGTCAAAGCCCTGGAATCGGCTTTCTCTAGCTTCAACAGCTTGATCACTTTTCCAAGCATATTTTTAGCCTTCAGTTCCACAACATTCGTTTTGGTTAGGTCATTCACAATTAGTTGACCTGTTTGCATGTGTAGATTCACTCTGTCCAGTAATGGAATTTTCTTCACATCTACAGTCAAATTCACACTGTTAAAACTATTATATGAACCAATAGACATATCAGAGGGATGTGAAAGGGCAATCTTGAATTGATCCTTTTCAAGATCCATTGTAGTTAGAAGTCTTGTTTGATCTGGGGTTATCTAGTACTCAGCCTAAGCCTCCATGCTTGCCTTCATCTTCCGATTTCTCTCTGCAATCTAGTCAAACATTTGTTTAATTAGGGGCACTTGTTCCTGAGTGCCTTCATGTCTCCTAGGTGAAGCAGGGAAATTTTGTTCATCTCCCAATTGTAATGAGAAACCAGGTTGAGCATCTACAAAATCTTCATTGAACTTTTTTCTCTTCTCAGTCCTTTGTTCTTCATCCTTTGAATCAATCACTACCTCTTTACCTCTCTTATTTGATTTTTCTGATATGAAAGGATTCTGAACATTTGAGCTCAATGAACCTACAACACCTGTACTTGCCACTTTTTCTAGATCTAGTCTGCTCTCATGAATGAATGCTGAATATCCATTTTCAATTCTCCTATTAGAAATGACACTGTGAGGGTAATAAGCCCACTTCTCTACTAATAGTAGGTGCATTTCATCTAACATCTTAGTGGCTTCATCAAATTCTTGTCTCTTATTACCTATAAAGGGACCCACAGTCATTGGCAATTTGAACATATGACCTTTCTTCATAGGTACAAAGTGTATTTGGTCAACGTTTAAACTTTGCCTAATGAACTCCAAAGCAAATAATATCATAGGCACAAATACAGAAAGCCTATAAGGTTCTACACTAGCTCCATAATGTCTAATTTCAGAATAATCTTCAAAGACAAACCAATCACCAAACTTACAAATTTTTCCCCAGATGTAAGAACTCTTGAGCTTTGGGAAGAAAGCAGGGGGGAGAAACTCCATTCAAAACTTTATATGCAGAAGACATAAAATGACCAACAAAATCAAACAAACCAGCCTCATTCTATTCTTTCCTCACTATGTCCGTCCAAAATAGTACTGATTGTCTTTTCTTATTCACATCCATAATGTTTAACCCCAGATGCATGAATTCTTCAACATTTTGATATAAGAGAGGGAAACCTGAATGAGTCCATCAATGATAAGCTCATGAGCTGTGAATTAACAGCTTCTTGCCAATAAGACGGAATATCCAACACCACTCCTGGCTTCATCATCATGGTGAACATTCCCAGAACTGACTTTTCCACTGTACTGTCATCATCCTTTCCCAAAATCTTTGCAATGCAGCTCACCACTGGTCTGACTTCTATATCAAAAAATTCCATGGGGAATTATTTACTGTCAGGTACAAATTGTTGTGTATTTGGCTTCAGAAAATGAATGAACTGATTAAACTCCTGACCTGCAAGACTGTCATAATGCACTATCAAGGAGTCATCTATGAATTGGAAATATGACTCTGACTCAGGATAACACAAAGATTGATGAATTAACTGGACTGAGACTTGCAGAACATTTTCCCCTTGACAATTCATTACGAAACATTTCCCAGGGTACATAACAGACACTAACCAATACACAAATTTGGGAAAAAGGTGAGTTCTTAGGATACATGCAGACAACACACCAATTTTTTCCATGGCAATGTAGATTGGATAAGTTTTATCGTTTAGGAGGACCTATTGATGAAAAGAAAGGTATTCAAGGGAACAATCTATGTCCTGGAGATCCCTCTCGGTGTCCATGAGAGGGATGTGACTGGAAGAACCTGACAGGGATGAGTGTTTAGCCATAATTCAACTTTAGTATGGCATACAATCGAAAATATGACAAATAATTGACAGGGTGACAAATAACGGATAAAGACACAGCGCATGAAAACTTCAAACTCAAACTAACAATAATAACTTCAAAAAAATGAAAAACCTCCTTAAATAGGCGGCGTAGGATTTAAAATTAAATTCTGACAAGACACTGTCACCCGCTTGGCCGCATACGTCACTGCTGGAGGCCTCGAGGTACGGAGAACTCATTTGGTTTATGCCCCCACAGTGAATCTCGAATGTTCATCTGGATTACCCCCACAGTCAATAGGGTCAATTGCGGAGGCACCCTCCATGTTAACCCATGTGTTGAAAGTGCCCGCGGGTTGAGCCTTTTACTCATTGCTTGATAAATCATCGAACCCTGCTCCGTAAAGTGCTCGATATTTAATCTTTGAACTGGGACCTACTTCCATAAAGACTTAAAGTATTTAAAATTTAAACTTTAATATAATGAGTAGATATATTTTTATGCTAAAGTACATGAATTTTGATACTTTAACATATCTTTTGATAGTTTTCTATTTTTTTTTTAATTTTTGAAAATTAAAAATAAAGGATATTTCAAATGAGTCACAACAGTGCCAATAGTCAAAATTTGATGTAGAGGGCCTTCTAAATCCAATGGTGGTTACCATTTATCATTTGGAGGCTTCTAGAAAAATCACAAGGCCCTATGCATTGCATTTTTGACAAGTGGATTGTGCTGAAAGTTTGTCAAAATTTGGAAAAAATCCGAAAACTGCAAAAACTTACCCTAAAACCTTCAAAATTGGCAGATGAAGTGTCTCAAGAAATCAGGGAGGCATCATCAAGAATATCAAGTTTATCCTCCTTTTTCTTGATTAGGGTTTGCTTGTATTTGTCCTTCAACTGCTTGAGCTTAATGCTGCAGATCTTGTTTCTAGTGATGTACCCATTGGCCATGTGTCTAAGCATCTCATTGTAGTTTTTTGACTTATGGACGAGATTCTCCAGGTGGCAGTTAACTCTGTCAAGCCAGACCCCTCTGTCATCTTCAATTTCCTTTCCAATCCTTTCCTCAAAACTGAGTTGCTCTGCCCAATGTTTCTTCTGCTCTAAAGCTCTCTTAAGACCTCTTGTTTTTTCTCTTGACTTGATGGTTTGAGTATCATCATGGTCAGAGTCATTAGTTTCCATCATTTCCTTACCCTGGATGTCTTGTCCTTTTTCCTTTAGCATCTCTAACTCCATAAGTACCTACTTGTCTTTCAGCTGCTTGTTCTCTTGTTCAAGGAATGGTATACAAAATTGGGCTCTTGCCATGTTGTCATGAAGTTATTTGATTATCGCATCCTTTTCTTTGATGCTCATCTTTTAGGCCTCATGATAATCTTGGTCATCCAAGTCCATAAACTCAAAATATCTTTCTTTCTCATGATGGTCTTCCTCTTCATGGACAACTGTCTCTTATTGCTTTTGTTTTCCTTGCTTTGTTGATGAAGAAGGCAAGGCCCCTTCCATAATCTATGGAGTGAACAATTTCCTAGGTCCCCTCTGGTAGGTTTTTACCTTTTTGGTTTCTTTGACTTCTTTGACCTCTTTGGCCTTCTTCATTGCAACCCTGCTAGATGAGCATGTTTGAATTTGAGACACTGATGCTGGTGGTGGAATTGGTGTATTAGGCTGAGGTGGTGGAGTAATTAAGACATCATTCTTAATGAAGGTCTCCCATGCAATTTTTAGCTGATCGAGATGATGAAGAAAAATTATTTTGATTAGAGAGTGATGGAAGAGGCTGTTCATCTGATGTTCATACTCTCTGTTCTGCACTATGTAGGACATCTTATCAATAGTCTTGTACAAATAGTGAGGGATGTTGAGAAATTTCACCCTAATGAAATGCATGAGAAACTTGATGTGATAGGTGTATAGTCTGGAGAATCTGCCATCACAAGTGAAATATTTCATGATGATCTTCATCATGGGAGCAAATCTATCAGGTAAGTGGCTAAAAGGAAAGACTTTCTTTTTTTCATTTTTGTATCGTGCCTTGAGCAATGGTTCATAATACTCAGGATATACATCTATGGCCTTAAACCATTTTTCACCCACATTGGGTATCCCTATGGCTACATCAATAATATATGTGGAGATGGTGAAGGTCACCTCTGCAATGGTCACTTGGTTGTCTTGGAGGTTAGAGATAAAAACTATGGTCAAAGCAGGGTGATGTTGTACTCTTTGGACCATCTCACAGAAGTCAAAACAACCCACATGTTTGAAGCAATTGATTGTCATTGGGGAGGCCAACAATTCTATAGTGTTGGATATCTCAAGCCTCAAAACCCTCCCTCCTTTGTGGTGTCTCCTTTCCTCTCTTTCCTCCTCCATAATGTATGTTTTTTTTTGAAACCATAGGGGACAGGGGAAGGGAAAGGGAGTAGGAAGTTGGGTTAGGGATTTTGGATAAGTGTAGGAAAATTTATGGAAGTGGGGAAGGAAGTTAGGAGCTTAGGGAAGTGGTGGGGGATAGAAAAACTTAGGGAGATAGGGTAGGAATTTTTATTACAGGGATATAGTGAGGTTGCCTATGAAAATGCAGTCTAGGCATAGGGTTTTAGGAAATGGGACTTGGGAATGAGAGATAAGGTGATGTAGGGGTAGGGGGAGTGATTCTGGAGTGTGGGAAGGGAAAATAGGGTCCAGGGAAAACAATCTTGGATTGAAATGTTGGAAGCTATGGTTTCTTTGCTCAAAAATTGAAATGATGAGTGAGGAGGGTTTACACAATAAATTTGAAATTATGAAGTGAAAGGAGGGCGTTGAGAGGTGAAAATTACTTGCATTTGACTGAGAAAACCCCTACTTGATGACTGGACCACTTGCAAAGAAGATTTGAAACTGTGGGTGAAAGCCGACAAAAGTGCAACGCCCAAAGCAGGAGCGCAACGCCTCCCAGATAAAATTATAGCTCCTCAAGCAGGAGAGCAGCGCCTTCTCTGTCAAAAGCGAAACGTCTCAAGTAGGATCATAATGCCTTCTAAAAAAACTTGATTTTCTTGCTCAAAATTTGATTTTTGACTTGGGGAGTTTGACAGCTCAATGCATGAGGATGCAAATGAGTATCTCCTTGGTCTTTGATGACCTTTTATACTTGATGAAAGTTCATAAATAGGCATTGGACCCACATTTCCTTCGAACTCAACTTTAACATTGCAATTTACCTTTTCACTTAATCTTTGGATTTGATATTTTGGTGAATTTGGAACACTATGAATTTTGGAACTTTGACTTACTTTGCTAATGGAACCTTGAGTATGCAACTACTTTGGAACCATGACAACTTATTTTAGGTTTTAACCCTCTATGGAAATTATCTGCAAACGAATCTTAAAAACAGAAAATAAACAATAGCGAGGGCATAAAACATAAAACAAATATACACAGAGATTTTCCCCTAGATCCCAAATCAGGACGACTAGCTTGATTTTTCATTATATTCCTTTTAGTGTTACAACACATATATATACGTGCCGAAGCATACACAAACCCCAATCCATTAACCCTGGAATAGAACATAATTGTAGTTCCCGAGGTGCTGCCCTGGACCTCGAATAAGGGGAGGCTACCACCCACCCTATGACCCCTCTGCTGCACCCATTACAATGTACAAGGGGGCTATCACCCCCTCTGTGATCCCCCAGTGCATGTGACTAATCGTGGAAATAATATAACACATACCCTACATTCTCCCACTTGTTGTTTTCTTTCGCAGGGGGCCATAGGAGAGCGTAGTCATTAGTCCAGCTCTACAACACCCATTATTTCTCTACACCAAGAGAACTTCTGAGTGCTCACAGACTTCGTCAATGCATCTGCAACATTCTTCAAAGTGTCCACCTTTACCAATAACACCCTTTTATTCTCAACCATATCTCTCACAAAGTGATATTGAACATCAATGTGCATTGTATTTTGATGATAAGCAGGGTTCTTAGCCAAGAAAATTGCACTTTGGCTATCACAGTCTATTCTTATAGCTCACTTCACTAACCCCATACTTGAACAAAATCTCTGCAACCAAACTGCTTCCTTGCTTGCATGAGTGGCGGCCATGTATTCTGCCTCTGTAGTTGAAAGAGCCACTACAGAATGTATTTTACTCATCCAACTGATTGCACCTCCAAATAGGCTAAACACATACCCACTTGTAGATATTCTTTGTTCCAGATCTCCAGCCCAATCTAAATCAAAAAAACCGTGGATGTCCAAAACTCTGTCCAATCCTGGTCTTCCCTGGTAGCACAAACCATAATCACTAGTGCCACACAAATATCTAAAAACCCACTTCACTATTTTCCAATGATCCTTCCCTGGTTTTGACATAAACCTTCTCAATACTCCCACTTCATGTGCAATGTCTAGTCTAGTACATACCATTGCATACATCAGGCTACCCACTGCACTTGCATATGGAACACGAGACATATTCTGCTCTTCTTCTTATGCCTTGGGGCATTGTTCAACAGATAGCTTTACACCCACATGAATAGGAACCTTCATCGGTTTACTATCCTACATATTGAACCTCTGCAATATTGTCATAACATACTTCCTCTGGTTTAAATAGAGCTTCCTCTTTTCCCGATCTCTCTTAATTTCCATGCCCAAAATATAGTTTGCAGCACCAAGATCCTTCATGGTGAACAATTGGTTCTTCAAATCCTGGATAATTTCTTTGTCATTTCCAAACAGCAACATATCATCCACATACAAGACCAAATAAATAACATGATCACCAATTAATTTGAAATAAACACATTGATCATCTTTACTTCTAGTGAAGCCAAATCCCCGTATATAGGTATCAAATTCTGATACCACATCATTGGTGACTGTTTTAACCCATACCGAGACCTTTTTAACCTGCATACCAGTTCTTTCTTACCCTTCACCATAAAGACTTCAGGTTGCTTCGTGTAGATCTCCTCTTCCAGATCCTCGTGAAGAAATGTTGTCTTCACATCCATATGTTCTAACTCAAAATCAAATGCAACAACAATGGATAAAAGTAATCTAATAAAAGTAGCCTTGGCAACAGAAGAAAAAATATCACCAAAATCAATTCCCGGCACCTGGGAATAAACTTTTTCTACCAATCGAGCTTTGTATTTCTCCACCTTGCCTTCTACATTTATCTTCTTCTTAAACACTCATTTTCTCCTGATGGGCTTCCTTCCAGCCGACAACTCCACCAAATCCCATGCCTTATTTTTGTGCAAGGATGCCATTTCATCAACCACGACCTCCTTCCAGAGTTTTCCATCCTCTGAATCCATTTCCTACCTGATAGTTCTGGGATCATCATTAGTTATAGTTAAAACAAAATTTGAACAAAAAGTAGATGGATTATGCCTTTCTGGTTCCCTTCTTTCTTGAATTGATCTTCTCACAGCTGGAGTTTATGGCTCTTCCTCTTCTAAATATTCTTCTGTTCTAGAGTCTGATTCATCCTCCTTTAGCTCAAACTCTATATTCTCAAGTTCCTTTGGTAGGGCTTCATGTTTCACAACATATTTCACCTCTCTAAACACAATGTCTCGGTTATACATAAGCTTCTTTGTATCTGGGTTCCAAATCTTGTAACCTTTTAAACCATCCTTATACCCAATAAAGATGCACCTTTCAGATTTATTATCCAACTTGTTCCTTTTATCATTTGGAACATGTACATATGCATCACATCGAAATACCCTCAGATGTGAAAGAGAGGTTTTCTTACCAGTCCATACCTCATGTGGAGTCTTATCCTCCAACATTGATGAAGGTGATCTATTAACCAGGTAACATGTAGTCTCCACTGCTTCTGCCCAGGATTCTTGTCCTAACTCGGTACCATTGAGCATGATTTTTTCCTTTTTCATCAACATTCTTTTCATTCTTTCTACAACTCCGTTTTGCTAAGGTGTGTATGGATTAGTCTTCTGCCGTGCTATACCACACTTCTTACAGAATTCTTCAAATCCCTTCTTGCAAAACTCTCCACCATTATCTGTCCTCAGCACCTTTATCTTCTTCTCTGTCTTGTTTTCACCAGAGCCTTAAATTATTTAAATATCTCAAATACTTCAGATTTATTCCTCAAGAAATATATCCATGTATTCCTTGAGAAATCATCTATTAATGAAACATAGTAAACAAACTTTCCCAGTGATGGAAATGACACAGGTACAAAAACATCACTGTGCACAAGCTCTAATATCTTGTTGGCTCTCTTAGCAACAGAAGGAAAACTCACCTGATTCTGCTTCCCATATACAAAATGTTCACAAAAATAAAAATCCAGAGAGAAATTGGGCATACCTTCTACCATACCCTTTCTATGCAGTATCTGAAGGCCCTTCTCTCCAATATGCCCAAGCATTTGATGCCATAGCATGGTATTTTCTCCAGAGACCGCTATGCTTTCCGCTCCACTTTCAGGAACCACATAGCTGTTGCACCCATCAATAATAGTGTTACCCTAAAGCTTGTACAAATTTCCAATCCGAACTCCCCACATTAATTACAGTTCTCCCAGAACCATCTTGTAGGCATCTTTCTCGAACACTGTTTTTACACCTGCATCATCCATCTTGCTTACAAGAATCGGATTCCTGGACAATGCAGGAATATGCAGAACACCAAGAAGTGTTCTAACCCTTCCACCTTGCAAATTCAGCTTAAATTATCCACGTCTGATGATTTTGGCCTTCCTATCTTCCCCTAATAATACATCACCACCATCATACTTCTCATACTCGTAGAACCACTCCCTATGGGGAGTGAAGTGAAAGGATGCACCCAAGTCAATCAACCATGCCTCATGATCTACATGTGTATTTGAAGAAGAAGCCAAATACACATCCCCACGTTCATCCAAGGTGGTATTTTCCTCTGTAGAAGAAGCATCATCAGATCCCTTTCCTTTCTCAAGAGCTTTAGATCTGCAATCCTTTTTGTAGTGCCCCTCCTTTCCACATTTCCAGCACACTTTTAAAAACTTTCTTGGAGATTTATATCTCCCCCTAGGTTTAGATATCCCACTTGAAACCTAGTAATGGAACTGGCACAGGTACAAACACATCACTGTGCACAAGCTCTAATATCTTGTTGGCCCTCTTAGCAACAGAAGGAAAACTCACCTAATTCTGCTTCCCAAATACAAAATGTTCACAGAAATCAAAATCCAGAGAGAAATTGGACATACCTTCTACCATACCATTTCCATGTAGTATTTGAAGGCCCTTCTCTCCAATATGTACAAGCATTTGATGCCATAGCATGGTATTTTCTCCAGAGACTGCTATGCTTTTAGCTCCACTTTCAGGAACCACATAACTGTTGCACCCATCAATAATAGTGCTACCCTGAAGCATGTAAAAAGTTCCAATCCAAACTCGCCACATTAATTACAGTTCTCCTAAAACCATCTTGTAGGTATCTTTCTTGAACACTATTTTTACACCTGCACCATCCATCTTGCTTACAAGAATCAAATTCCTGGCCAATGCAAGAATATGCAGAACACCAAGAAGTGTTCTAACCCTTCCACCTTGCAAATTCAGCTTAAATTTTCCACGTCTGATGATTTTGGCCTTCCTATCATCCCCTAATAATACATCACCACCATCATACTTCTCATACTCGTAGAACCACTCCCTATGGGGAGTGAAGTGAAAGGATGCACCCAAGTCAATCAACCATTCCACATGATCTACATGTGTATTTGAAGAAGAAGCCAAATACACATCCCCACCTTCATTCGAGGTGGTTTTTTCCTCTGCAGAAGAAGCATCTTCAGATCCCTTTCCTTTCTCAGGAGCTTTAGATCTACAATCATTTTTTTAGTGCCCTTCCTTTCTGCATTTCCAGCACACTTTTACAAACTTTCTTGGAGATTTATATCTCCCTCTAGGTTTAGATCTCCCACTCGAAACCTTATCCTTGTTTCTATTTTGGACCTTCCTCATACAGATAAGGCATCTCCATTTTGGCCCTCAATATTTCTTCGACAGCAAGGCTGAGACAATGTCATCAAAATTCAAGGTAGTTGTATTTCTACCTATTGCGATAACCAGATTGTCTCACGAATATGGTAAAGAACACAAAACACTGATGCACTTATCTTCATCTGATATTTTAATATCAATAGATAACAATTGACTTACCATAGTATTGAAGGTTTTCATATGCTCTGTCACCGAGTCTCCATCCTTCATCCTCAGGTTATACAACTTTTCCACCAGAACAATTTATTCACTAGAGACTTACATTGGTACAAAGTCCCTAGCTTATCCCACAAAGTCTTCACCATAGCTTCCCTAGATACATTCAACAATACTGAATCTGAGACACACAACCATATTGTTAGTATGAATCCTTTGTCGAAGTGTACGAAAAAGGACCACTTTAGCTATGCATAACTAATAGCCCTAACAACAAAAGTGGCTACCAATATCTTCAGATCTGCGGTTAGTTAGACAAGAAAAGAGCTGCAAAACACCAGATCTATGCATGGAAAGACATTAAGCAATAAAAACAAGGGTTTGCTCCATATACCAATAGACAAGACAAGAACAATTTTTGAAAGAATTTTTGTATTAATGGGGCACCTGGGAGGAAAACCAGAAGGAGTATCCAATTCCCCTCAGTGGGATGGGTTCTTGGAAGTCCTCAGCACTTCATATCTAAGATTTCTCTCTCTAGTTGATGTAGAAAACCCAATGCAAAGAGTAGAGCTCAAGGGGAGCAAATGGCAGAAAATGGTGACCAAGTGTATAGATCCAGAGTGATCTAATAGGCAACAAAAGGTGAAGAATGGCAGGAAAAACCCTCCTATTTATAACAAAATATTGGGTCATTCTAGATCTTGGTGCATGGGTTAACCAGATCTAGATCCACTTTTTATGGAATATTTTATTATATTTGTTGGAGGGAAAAGGTATTTGACTTGGGTCAAATCCATTAATTTGTCAAAAATAAATAAATACATGATTTATTTATCTTTTTAAGGAAGCGGTTAGAAGATAATCAAATAAATAATGATTTATTTAATTATTTAAGGAAGTGGTTGAAAGATAATTAAATAAATAATGATTTATTTAATTATTTGTGGGTGATTTGTTCATATTTAACAAGGAATATTATCTAAATAAGGTTTAAATAATTATTCCTAGAAAATAATAAGATAAATAAAGGTTTATCTAATTAATTTCTTTGATTTTGGGTTAAACATGACTGGGAATAATAATTAAATTATGGTTTAATTAATTATTCCATGAGGGAAATCAAACAAATATAGGTTTGTTTAATATTTCCTTTTGGGGTTTCCTGTTTTAACATAGTGAAAGCAATTTTACTTAGGGTAAAATTGGTCTTACATGGTGTACTTGGGTCCATCTAATGATAATAGGTTAGATGACCAAAAAATGGTGTAACAGATTCCCCCCCAGCGTGCGAGTGTCAGGAGCAAATCGTATGACCGAAGTACGTTGTAAGAACACAATCACTAGACAACAAAAGGGATGTCAGAGAGAGAAATGTGAGGTAGATAGTGTGCTGAAGGACTAGACCCTAAGGAGACGAGACTCGCAAGTGCAACAAGTATCTTTTTATGAGAGGGTACCTGTGCTAAAGGCGGCGGGGGGAGGCATACCTATGCCCGCCGAGACAAAGTACAAAAGAATAGTGTGTCCAGTAAACAAGGGACCGAACCATAAAGTACAGCTGGCATAATCATGAACAAGATAAAAATACAATGAGGAATCCCACATACATGTTGTACCTGGGATAACAGCCAGGACTTGTACAATAATATCTGAGTACATGAGATACAAATACAACCCAAATGCCCCTTGTAAATGGGGAAGGGCTCACAAAATCTGACTGATACATGCAAGTCGAAGAGGTGCTGCAAGTGGCTACGGCCAACATCATCAAATATCTGGAGCTGCATCGAAGGCTGCAAAGAAGAGGTCATCCGGGCATGTGGGGGGCTACCTGCAGGGCCACCCCCTCATGAGGGTTGAGACATCTCACACACACTCGGGAATCATCAAGAGTTGCTGCTGGATCACTGGACCATCAAGTATACGAATCTCAATCATGCTGAAAGGAGCTGGAGAAACAATCAAGGCAAAGGGAAATGAGAGATCCCTTGGCCTGATCCGAGGCACCGAACAAGAGTGGAAGCTGGAACCAAGGTACACCGCCCTCTAGACCTGGCTTCTGGAATGAATGAGCTGATGTCGACAGAAGGAGGTCCGCCATAGGTGAGGTAATGAGAGGCCCTCAACTAAGGCACGAGAGAAAAGAGTAGAGCGACGGATAGACTGACACTAATGATGATAGTGAAGTGGAAAGGACTGAGTAGCTAATGGACGACTTCCCTTGCTAGAGCATAAAGGGCATGAATGACATGGCAGCAACTGACACAACATCATCAGGGATGGGGGACAGTGGAGCTGAAGGTCAAAATGTGCGACACAAGAGAGAGACCAAGCAATGAAGGATGGAGGGCTATAGTGGGGTACAAAGGGACTCGGTATAGACTCCATGGAGGGAATGATGACTCAACTTGGATGCTCTAAACAAGGGCAACTCGATGGTTCTGCCACACAGTAAAGGCCCCAATGGGGGACCGTGGAAACATAAGTACAATATGGGAACTCATGACGAAAATCGACACGAACAAAGACAAGTAAGGAGGCAAGATGGTGCCCCAAGTACAAGTGTCGTAAGTGAGGAAATTCGATTTTAAGGAGAGGTGAAGTGATCCTTCTTGGATAAAATGTGTCCTGGTGAAGTATCAGATCACGAAAAACTAACAGATATCCGTTTGAGGGCTCGGTGAGAGCTTTCCAACGGTGCAGACGGTTTGTCAAATGGGGCTACGGTGTAGTCGCAGCAGGCGAAAGAAGAAACAGGGGTTCTCTTTTAATAAGGCAGTTTTCCCTCCAAAATCACTCATTTGCTATTGTTGCTGTGGTGAATGTAGAGAGGAGAGAAGGCCCTAAATCTTGCGGCAAACGTAGCGGACAAACCGACCGTTGGAATCGAGATCTGTCAGTTGCAGGTAAGAGATCTAACCTTTATCTTGCATTTTGATGGATTACATTTTCAGTTGAGGGTCCAGAATCCCAGAAACAACCCCTCCTTCATCTCTACGGCCGGGTCGCACTTTTTGGGGCAAAAAGTGCGACCTAGGACGCAGGTATCAGGGCAAAAAGTGCGACCTGGTCCAGAAAAGAGAAAAAAACTGCGACCTGGGAGATGAGGGGGTTTTGGTGCTGTTTGATGGCTGAGAGATGGGTTTTTGTGTTTGGTTATGGTATTCCCAATCTGTATGCTGACAAAGATGATTTTTTTGTGCAGGTATGGCAGATTTACGGGTGAACTGGAGAGAGAGAGACCTGGGGACACTACGGGCAGAGATCCAGGCGGATCAGGGCGTCCGTCGTGTACTGGCCAGGTTTGGGGTTCTCAAGTTTTTGGAGAACCCTTTGATGAGAGCAGGAGAACTGTTATTGGCCTGGATTATTAGTTACTGGGATCCAGATCAAGAGGTCTTTGTAGTGCAGGGGCACAGGATCGAACTGACGGTCCAGGATGTGTATTTCCTGACTGGTCTCCCGCCACTTGGGATGGTAGGAAACACACAGCCAGTATTGCTGCGGGGGCGGCATATCATGGAGTTCGTGCAGCGTCATTGTCGACCGGGTCTCCAAGTCAAGGGGACTCGAATATCGATCGGGGATCTAGAGAGGCTAGAAACTCGTGCAGTGGCCACAGCAGTGCTACGGATCCTGGGCAACCAGGCGCTCCATCACATCACTGGAGGGCAGATGATGATAGTGGAGAGTGTACTGGGTGGGACCTACTTTGGGTGGGCCCAAATGATGTTGGCGGCGTTAAAGCGACAGTTGTCGCTATGCAGGCGGCAGGTGAATCATGATTGCTCATATGGGACTTTATTGTGCGCCTTCTTCTTTGAGAAGATCCCGACCTTGAGGCCTCGTGTACAACTTCCAGATGGGGGCCCGAGAGAGCCCAGGATGCGCCGTTGGGGACGACTACTGTGTAGGGGAGGAGGAGGGGCGGTCGGGCGAGTGTTTCGACCTGAGTTTTTTTGCCCATCGGGATCAGATGCCGTTGTACATAGACGACTATCCCTACAGTGGGATGAGCTATTGTGGAGACCCGGACCTGCCACTTCCGCCTGGTCGAGTCTGGGGGCCCGATGGTGAGTGACAGAGTGCTATTCTTGTATGAGCATGTTTACAGTTGTTTGAATCGTAATTTAGGGTACTGATTCATGTATTGTTGGTATGCAGATATAGCACTGGTAAAACCAGCCGGATATATGGGACGACCGGCAGCAGCTGGAGCTGCAGGTCCTAGTGGGTCGAGAGCAGCGCACAATGAGGATGCAGCCGCCCTCCTGGAGGACATCCGCCGTAGATGTGAGACGTTGCTGACCGGAGTTTCAGAGCGCGGGTGGCAAGACTTAGACGACCAATACGTGGAGGCGTGCATTGGTCTGCCCTCGGAATGGCGAGGTGTCATGCGGCGCATGGCGATGGCCGATCAAGGCATACGTGATCTACAGGCTGCAGGGGCAGAGCCATTGGCTCGAGATCCGCCAGATAGTGATTAGGTGTGGGGCATGTGGTGCCCCTTAGTGTGTATGTAGGGGCAAGTGGTGCCCCCAGTTTTGAGTTTTTTGTAACATGCTATGGGCATGTCATATGTATCAGAGTAGATGGACTCTAAACACATGTTTTTGCGACACATATTATGGATATGCATCGTTTTTAATGATTATGAATGTTATTGTCTTGTATGAAATGCGTGTGATAAATGCCAATCTAGAACATGGTTTGCAATACTATCTACATAGTGATTTTGGTCTCGAGGTACATGGTTGAAAGTTATGGTTTCAAATTCACGTATCAAGAGTTTCACTCGTAAATATCGTCTAAACAGCACAGGGTTATGCACACGATAAACACCATTTAGTTGCATGACAAGAAGTAGGGAATCCAAACGAACGTGCAAATGGAGGATGCGATGGAAGAGGGCATCGGCTAAGAGACCACGCACTGCATCATATTCGGCCTGATTGTTGGTGGCAGAACCAATGCAGACCCCATTAGAGAGAACAAGGGCATGCAAGGGGGTGAAGATGGCCCAACTTGCCGAGGCTAGATTCCGGGAGTAACGACTTGCACCATCGGCGTAACCGATAAAGGGTGTGGACGGGGGGTCCTGCGGAATGGTGTTACAAGACAACAAATGAAGGGAGGAGAGACAATGACGACAACGTGAGTGCACAGAAGACATCAGGCGGCAACTGCGGGAGGGAGTGCAAGGAGCATGATGACTGTGACTCATATACAAACTGGAGGGTGGTATATGAGGGCTATCAGAAGTATGGAGAGGACTCGGGCTGCGGAGGTCGACAGAGACACGGGTGGAGTGATCTCGTGTATGGGTAGAAAAGGGGTGGTCAGGTGACACAACAGGGGAGGATGCAGGGGGGCTAGGCTCCAAGTGTCTCGCAGAGGAGGATAGGAAAAGAATGGTGACAGAGACTTCGTCATCTCGAACATCGTGGGGGAATGTTGATGGCATGGGATCCTCAGTTGACCTGAAGCATACCGCACGAGGATGGTAGAGGCGATTGATTTTGTTCAACCTCATACTCCCTGGACACCTCTAAAGAGGCGCTGTGAATGCGTCAGGTGAGGAAAATGGTGGGAGTAATGGCCATGAACACCGCACAAAGCACAGGGTTTGTTGGTGCGGAGAGTCTTGGGGTTCTTGGTTACGGACGAAGAAGGAAGGGAGGCTTCAGGGACCGTAGACTCTGGGAACGCGACTTTAACCATGGGCTGAATACGGGGTAACTCAGGACAAGCATGGGTGGCATGACTGGTGACATCACATAAGGCACAAGGCTTCGTAGGCGGAGGAGGAGCCGGGTCAGTCGTGGTGGTCTTGTCTTTAGGTGCCCCCTTGCGGGCTTTGCCTTTCTTCCCAGGAGCCGTCACGACAGGAGAAGGGTCCTGTGGAGGTGCTGGGGGCACAGTGGCAACGGAGGAAGTGAGGGGGACCAGTTGAACCGGTGTCAAAGCCATGTAGGGTTTGGGGTGACCCCGGGAGGGGTGGCTACTGGGGAGGGAAGGTACCGCACGCATGCCCAAGGTCGTTAGGGAGAGAGTGGGTGCTGCAGACGGTAATGTAATATACTCCGTGGAGGGGAGCTAGGAAAGGGATCCGCCCACAGGTAATGACCAGGAGGGACGGCTTCGAGATGGTTGAGGCCAGGAGGAACCGATCCGGGAGGATAAAGGGGTTCAGGGATACCAGCTGTAAGAGTAGGGCCAGAAGGAGGAGGTCCGGCTGGCTGAGATGAATGGCTAGGAGCGGGTTGCGGAGGGCGAGAAGGAGGTTGCTGACTAGCTGAGGCAGGCCACTTACGGGCAGCCTGAGATGATTTCATCATGCAAACATTCGATGAGCTGGGATCGGTGATAGGAGGGGGGGGAAGGTTAGGGAAAGTTCCAAGGAGGGAGGAATCTTTGTAAACGCCGGGGGAGACACTGGTCAAGGAATCAATGGTTTGCTTGTTGGCTACAGAAGAGATGGTCGTCTCAGGGGAGGTCTGAGATTTGGGCTCATGATATGTCAACTGGTCAATGGTGACTATCTTTCCATTGTGTGGAAAGACATCTTGCTAAAACCACGATGGATAACAGCACATGGCATAGGTGTGGTGCTGCACCAATAGAATGTACAGTCATGTAGTCTAGAGGGCGTCAATGACTTCGACGCCAACGCAAACCTGCCCATCAAGTGAGGGTAATAGGACAAGCCATTTAAACAAAGCAAGGGTCAGAGGTGGCTGACCGCCCTGGGCGCTCGAAGGGTGATCGTGGAAGGGGCCAACTCAGGGGATCCGAGTTGCTTCCAAACCGAAGCGGACATCACACAGGGGGATGCCCCCTCATCAATTATACACCGGGATACAGTGGCGTTCCGGATTTTGACTGGGATTTGGAAAGCAACGGAAGGAGGAAGAGGAGGATGGTCCGATTGAGTGGCGTCGAAAACAATCATTTGATCATCAACAGGATCAACAGCGCCCACGGCAGATAGTAGAGCCTTCTTTTGAGAAGGGCACGACTGGAGGAGTTCCAGTGTGGAAATGGCAGCAGGGGATTGCGCCAAATCATCTACTATACTATACGATTGAGCGGCTCGACCGGAAGCAGCATTTCGGTGTAATGGGCCCTTTGGAATCTTTGGATGAACCTCAACTTTGGGTTGAGGGATGTGTAGGGGGCCACTAGATGTCGAAAGAGGCTCGGTAGAACCAGAAGAGGGAGGCCTGGGGCGTGATGGAGTGGGTGAGGTTTGGGGGTACCGTACGAGACCGAGTTTGGAAGGTGAAGATCGATGGGCTAATAGGGATCGTAGTGAGATCATAAGGATCCGTAACTTGAGAACCAGAAGGGAAGGGGTGGCGACCCCGCCATCGTGTCGGCAGCCACGAACTTGCCTAGGGAAAGGATCAAGAACACAATTTTGGCTTCGGGTGGGTGGCTGTTACTAGGAGTGAGCATGAGGGAGACGGCCGTCCGGCGCAATGTGGCTTGAGACTCCCACATCTGCCGCATCTGGGGTAAGAGGGGACAATCGTGGGTGTAATGGCCATAAACACCGCAACACGAATAGGGCTTGTTTGTGCGAAGCGGCCTGTCCGGCTTGGGCTGAGTGCCCTGTTGCTGGTTGGCAGTGTTAGGGTCCATACCAGAATTGGGTCCACGGGTACCAGGGACAGATTGGTTTTGATTGTCTCTCCGCCTTCTTTGAGAAGAAGGGGGATTAGTCGCGCCCTGCTGTGCAAATACTTGCCCTGGAGGGGGTTTTAAGTGCTGTTGCGGGGGGGAACGAGGCAAGGGAGATGGAAGTGCATATGCTGGGGGAGCTGGCGCACCAGGCTGCGGATAAAAGTAAGGGTTAGGTTGGGAAACATTGAGGTAAGCAGGAGGTTGGGAAAAAGGAGGAGGCATGTCGTATCCTGAATACATGCTACCGGGAGGGGGAAGAGTGCTAGAGGTGTTGGCCCCTCACTGAGGGAGACCATAGCCCATAGGAGGTTGGGTATACGGATGGGAGAGAGCTCCAACGATACCGTCGGCGGAATGAGATGACCCCGGGGCGTTAGCGCCACCGGGCCTGGGAAGGTCAGGAAGGACGGTATAAACATAACCAGATTGGGCGTAGATCAGGTCATATTTCAAGGCTATTTGGAGGGCGGCTTCTTCGGTTTGAGGAAAGTGAGAGGCGACATCTTTGCCGATGGGAGCTGGAAGGGTGCGAAGAAACCAGTCCATATAAACCCGATCTTCGAAGGGAGGGGCTCGACATAAGCTCCGTCTTCGTCGCCATTCCTGAACATGGGCGGAAAGGCGTGTTGAAGAGGATAGCTTGAAGGAAGTCAAGAGCTCCGTGCCAGTATCGTATCGGAGAGGGAGCTGGAAATATGACAAAAAGGCTTGGGCCAGAGTCTCAAAGGTGGTATGGGTAGAGGTGGCTTGTTCGACATACCATTTAGAAGCTTCGTCGGTAAGCGTGCGTTGGAACAAACGAAGACGGATGGAGTCATCGGTAATGGAATTGGAGGAACACCACATATGGAAAGATCGGACATGATTGATTGGATCTTCGCCATTAAGGTCCTCAAACTTAGGGATGTCAGAGGGGAGCTTGGTTGGCATAGCAGGCCAATTAGCATTGTGGTGAATGGGGTCATTGATCAACTAATGGAAATCGGGGAGGCTGAGGCCTGCAATGTACGGCAGCACAGGGGTGGCCGGGGTAGTTCCTGTGGCGGTTCCGCTAGTAGTAGGGCCGGCATTGGGGCCGAGAGAACCGCTAGCGTTAGGCCCTGGACCAGACATAGTGAAGGTGACAGGGGGAGAACCAGGAGGAGAAGGAGGACCCGATGAATCAGGAGAGGAGTCGAAGTGCGGACTCGAAGGTGGACTGGCTCGACGACGGCGGTGCGGAGCAGGTCGATCAACCGGAAACTGAGGGTGAAGGCCAAGAAGTCTTCGGGAACGGCGCCTTGGGGGCGCAATGATGACAGGAAGAAGGAAACCGACAAGGGCAAAAAGGGACAGAATCAAGGAAGGTCAAGGGCAGATAAGGTGCAGTGACAATTGATTTTAGAGTCTTTGCCAGGCGGTGTTAACCAGGCGCTTCTTCACTTAGGGTCAGTGTGTGGTGTGCATTAATTTTAATTTTTAAACCCTTTTCGTTTTGAGAGCAAGAAAAAGTGTGCTGCGTAACTGAAAAGAAATCTGCAGAGAACAATATAGATTGCTGAAATAACAGAACATTTAACAGCTAACGATGCATCAATTGAACCCAAAAAGGCGGGTCTCTCAAAACTACTCTAAAAGAGGGCAAAAATCTATTCAAAACACACATAAAAAGAGGCCAATAGATCTAGGGTCAAAAGGGACAGGGATCTAGAGGATAGAGCTGTTGAAAAGAGGGGCAGATCACAGCCAAGAGACAGAGGCAAGGTGGCTGGAAAAAAGGAAGGAAATCAGCAAAAAACGGAGGGGGCAAGGGGGAGGCCCAGAAAGAAGGTCCAAACAAAACGACAAAAGGTGATTCGAAAGGAAGAAAGGCTGATTTCAATGGATCTGAACGGGAGGTAACAGATTTGGAAAAAAGGAGGCTGAAGCTCTGAAAAACAGACGGCTGAAACAACTTAAAACTCTTCCACAAAAAGTGGAGGGTACTAAAGCCCTAGGGGGCTAGGTTCCGACTTAGATGAGTAAAAACAAATCAGAACTTGGTCAAAACGGGCTGAGACAGAGGCTGGAAGACCCTGGCAGAAGCTGCAGCAAAACCCAGAAAAATTGCAGAAAAATTGCTGAAAAAATGGCAGGTCGCAGTTTCTGACCTGATTTCAGTGCAGGTCGCAGGAAACAGGCTGAAAAGTGCGACCTGGAGGTCCAGGTCGCAGGTTTAGGGCCAAAAAGTGTGACCCCCCGTTCCGGTTGTCTCGGCGGCAGATTTTCAGAAGAGTTGCCGTCTCAGTTGCGGCTGGTGTCGCTTACCTGCGCAATAGGGCCAGAAACACACGGAAGTTAGAAATTTTAATGTTTTAGGGTTTTATGTGAGAAAAACAACATAAAAATAGGAAAAATAAACAGCTGAAAAGAAACCCTAGGGTCCGAAGTAGCTGGATATGCAGGAATATGAAAAACGACAGCGGTCGTAATTTAAAACCCGTGTGGAGTCGCCATTTGTTAGTATGAATCCTTTGTCGAAGTGTATGAAAAAGGACCACTTTAGCTACGCATAACTAATAGCCCTAACAACAAAAGTGGCTGCCAATATCTTCAGATCTGCGGTTAGTTAGACAAGAAAAGAGCTGCAAAACACTAGATCTATGCATGAAAAGACATTAAGCAGTAAAAACAAGGGTTTGCTCCATATACCAATAGACAAGACAAGAACAACTTTTGAAAGAATTTTTATATTAATCGGGCACCTGGGAGGAAAACAAGAAGGCGTATCCAATTCTCCTCAGTGGGATGGGTTCTTGGAAGTCCTCAGCACTTCAGATCTAATATTTCTCTCTCTTGTTGGTGTAGAAAACCCACACAAAGAATGGAACTCAAAGGGAGCTCACACAGCAAATGGTAGAAAAGAGTGACCAAGTGTATAGATCCAGAGTGATCTAATAGGCAACAAAAGGTGAAGAATGGTAGGAAAAACTCTCCTATTTATAACAAAATATTGGGTCATTCTAGATCTTGGTGCATGGGTTAACCAGATCTAGATCCACTTTTTATGGAATATTTTATTATATTTGTTGGATGGAAAAGGTATTTGACTTGGGTCAAATCCCTTAATTTGTTAAAAATAAATAAATAAATGATTTATTTATCTTTTTAAGGAAGCGGTTAGAAGATAATCAAATAAATAATGATTTATTTAATTATTTAAGGAAGTGGTTGAAAGATAATTAAATAAATAGTGATTTATTTAATTATTTGTGGGTGATTTGGTCATATTTAACAAGGAATATCATTTAAATAAGGTTTAAATAGTTATTCCTAGAAAATAATAAGATAAATAAAGGTTTATCTAATTAATTTCTTTGATTTTGGGTTAAACATGACTAGGAATAATAATTAAATTATGGTTTAATTAATTATTCCATGAGGAAAATCAAACAAATATAGGTTTGTTTAATATTTCCTTTTGGGGTTTCCTGTTTTAACATAGTGAAAGCAGTTTTACTTAGGGTAAAACTAGTCTTACATGGTGTACTTGGGTCCATCTAATGATAATAGGTTAGATGACCAAAAAATGGTGTAACACATATTGTGCTCTTCGTCTTCCGATCCAACTTCTTCCAGTCTTGAGCTGACATTGCCATTGGTTTAGTACCTGGATCAACCACGATCCACTGATATTTATCCACCAGCAAATCCTCCATCTTGAGCTTCCACAACTCAAAAATATGACCATTAAATTTCTCGATCTCTATATTTCCATTGCTTTCCATATTCTTTCACCGCAAGAATCGATCCCACAGATCTCCCACTGAGCAGGGTCTACCACAGGCCCCAGGAAAAAAAACCCTTTAGCAACAAAGGCATCCCCTTGAAGCCGAAACAGCTCTAATACCAAATGTAGGTTTTAAACCTGTACATAAATTATCTGCAAAAAAATATTTAAAATAGAAAATAAACAATAGCGAGAGCATAAAACATAAAACACATACACAAAGATTTTCCCTTAGATCCCAAATTAGGATGACCAACTTGATTTTTCATTATATTCCTTTTAGTGTTACAACACATATATATAGATGCCGAAGAATACATAAACCCCAATCTATTAACCCTGGATTAGAACATAAATGTAGTTCATGGGGCGCTGCCCCGAACCCCGAATAGGGAGGGCTATCGCCCACCATGTGACCCCTGTACTGTGGCCAACGCAACGTACAAGGGGGGATATCACCCCCTCTGTGACCCCCCCACATGTGTGACTAATCCTAGAAAGAATATAACAAATACCCAACATTTATTACATATTAAGAAACATAAAATTACATATTGAATTGAAATTAAATTTACAAATTAATATTACATAATAAAATTTTTTTATTGTCACTCTCTCACTTGCTGGATTTTTATGCATGCAAATGGTGATTTGATGGACCTTGAAAACCCTAAGACCTAATGGATACTCTGACTAAATGAAACCATGATGAAAATGACTGAAATAATGATGAAAAGTCAAGACTGATGGTACACTTATCAAGGTGGTGAAATGAGCTAGCAAGTTATAAAATTTTGAAAGGAGTGATATTTGACCTAAATCTACTCCAAACGACCAATTTTTTGCATGATGACCTAATGGAATGACAAAAATTGAAGAATGGGACCCTTAACATGATATGAAAATATATTTTTTTATCACTGGTGGAAGGATGCAAATACTGAAACTAACATAATACATTAGTATTATAGGGACCTAACATGCCCCTCCCCTTCAAAAAAGTGTTGTCCTCAATGTTTGAGTATTTCTATATGATTTTGTATAAAATTATTACCCTCCCATGTGGAGCTTTTAGTGGGTAAGTTCTTCCAATTAATGAGATATTATGAACTTAAACGATTATGTAGTTATCGGGTTCTTGTTTCTGTGATTTCTTTAGGATCAAATATGATTTTTCCTTCTTCGTCAAGTTCTGTAAACATTTTTTAAACTGGGATCTTGTCACCAATAACCTTATTTAAGAATGAAACATGGAAAATTTGGTGTACTTGGGAAGATGAAAGCATCTCCAATTTGTATGCTATAGTACCAATCTTTTGCAACACCTTGTAAGGACCATAGTACTTGGGTGATAACTTATTATCCTTCTTAGCTTGCTTGAGGGATATTTATTTGTATGGTTGTAGCCGTAAAAATAACCAGTCACCTACATCAAAAATTATTTAACTGCAATGTTGATCTGCCTATTTTTTCATTCGATTATGCACTAGAGTGAGGTTATCCTTTAAGAGTTGGAGAAGTTGTTGTTAATGCTTGATGTGATATTACAGTGGTTGAACGTTAGAATTTTATGTTAAATATGATGTGATGGATGGTGAATGATATCCATAAATTTTCATGAATGGGGTCATTTTTATTACAGTATGGAAGGAATTTTTATGTCACCATTCAGCTAGAGGTAACCACTTGACCCATTGTGCTTGTTTATCAGATACAAATCAATGAAGATATACTTCCAAACATTTGTCCACTATCTAAGTTTTACCGTCAAATTGAGGATGATAAGATGATATATGAGCTAATTGAGTACCAACATAAGAAAATAATTCCATCCAAAAATTTCTAGTGAAAATGGGATCTCCGTCACTCGCAATAATATTTGGGTTTCCATGTAGCTTTTGAATTGTTTCCATAAATGTAGTAGCAACTGTACTGCTTTAAAAGGATGAGATAATGCACAAAAAGTGTGCATACTTGGTAACTCTATCAACTACCACAATGATGAAACTCTTTCCTTTAGAATTGGGTAAACATGTGATAAAATTCATTGAGAACTCCTCCCAACACTGACTTGGAATGGCTAAAGGTTGTAACAAACTTGGGGTCTTAATTGTTTCAAATTTATTTTGTTGGAAAACCAAAAATTTTTCCACAAACTTTGAAATATCATATTTAAGGCCATCCTAAAAAAATTCCTTCTTGACCCTATGGTAAGTTTTTAAAAATCCCAAGTTCCCTCCTAAGGGGGAGGTGTGCAATTGCAAAAGAATATTTTTCTTGAGTTTTGAATTTGTACAAAGATATAAGTGATCTTTCTACCATAATGAATCATTTTTCCAGCTAAATGTATAAGATATACTGAGATATTGTTGAAAATTTTGAATGAGTACCCACACCTCTTCGTCATTCTTCCATTCATCCCTTTGTTCGGTTATCCAATCAGGTTGGATAATAGAAATGGCACAAATAAATGCTTCCACATCATCATCATTTCTTGAGAGTGCATCGGCAAGAACATTTAACTTCCCTTTTTTGTAGATGATTTCAAAGTCATAGCTCAACATATTTTTGACCCATTTTTGCTACTCTTCTAAAGATAATATTTGTTCCAAAAAGTATTTAAGACTATCATGATATATTTTTACCTTTAAGTGTATTCCAATTGGGTAAGGTATCCATTTCTTTACTGCATGTAGTATTGCCAAAATTTCCTTATCATAAATAGGTTTGTGTAAATACTTTCCTTTGATTGGAAAACTTTAAAAAGAAATGGGTATTCCTTCTTGCATTAAAATAACAACAATTCCATTTATAGAGACATTGCATTCCACAATAAAGGTTTTCGTCAAGTGAGGCGTAGTTAAGACCAATGCTTGTTACATTTCCTCTTTAAGATGTTTAAAGGCCTTAGTTTCTTCTAAAGTCCAAGAAAATGCATCTTTCTTTGGTAATGTTGTTAGAGGTGTTGTTATTCTCCCATAATTATTAAAAAACGTGTGATAATAACCTGTCAACTTGAGAAATCCTTGAAGATGATTTATGGTTGTGGGGATTTTCCATTCCATAATTACTTTAATTTTTTTAGGGTCTACCTTAACACCCTCATGAGATACAATATGACCCAAATATTCCACGTCATGTATTCCAAAAAAACATTTTTATTTTTTTCATATAACTATTTCTCATCCAATAGTTTGAGCACCCTGTCAACATGTTGACCATGATCCTTTCGAGACTTGTATATATTAGTATATAAAAAAAATACTAACACAAATTTTCTACAGAAGGGTTTGAAAATCGAATTCATCAAACCTCAAAATTTCAAACGGGCATTAGTAAGGCCAAAAGGCATGACCAAAAATTCATAATGACCCTCATGAGTTCTTAATTTTGTTTTCATAATGTCTTCAATTTTCATTCTAATTTGATGATATCCTGAAAGAATATCCAACTTGGTGAAGTAAATTTCTCCATGTAATTCATCCAATGAATCATCAATGACAGGAATGTGAAATTTATCTTTAATAGTGAATATTTTGAGATCCCCATAATCTAGAAACACATGCCATGATCCATCCTTCTTTTTCACCAACACTAATGGAGCAGAGAAATAACTTTGACTAGGTTTAATTATACGAGGCTCTAGCATTTATGGGACCGTATGTTCAATTTCACTTTTTTAGGCATAGGGATTTCTGTAAAGTCTGATGTTTGGAGGAAAACTTCCTAGAATCAAATGAATAGCATGATCATGATCATGAATAGGCAGGAGGAATTTGGGAGTCTCAAATACCTTGGAATGATTGTCTAAGACTTTTTGGAGATCTAGAGAAATAGATGATTTTGAAGTTTGAACCTCTGGTGACCATAATTGTGCAATTACAGCCTGTTGTTATTTATTCATATGTTTTTTCACGGAATTAGAGTTGATTATATTTTATGTTTTCCTTGCGATACCCCTTAATTCAATTTCCTTCCCTTCCCAAAAGAAAATTCAAGAAAATTTCTTGAAATTAAAAGCTATCATCCCCAAATATTGTAACCATTGGAATCCTAGTAAAACATCAACACCACCCATTGGAATGGAAAGCATTGGACTATTGAATACATATCCCCCCATGGTTAGCTTGATATTATGACACTTTCCAAAGAAATTTATAGTTCATCCAGTTACAACCATCACTTGACACTCTGGTGTTGGATATAATAAGCAATTCAATTCCTTGGTTATCTTACAATGAATAAAATTATGAGTACTAAATGAATCAATCAACACTATTACCTTTTTCTTACTAATATATCATTCTATATTGATAATTTGAGGAATGGAAATTCCTGAAAATGAATTGAAATATATGGTTGGATTCATTTCTTCTTTCTCAGGGGTTGGCTCCTAGTGTATATCCTCCTCTTTTGACGTTTCTTGTTCATTTTCTTCCTTCTCTTCACAAACTATGTAGAATAATTTCTTCTAGGCACACTTATGACCTTTAGTGTATTTTCTATCATAACTGTAAAAAATACCTTTTACTCTTTTTTACTCCAATTTTTGTGGAGTCAACCTTTTAAGTTGTGGAAGACTAGGACCAACAACACTTCCAACTTTATAGTTTCGAGTGGTAGAATTCCTTGTTGCAATAATTTTTCTTTCAACGTTTCTTTCCACCCTGAATTCCTTCTCCAATGAATTAGGTTCTCAAAGGCGAACCTCATGTTGGATGTTATCCTTCAAAGTCCCTATGAAGACATCAATCATATTTTCCTATGGAATATCAGTTACCCTGATATTCAAATTTTGGAAGTCCTCAATGTGCTCTGCCATTGAACCCTTTTGTTTGAGATTTATCAATTGGCTAAAGAAGGTGTTTCTCTTTGTATCCTAATAATTTTCTATCATTTCCTCCATAAAAATTTACCAAGTGACATGTGGTTTACGAGAACAAATCCATCGATACCATACAAACTAATTGGGTTATAAATATAAATTTGCAATGCATACCTTTTGTTTGTGTTGCACATCATGGAGATCAAAATATTTCTCCATCTATAGTATCCATGTTACCGGATCCTTGCCATCAATATTTCTCATATCTATATTTTTAATGTGGTGGTTATTCATTTTGTCCTCATCATGATTTTCAAGGATTACCTTGTCACCACTGGGAAGCCATTCTTCTAGCAACTTTTCCAAACCTTCCTTCAACCCTCCATATTGACATTCATCATTGCTTCCATGTCTAGTTTTAAATCATCATTCAAAACCACCATGTCCCTTTTTATACCATCTATCTCAACATTCATCATGGATTCCAATTATTATTTTTTTATATTTTGCGAGAGCGAAATTTGTTGCACTTGGTTTCGCAAATTTAATATATCATGTTGTATTTTTTCCTCTTCTTCATGTGTCATAGAAGAGACGTGTCCATTTTTTTTTTGAGGAATTTTGGAATAAAACAACGATATCTATGATTCAATATTCCCCTCGAATCACTTCAAACTAATTTTTCAAACCAAAGTTATGCAAAATTTAAACAAAATACACACATTTTTCTTGATTTTTAGGAGCTCATTATTAAAAATGTTGTATCTCTGTAATTTAGGATCTGCAAGATATGAAATTTCATCCTATGGTAGCCATATGAGTCTTCTTTCCAACCCCTAAAGTCATACCAAGATTGGATTCTTCAAGAAATATTTATTCCCAATCTCCCACAATAACTTGATTATAGACGATTTTGGTAGACATAAATTGTATGAAGTGCCACGTGTCATGTTTCAACCATCAGCTATGAAAATGATATCCAAAAATATAAAATTTGTCAACTTTCAGTCACCTTTTAAGAAATTCAAATCTGATGCTCAAAGATACAGTTATAACATTTTCCCTAGGTCACCTATTTGAGATGGAATTCTAGAGCCCATAAAAACCCTAAATTCCTCAGATACTATCTTTGACAATACATAAAACTAAGATATGAAATTTGTACAAGAAGTTCACCAATATTTTTCTCCACGTGGTTGAAATTTCAACTTTTGAATCTTCATAGAAAAAAGTTATAGAGAAAAATCCATGGCGAGATGTTTAAAGAAGTGAAACCCTAGAATCCAAAGCTGTGATACCAAATTTTATGTAGCCAACTCAAATAATAGAAGAAAATATAGATCAACAAATTAAAAAAATTTCTCTTCGAGGGGTAAACTCCTTTACATTACATAAATGAATAAAGTTTGGATGATACAAATGGTAAGACCTCCTTGGTATATATAGGATTCTAAGGGGTCACAATATAATCAGAGTTTATATAACAATAATAATGTAAGGGAAAAACAATAAAAATAGTGGGCTTCTATGGGGAACAACAATAACAACATGGGGGATACATGGGCACAACAATTAAAATAGGGGGCTACACTAACAATAAAAATAAGGGGAATACACTAGTATTATAGGGCCTAACATATGGCCTCAAAACACATAAATAATTATAAACATTTGTGTTTGGGCATACCAGTTCTAAAAAAACAAACGCACATGTACAGGGGAACAATAACCCTTCAATGTTCCAACTCACCATCACAAGCATTACATATACATGCAAAGGGGTCGAAAAGGGGCGTTAAATTTCCCTCCCTCTTATTTGAGCATTTTCCTTAGTTCCTAATATATACACATATAAAAAATATTATCCAAGAAGATAAGGGTAATATTCCCTCATTACATCTTCATGCTCACATGTAGCATCTTGTCGACGCTGCAATAAACACCCTCCAAAATTTTTCCTACATGTGAATTTTGGAGCTTATTGAGGATTTAACGATATGTTATTCAAAAGTTGCTTCATGATCAATTAATGTTATCCTAAGTGTTGAGTCTACTTCTCAGTTTTTGAGTGTCGAAGTCACTTTCATACACATGTTTACAAACGAAGTCACTTGCATACACATGTTTAGTCTGTAACAAGTTCATGAACACATTACTTTATGCCATCTTTAACATGCATAACATAGTGCATTAATACAATGAATATGTAATTTTCAATGTATGTCGACAATCAGTGCAAACTTTCAATTGGAAGTCTCTCACTTTTGGTTCTGATTACACTTCTATTTCAGTGATGTTCTCCTGTTGTCATTTTTGTGCACCTTCACTTTCGTAAGTATCACTGTCATGTTACGATTTTCATTTTTTCTTGCCTTCACTTTAATAAGTGTCATTTTCATGTTATATTCGCTCTAGCATATGTAAATTTCAATGTCGCTCGCATCTTGCAGGTGTCGTTTCCATTTTTCTCTTACCATTGCAAATGTCATCTTTTGGCATAGAAAGTGTTGCATATCACTATTATGTAACCAACTCACAAAATAGAAGAAAATATAGATCAACAACTTAAACATTATCCACTTCGAGGGGGAAACATCCTTTACAATACATAAATGAAAAATTCTTGGATGATTAAAATGAAAAAGCTCACTTTCTATATATATGAGTCTAAGGGGTCGCAATATAATCAAAGCCTACATAACAATAATAATGTAAGGGAGAAACAATAAAAATTGTGGGCTTCTATGGGGCACAAAAAAAACAATAATGGGGCTACATGGCCACAAAAATAACAATAAGGGGGATACACTAACAATAAAAATAAGGGGCTACACGAGAATTATAGGGACCTAACATGCCCATATCCTTCAAAAAAAAATTTCCTCAACACTTGAGTAGTTATGGATTCTTCTGTATAAAATTCTCATCCTCCCATATGGAATCTTCAGTGGGTAAGTTATTCCACTTTATGAGATACTCTGAAATTGATCAATTTCATAGTTGACGAGCTATTTTTTCCATGACTATTTGAGTTTCCAATATTATTTTTCCTTCCTCGTCAAGTTCTGGAAATATTTTTTGAACTGGGATCTTGTCACATATAACCTTTTTTAAGCATGTTGTGTAACCAGCTCCAAAAATAGAAGAAAAGAGATGTAAACGCCTTAGAAATGAGCCACTTCGAGGGGGCAACCTCCAATACATTACATAAATGAACAATTCTTGGATGATACAAATGAACAAAACCTCCTTCTATATATAGGAGTCCATGGGGCTACAATATAATCCTAGTGGGGCCACAATGTAATCCTAGCCGACCTAACAATAATAATGTAAGGGCACAATAATAACAATATGGGGGTTACAGGGGTATAATAATAACAATAAGGGGGGCTACACTAACATAATAAGGGGCTACACTATTAATATAGGGGCTTAACATGCCCCTCTCCTTCAAACAAGTGTTGTCCTCAACGCTTGATTATTTCTTGATGCTTCTGTATAAAATTCTCATCCTCCCATGTGAAATATTCTATAGGAAAGTTCTTCCATTTGCTGAGATACTCTGAAATTGATCGTACTTGTCGAGTTCTTGTTTCTATCACTACTTCATAACTTCTTTCGATGTGATGTTTATCTTCTTGTTGTTTCATTAGATTCTGCACCAAAGTAGGGTTATCCTTTTGGAGAACTTGTTGTTGATGCTCGTTGTGATCTTCCACTAATTTATCATCCATATTAGCTATTATTTGATCCTTCAAACCATCCAACTTAGCCTCCATTTCTGCTTTTAAACCATCTATTTCATCTTCGATTGCTCTTCGTAAGATCGAAACTTGTTGCACTTGGTACCGTAATTTTGATATTTCATACTGCAATTCTTCCTCTTCATGCATCATTGTATAGATTTCTGAGGGCATAATGGGTGTTGAATTATTTTTAGGAGGCATATCAGAACCCAATACTGAAATATATGCTCAATAGGCTCTTGGAATCACTTCAAACTAATTTTTCAAACAAGATTTATGCAATTCGAAAAAAACAAATAAACACCTTTTTCTTGCTTTGAGGAGCTCTATATTGAAATTGAATTATATTTCTAATTGAAAATATTCAATATCTGAAATTCTTCCCTGTAGTAGCCCTCTGAATTCTCTTTTGAATGCCACAGGTATGACCTGATTTGGATTCTCCAAGACCAAGTTGTGTCCAATCTCCCACAATGACCTAATTATGGACTAGTTCAGTAGAGCGAACTTGTACGACTTGCCACGTGTCACTGTTTTGTCCTTTGTCTCTGAAATTGATAGTGAAGAAACTAGAGTCTGTGCCCTTGTGACCACTTTTTACGGAACTTCCATCCAATGCTAGATTATTGAATCGTCTTACCATCACTCCTTGAGATGGGAAAGTATTTCGAAAGCACCACCTTCAATATCATATCTCCAAAAATATTGCGAACCAAGCTCTGAAATTCTTTGATGAATTTCCTCAGATTTCAGCTTTCAATTACATAAATTTAGATTCTGAATCCTAGAATGCACCGATACGTTTATATTCTACCATGATTCCATGAAAGAGTCCCAGCTGCACACTCTGACATTCTGTTGCATCATATCCTATGTTTGTTCAAAATCCACACCCAAATTTTTCAAGGCTTCTCAGGATTTCGGCTTCGTACCCTAAAATTTCAGCTTCTGAAACTTCGTAGAAAAAAGTTATAGCGAAAATGCCACGATGACCTGTTTGGAGCAGCGAAACCCTAGAATCCAAAGCTCTGATACCAAATGTTGTGTAACCAGTTCCAAAAAATAGAAGAAAAGAGATATGAACGCCTTAGAAATAAGCCACTTTGAGGGGGAAACCTCCAATACATTACATAAATGAACAATTCTTGGATGATACAAATGAACAAAACCTCCTTCTATATATAGGAGTCCATGGGGCCACAATATAATCCTAGTGGGGCCACAATGTAATCCTAGCCGACCTAACAATAATAATGTAAGGGCACAATAATAACAATATGGGGGTTACAGGGGTACAATAATAACAATAAGGGGGGCTAAACTAACATAATAAGGGGCTATACTATTAATATAGGGACTTAACAAAGCATGAAACATGCAAGGCTGGGTGCACTCGGGAAGATGCAGGAAGCTCCAATGTATGCCATAATATCATTATTTTGCAACACCTTGTAAGGACTATAATACTTTGGTGATAATTTATTATCCTTTTTAGCTTGCTTGAGGTACATTTGTTTGTATGGTTGTAGTCGTAAAAATACCCAGTCACCAACATCAAAACTTCTTTCGCTATGATATATATCTTCCTATTGTTTCATTCAATTTTATGCCAAAGTGAGGTTATCATTTAAGAGTTGGAGAATTTGTTGTTGATGCTTGACGTGATCTTCCATTTTTTGAACCTTAGAATTTTCTCGTAAATTTGATGTGATGGATGGTGGATGATATCCATAAAGTGCCATAAATGGGGTAATTTTTGTTGCAGTATGGAAGGAAGTGTTATAGCACCATTCAGCCGTAGGTAACCACTTGATCCATTATGTTTGTTTATCAGATACAAACCAATGAATATATCCTTCCAAACATTTGTTCACTATCTCATTTTTCCCATCAGATTGAGGATGATAAGATGAGCTATGAGCTACTTGAGTACCCAGACAAAAAAATAAATCCGTCCAAAAATTTCCAATGAAAATGGGATCTTTGTCGCTTACAATAATCTTTGGATTTCCATGTAGATTTTGAATTGTTTCCATAAATGTAGTAGCAACTATATTGGCTTTAAATGGATGAGATAATGCACAAAAGTGTGCATACGTCTATAAACTACCTTCATGATGATACTCTTTCCTTTAGACTTGGGTAAACCTATGTTAAAATACATTGAAACCTCCTCCTAACGTTGATTTGGAATGTATAAAGGTTGTAGCAGACCCAGGGTCTTAATTGTCTCAACTTAATTTTGTTGGAAAACCAAACATTCTGCCACAAACTTTTGAATATCATATTTAAGCTCATCCCCAAAAAAATCTTTCTTGAACCTATGGTAAGTTTTTAAAAATCCTGAGTGTCCTCCTAAGGGAGAGGTGTGAAATTCCAAAATAATATTTTGTTTTATTTGGGAATTCTTACAAAGATAATAGCAATCTTTGTACCATAATGAATCATTTTCCAGCTAATTGTATCAGATGTACAAGGATCTTGATGGAAATATTGAATGTGTGTCCACACTTCTTCGTCATTATTCCATTCCTCCCTTGCTTCGGGTATCCAATATGGCTGGATAATATAAATGGCACAAAGCAATGCTTCTGCATCCTCATCCTTTCTTGAGAGTGCATCTGCAACAACATTTAGCTTCCCTTTTTAGTAGATGGTTTCAAATTCATAACCCAAAATCTTTGTGACCCATTTTTGCTTCTCTTTTGAAGATATTCTTTGTTCCAAAAAGTATTTAAGACTATCATTATCTATTTTTACCTTGAAGTGTCTTCCCATTAGGTAAGTTCACCATTTCTTTAGTGCATGTAGTATTTCCGACATTTCCTTCTCATAAATAGGTTTCTATAAATACTTTCCTTTGATTGGAAAAATTTCAAAAGAAATGGGTCGTCCTTCTTGCATTAAAAGAGCACCAATTCCATTTCCTAAGGCATTGCATTCCACAATAAATGTTTTTTTGAATTCTGGCGTAGCTAAGACTCTTGCTTGGCATATTGCCTCTTTAAAATGTTCAAAGGCCTTAGTTGCTTCTGGAGTCTAAGAAAATGCATCTTTCTTCAGTAATGTTGTTAAAAGTGCTTCTATTATCCCATAATTATTAACAAACTTGTTATAATACCCTGTTAACCCAAGATATCCTCGCAGAATCTACTTTATGGTTATGGGGATTTTCCATTCCTTTATGGATTTAATTTTTTTCGGGTCTACCTTAACACCCTCATGAGATATAATATGACCCAAATATTCAACCTCCTGTACTCCAAAGAAACATTTGGAGGTTTTTGAATATAATTGTTTCTCCTCCAATAGTTTGAGCACCATGTCAACATGTTGAACATGATCCTTCCAAGAATTGTTGTAGATTGGTATATCATCAAAAGATAATAACATAAGTTTTCTAAGGAAGGGTTTGAAAATGGAATTCATCAACCCTTGAAATGTAGAAGGTGCGTTGGTAAGGCCAAAAGGTATGACCAAAAATTAATAATGACCCTCATGAGTTCTAAATGTTTTTTTTTTTGGAATGTATTCAATAGTCATTCTAATTTGATGATAACTTGAACGGAGATTCTAACTTGGTGAAGTAAATTTCTCCATGTAATTCATCCAATAATTCATCAAGGAAAATAATGAGAAATTTATCTTTAATAGTGAGCTTATTGAGCTCCCTATAATATGGACACGTGTGCCATGATCCATCCTTCTTGTGCACCAATACTACTGGAGTAGAGAAATAACTTTGACTAGCTTGAATTATACCGACCTCTAGCATTTCTGCAATCATACGTTCAATTTTTCTCTTTTGAGCATATGGATATCTGTAAGGCCTGATGTTTGGAGAAACACTTACTGGAATAAAATTAATAGAATGATCATGATCACAAATAGGTGGGAGGAATTTGGGAGTCTCAAATAACTTGGAATGATTTTCCAAGACCTTTTGGATATCTGGATAAATAGATGATTTCGATGTTTGAAACTCCAGTGAGAATAATTGTGAAATTATGCCTTGCTATTATTTATTTATAAGCTTTGTCATGCCATTAGAGCTTATTATATTTCCTGGTTTCCTTTTTATACCCTTTAATTCAATTCCCTTTCCTTCCCAAAAAAAATTCAAGAAAATTTCTTGAAAATTAAAAGTTATCTTACCCAAAGATTCTAGCCATTCAACTCTAGTACAACATCGACACCACCCATTGGAATGGAAAGCATTGGGCTATTCAATACATATTCCCCCATGGTTAGCTTGATATTATGGAACTTCCTAGATCAATTTATAGTTCCTCCATTTGCAACCATCACTTGACACTCTCGTGCTAGATATATGAAGCAATTCAATTCCTTGGCTATCTTACAATGAATAAAATTATGGGTACTACCCGAATCAATCAAAACTATTAATTTTTATTCTTGATATTTCCTTCTATATTGAGAGTTTTAGGAGTGGTAATTCATGCCAATGCATACAAGATATGGTCAGATTCATTTCTTCTTTATCTAAGGCTGGTTCCCAGAGTATATCCTCTTATTTTGAAGTTTCTTCTTCCTTTTCTTCCTCCTCTTCAGGATCTATGTAAAATCATTTCTTCTCAACACAATTATGACCTTTACTGTGTTTTTTGTCACAACTGTAACAATTTCCTTTTTCTCCTTTTTCTTCTAATTATTTTTGTGTCAACCTTGTAGGTTGTGGAAGGCTAGGAGTAGCAACACTTCCATATTTATAGTTGTGGGTGGTAGGCTTCCTTGTCTCTATAATTTTTCTTTCAATTTTTCTTTCCAACCTTAATGCCTTCTCAAATGGATCAAGTTCCCAAAGGTGAACCTCATGTTGGATTTTATCCTTTAAAATCCCTATGAAGACATCAATCCTATGTTCCTTTGGAATATCATTTACCCTTATATTTAATTTTTGGAAGTCCGGAATGTGCTACGCCATTGAACCTTTTTGTTTGAGATTTATCATTTGGCTAACAAATGTGTTGCTCTTTGTATCCTCATAATGTGCTATCATTTCCTTCGTAAAAACTAACCAAGTGTACGAGAAAAAAACCATGAATACCATAAAAACTGATTGGCTCCTAAATATAAAGTTGTAATGCATACTTTTGTGTGTGTTGCACATTATGGAGATCAAAGTATTGCTCCATTTATAGTATCCATGTTACTAGATATTTTCCATCAAAATTACTCATATCGATCTTTGGAATATTTTGGGTCTTCAATCCAATGTTAGAGGCTATGAAATCACGATTAATATTTATTTTTTTATGGTCATGAGTTTCATATAATACCTTTTTTCCATTGGGAATCATTTCTTGTAGCAACTTTGTCAGGCCTTCCTTCAAACCTTCCATGTCTTCTTCTAAAGCATCCTTTAAACCTTCCATTTTTTCTTCTATTCCATCCATATTAGCTTCCATACCATATATCTTATCTTCCATACTATATATCCTAGCTTCCATTTCATTTTTTTTTACTCTTTGTGAGAAAGAAATTTGTTGCACTTGGTCTCCTAATTTTGATATATCATGTTGAAATTCTTCCTCTTCATGTGTCATAGTAGAGACTTATGAGGGCTTAATGGGTGTGGAATTATTTTTGGGAGGAATTTTAGAACCCAATACTGATATCAATTCTTTAAAATTCCCTTGGAATCACTTCAACCTGATTTTTAAAACAAAATTTATGCAATTTAAAAAAATTACACACATTTTTCTTTCTTTTGAGGAGATCTATATTGAACCTGATGTATATCTGTGACTTTAGAACCCAAAGATTTTAAATTTAGTCTTTTAGTATCCCTCTAAGTCATATTTCCAATTCCACAGGTCATACCTAATTTGGATTCTTCAAGGTAAAGTTTTTTCCGATCTCCCACAATGACCTAATTATGGACTCGTTTAGTAGATCGAACTTGTACAACATGCCGCATGTCATTGTTTCAATTTTTTTCCCTGAAATTTATACACATGAAGCTAATGTCCATGCAATTTCATCCAATTTTGATAGAATTCAAATCTGATGCCTAAAACGAAAGTTATGACGATTTTCCCTCGGTCACTTGTTTTAGATAAAATTCTAGAGTCTGCAAAAATCCTAACTTCCTCAGATCATATCTCCAAAAATATATTTAACCAATATCTAAAATTTGTACACAAGGTTCACCAATATATTGAGTCCTCGTGGTGTCAATTTCAACTTCTGAAGCTTCGCAGAAAAAAAGTTATAGAGAAAATTCCAAGATGACCTGTTTGAAGAAGCGAAACCCTAGAATCCTAAGCTCTGATCCCAAATGTTATGTAACCAACTCACAAAATAGAAGAAAATATAGATCAACGACTTAAAATTTATACACTTTGAGAGGGAAACCTCCTTTATAATACATTAATGAATAAATCTTGGATTATTCAAATGAAAAAACCTACTTTCTATATATAGGAGTCTAAGGAGTCAGAATATAATGAGAGCCTACACAACAATAATAATGTAAGGGAAAAAAAATAACAATAGTAGGCTTCTATGTTGCACAATAATAACAATATGGGGGCTACATGGGCACAAAAATAACATTAAGGTGGCTACACCAATAATAACAATAAGGGGATACACTAGTATTATGGGGACCTAACAATCACATAAGTGCAGTTATGGTTCATTTCAAGGGGTAAATTTGTTGCCAATGGGTCCTATTTATCATATAGACATGTATTACACTCATTCCCAAATTTTCATGCATTGTCACAAAAGTGTCTTCATTTTTGTTTCAAAGTGTACCTTAAGTGTCGCACTTGGACGAATTTGTTTTATTAGCGTCGCATTTAGGGGATCATGTTGTCTATGTGTTCTGAGTGATAAATTTTGTGCCATTGTATCTTGAGTGTGATATCATGTTCAAGTTTTATCCTTACTCATCTTGACCTCCCAGATCCCAAACTTAGCCAAAATAAAAAAACCTCTTACCTGAGCAACTTGGCCTCACTCAACCCTTATAAACTACACATTTTGCAGTCTCAGCCCTCAATCTCAACCCTTGCCTTTTGGCACTACACAATGTGCAGTTCCTGCCTTCCTGAAATATGCATTACACAGTCTCAGTGCTCAACAAGGACCCCTTGAGGTCTAGAATTGCACAGATTAGCCTCTGGTTAGTATTTTTTTGTGCGCTATGTAGTCTCAAGCCTCAAGCTTCCAGCCCAACTCCTTGAACTGAAAAAATGTGCAATCCCTCTAAAACTACGCAGTAGGAAACCTCAAGCCTTAATCCTACATCCTTTAGCCCGTCAACTAAGAATTCACCTTGTCCTATCCTTCTTGAACTACACATTATGCAATATCAAGCCTTAGTATCGGCCCCTCACCTCTTGAGCTACGCAACTGCATAATCCCTGAGCCAACAATCCAACACCCAATTGATTTTCATGAAGCATGATTGACTGGGAGTGTTTGGGCTGATGTCGTCTTGTCATGAGTAGATTTCAGTTGTAGGTATTATATCTTTTAATGAAAGGATGATGATGAAGGATATCAAGAAGGATACCCTACTAGAAGACACCTTTGTATCTGATCATTAAAGAGAAGATGAAGAGACACTATTTTCCGACAAAAGGCAAAATATCATGATCACATGAAGACTCCATATCAATCAACCCCTTGGAGGATGAACACAAGAACATGCAAGATCCATCATGAAGATGAAAATAAAGAAACAAAAGGAGAATATTGGAAATGTCATATCATCATTGTTAAGATTCCTCTCAAGAGTCACATGTGTCATAGTGTCTTGCCACATCATTTGTGGAATTTAATTATGTAATTATCCAAATGAGAAAATGTAAAATATGTGAAATACCAAGGGTCCCACATGGAATATTAAGAGCCACTATTGAGTTCTAAAGTCATATAAAAGCTCAAAGTTCATGTAGGAATTTGAAAATTCATTGTGAAAACTCAAGAGTCATGAGGGAGGTCAAGAGTGACATGGGAAGTGAAGAGTCACTTCATTTTTTATAAAAACATCATCATAACTCAAGCAAAAGGTACTTTTGGGGACTTGAACTTTCACCTTGGCTTATCAAGGTTGGCATAGGAGAGAAGATATTTCTCTGGAGAAGTAAATGGCGACTTAATGTTCCACTATTGGGGCTAGTGTGGCAGCATTGTACTTGTATATATTGGCACTTCCACTTAATATAAGAATCTCGATGAGACAATACATTTTCATGCATGTATTGTGAATATTGTAGGAATATTATTTAGATGTTTGTGATATGTGTTTCGTTCACATGTACTAATGGAATTGAACAACTTTAGTGACTTTGGTACTTATATTGTTAAAGGTGTTTTGTGTTTGGTTTTATGATCATGGTTGGATTATGAACTACTTTGCAGACTAAATTGTGATCCTTTTATGCTCTTATGTGTCTCTTTTAGGATGGTACTATTAGTTTATTTCTTGAGGCTCACTTTCTTTCTCCCTGCCATGAAAGTACCTTGTGTACAACACAAATGTATGCCTCACAGTGTCAAATTACTTTATGTTTCAAAGAATGTTGTATAACCTCTTATGTTAACAATTACAACCAAGGAAAATCCTTAAGGACAATGGAAACCAACCATATTTCTGATTGGGGCTTCTACTCCAAAAAGTGTGAGTTCTAATTGGGAATCCATACCGGGGAGACACCCTTAGTTAACATATTTCCAACACAATCAACACATCTTCAGGACAAAAATGGGTCCACTACATCTTTACTAAGGAGACGACTTACTCTGAAACACCTTTACTTTGTTGTCTAAAATCCACACTGGTTGGACTTGAAAGTATATCTCGAGCTCTTCCTGAACCATATTCCAATTAATCACATGGTTAGCATCGATAACATACTTTTTAAGTAATGAAACATGAAAAACATTATGAATGTGCATGGATGTTGGCAATGCAATCCTATATTCCACCATACCAATCCTCTCCAGGATTTCAAATGGTCCATAATATCTAGATGTCAAATTTATACAACTTCCTAACCTCAAGGAACATTTCCTTTCTTTCACTCTTAAGAAGATATGGTCACAAATTTTGAATTCAATTTTTGACTTATTCTTATCTACATAAATTTTCTATATATCATGGGAAACCTTCAATTTTTGTTTAACTTTTATTACTTGCTATTCCATTTCCCTGAGCAAGTCTGGACCAAAAATAGTCCTATCAAATGGACTATACCAACTGAATAGTGTGTTTCATTTCCTTCCATACAAGGCATTAAATGGGATCATCTTCAAAGATGCTTGGTACCCATTATTATAAGTAAATTCCACTAATGAAAATATTCCTCCCATTTCGATGGTTTTTCCATCATATACATCCTCGGTGTGTCTTTAATAACCTAATTAACTCTTTCTGTTTGACCATCTCAATCTTGATGTTATGTCATGCTAAAATTTATATCAATTCCAAAACCCTTAAATAAACCTATCTAAAAATTGGATGTAAACTTAGGATCTTTGTCTAAAACAATTTCCTTGGGCATAACATGCAACCTAGCAATTTCCCTCATATAAATCTCAACAACATTGGTTTCCTTATGTGTTGACTTCATTGGAATAAGTGGGTTGCCTTAGTGAGTTTATCCACCATAACCATGATGGAATCATGTTGTCTCACTACGCTCGGTAAATTTTTAATGAAATCAATGGAGTCAATTTTCCATTTCCACTTAGGAATGTGTATTATTTGGAGAGACCTCATTGGGTGTATATGATCAGTTTCAACTTTTGGAATTCTAAGCACCTAGATATATCATCTACCACATATTTTTTCATACATGGAAAAAAATATTGTTTCTTGATTGTTGGGATTATCTTTTGGTACCCTGGGTACCCAACATAAGGTACTTTATGCATCTCACTTAACACTAAATTTTTCATTCCCTAAGAATTCAACACATAAATATTTATTTACGATCTCCATCTTCTCCTATTTTGCACTCCCTACACTTAGTGATCTAGGTGGGTCGAATAGGTCCAAGTACAAGTGGCTTAAGTACAAAGGCTCAAAAATCAAAGTGTCAAGAATGTGGCAAACTTAGTGTCAATTTGAAGATCTCATCTTTCTGATTCCAATGACATAGACGAAACTCAATTCTGAGTATGTATGAAGGAGTTAGGAGAAGTCAAACTTTGAGGGTTGACTTGGTGATGTGGCAGATTAAGGAGGCGACAATTTTGCAGAAAATCAGCCACCGGATTCCGACCAACTCCGGTCGGATTCTGGTGAAATTTTGGGATGATTAAATTGACTCATTCAGTCAATTTCCAGATTTTTCAAAAATGTCAATTTGTTTTAAATCAAACAAAAAAATATATATATAAAAAAGGGGCAGGGCGGGCCATGACCCCCGCCCTACCCAATGGATATAACGAAAATTATATTAACATAAAGGGTGTTGGAAACCATGACCCCACCACCCCCACATTCCATGGACCATATATTATATGGGTGGCAGGTGTTGTTAACCCCACTTCCAACCCAACACTCTTTTGCCATGATTATAGCAATGCCGACGAAAAGTGCCGAGGCAGGCTGCCAAATGCGGGCCCGCCCCCCCACAGTTGCATTAATTTTTTTATGGCTGGTATTAAAAAAATATTTCGCAGTTTTAATTCAAACAAGTCTCGACTTAATACAGAGGGGGTGGGGTTCAACCACCCGACCCCCTCCCTCCAATAAAGGATCTCAACCGTTTCGGCTAGCGGAATCTTTGGGGAGCTATCCCAGCCTCCCAATATTTAAAATATTAATTTCAGAAGTGCACCCAAGCAGGCTAGGAGCTGGCACGAAGTACGAGACAAGTGGAACCATGAGCGTTTTGCAGGAGGGGTTGGAACCATGATCTGATCCACTTTCCAGAGGGTCCAAATTCTCACTTTGTCAGATTCAGACAAATTTTATATGGATTCTTCACCTCTCGGCACCACGAATCCAACGGTGTTGTCCATTTCTTCATTAGAGGTCTCCAATTTTTGGGCACTTTCAGCTATGGAGGTATAAGGGTGTAATTTTTCATTTATACTTGTACTTTCATTTTTATTGCCACTTAATGAAAGAGGGCCTCCCCACTAATTGACTAGGGCCCAGAGACGTAGTCCCTCCTGGAAAAAATCTGATATCAATTATGTGTCTTCTTGAATGATGTTAATTGCTTCTCTCTTCTTATGTATATGCTTTTAAAGTTTCTTGTTTAAGCTGCAATTTTTACATGTAATTCTTTAACAAATCTTAAGAAAAATACCTTAGATCAAGTGGTATCAGGGAAAGTGTTTGTAGATGTGAATTGCATGTTTGTATGATAACTAGAAACAGGCTACGAAGAGGCGAAGGGACACTAAATTCTTTTGATATCGAAGCGAGACGTGCACATAAAAGAATAAACATGGATGATGATGTTCGAAATGACGATGAGCTAAACTTCCGTAAGGCCTTCTATACCATGGCAGATCGGGTCGAGAAGTTGTTCTCTAGACTTCAGAAACTAGAGAAAGCAGGGGAGAATGCTTCAAAAGGACAAGGTTCAGGGCATGGATATAATGGAGGAGATCCACCTCCTTCTCCTCCAGCAAGTGAAATTTATTCCTCCTCTTCTCACCATCATCATGGGAATTCAGGAAATGCATCTAATAAACCTTTCTTTAAGTTAGATGTCAGATTTTATCTACACATGTATAATGGTGAAAGTAATGTAGAGAAACTCAACAACTAGATTAGGCATTTTTAACTCTACTGTATGATTCAGCAGATTGTGGAGGATGAGGCAAATATCCAGATGGCTTCTCTTTGACTGAATGGCACAACTCTCATCTGGTGGGAGAGCAAAATTCAAGGCAACAGTAATTTGTGTAACCTTCTTTCCTCATGGTCAAATTTTATTGTTGCACTTAAATATCAATTCTATCCCTTAGGTTATAAGCAAAAAGCCTTAATGGAGTGGCAGTGCCTATGATAAGGTAAAGGACAAAACATGCAACGCTTTACCGAGGAATTTAGAAAACAAGCACTAAGTTTTGGCATTTCATTAGATTCACCTGAAGTTGTAACTAAGTACATTGGGTCATTACATAGTTACATTAGACATTCATTGTTAATGTTTGAACCCATTACTATTGACTCAGCCAGTGTAAAGGCCATTCATCTTGAAAACAAGGGCATAAATGATAAGGATGATCATTCAAAGAAACCACCTTTCAAACCTTCAAATGGAAAATTCAAGGGGAAAGGAAAATAAGATAGCATCAACGAAGAAAGATGAAGGAGAAAAGCCTTATTGCACTCATTGAAAAAAGGAAGGTCATGACGACAATCATTGTTGGAAGCTATACCTGGAAAATAAGCCAAAGAGATATGGTGGAAAGGGTAAGAAAAATACAGTAGCAACCACATAGCAAGACCTTGGATCTGACTCTGGCGACGAGACATTGATCACAACAACATGCACAAAAGGTAATTTTCTCTTCATGTTAATTCTGAATCACATGGAAGCACTAGTTCCACAGATGAGCCTCTTTGTAATGAATGAAAGAGAATTGAGTTGTTTCATATTAGAGTTTTCATAAATCATACAAAAGTAGAAACTCTATTTGATTTAGGCTCTTAAGAAAATTTAATCTCAAAATCCGAGAAAAGTTAGGCATAGAAGTTAAGCCTCATCTGAAACCTTATCCACTTGGATGGATACATGACAAAGTAAAACTAAATGTAACCAAGCAATGTAAGCTTAAATTTGTAATTTTATCTAAACTGGTAGATGAATTAGAATTGGATGTCATACTATTGGATATCTGTGGTATTGTGTTATGGAGTCCCTATCTTTATGACAGGAAAGAATTTTTTTTCGACATGAAAATAAATACCATAACAAAAAATATGGGGTAGACTATATTGTAAGAGCTCATCAAACCAAGGTCAGTGCCAGTCTTGTAAGTGCAGGACAGATGAAGAGATTAGTGAATTCTAGTAAGGGGTGTTTTCTCATGGTTGTGAGAGAAAAATATGTAGAAACATATTATGATTTCTGAGGATGTGATGCGGCTCATAACCAGGAATTATGTGAATTTATTTCTAACTATGATGAGTTGTTTTAGGAACCTAGAGGATTTCCTCTGAAATGAGAAATCAAACATGAGATCCATTTGCATCATGATGCTCCATTTCCAAATATTGGTATGTACAGGATGTCATCTTTCAAGATGGAGGAGATCAAAAGTAGGTACAGGAATTGTTGAACTAAGGGGTCGTCTAGCCAAGTACTTCTCCATGTGGCTCGTCGATTGTGTTAGTACCCAAAAAATATGGCACATGGAGGATGTGCATAGATTATCGAGTGCTAAACAAAATCACGGTGAAAAATCGATACCCTCTCCCTCACATTGATAGATCAATTAAATAATACTACTTATTTCACCAAATTGGATTTGCTTCATGGTTATCACTAGGTCAGAATTTCAGAGTAGGACGTGAGGAAAACCGCCTTCAAGACCAAACATGGGTTGTTCGAATGGATGGTGATGCCATTTGGACTATGCAATGCTCGAGCCACATTCATGAGGGCCATGAATGATATTTTTAGGCCTTTCATTGATGAATTTTCCTTGTGTATTTAGATGATATTATTATCTTTAGTAGGACTTTGGATGAACATGTATGACATGTAAAGAAAGTGCTTAATGTATTAAAGAGAGAATAATTGTATGTAAAATTGTCAAAGTGTGAGTTCGGGAAAACCTCTTTGGTTTACATAGGTCATATTGTCGGTAAAGGTCAATTAAAAATAGACCCCTCCAAAGTTGAGGTGATTGTAAAATGGCCTAAGCCTACTAATGTAACAGAGGTTTGTAGTATTCTAGGTGCAGTATAGTACTAGAGAAGATTCATTTCCAACTTCTCTGTTATTGCATCACTCTTACATGCATTGAAAAGTATAAAACAAGCCTTTCAGTGGGGAGGAAAGCAACATAAGTCGTTCGAAGCACTGAAACAAAAAATCAGCACCGCACTATTCTTGGCTTTACCCGATCTCCAACAACCTTTTGAGATTGAAACCGATGCCAGTGGGCATGCCACGGGATTTGTACTATTGCAGCAGAAGAAGCCAAAATGTTACCATTCAGAGAAGTTCTCCCAAGATATCATCAATTACACCACTTATGAAAAGGAACTGTATGCCTTGGTCCAAAGTGTGAAAAAGTGGAAACACTACCTGAATGGCAAGGAAACCATTATCCCTACGAATCACCAGCCCTTGCAATACATTCTATCATAGACCAAGCTACAGCAGTTTCGTCATTTCAGGTGGATGGGTTTTCAACATCAGTTTCATCTAGTAATAAAGTATAAGAAGGGCACTGGTAACAAAGTAGCATATATGCTCTCTCGCCCGCCTATTGCTGCTTCTATTATTTTGCATAACTATTCGTTGTCTTTTGAAAGTTATGCTGAAAAATACACTAACGATGATGACTTTAAAGAAATATATGGAAAACTAACTCATGGTTCATAGGTGGACAGCTATCATTTGCAAGGGAAGTTGTTGTATCACCTTAGAAAATTGTGCATACCCACAATAGAAAGGGTACATGTAATTCGAGAAGTTCATACCTCTCTTGTGTCTGGTCACTTTGGTGTCGAAAAAAAATTATGTCATTTACAAAGGTTTTGCTTTTGGCCCCATATGAAAAAAATTGTAACATGTTTTTTAAAGGGATGTGTGATGTGTTTTGTTTCAAAGCCCTCTAATAGAAAACTCGGGCTCTACACACCACTCTCTATTCCGGGTCGTCCATGGGAAAGTGTGTTGATGGACTTTGTAGGAAGTTTGCCTATGTCTAGAAAGGGTCACGACTATATGTATGTCGTCGTTGACCGCTTTAGTAAAATGTGCATATTAATGCCTTGTAAAAAGTAGGTCACCACTGAGTATATTGCTTATCTTTTCTTCCAGTTTGTTTGGGTCCACTTTGGATTGCCTACATTGATTGTGTCATATTGAGACTCTTGCTTCCTTGGAGAGTTTTGGACCAGCTTGTGGTGCATGATGGACACCAAGTTCAAGAGAAGTACAAAATTCCATCCACAAACCAACAGACAGATGGGGTCGTCAACCGTACCGTGGTACACTTGTTGCGGGGATATTGCAGCAAACATCCCAAGTTGCAGGATGAGCATCTTCCAAATCAACCCAGTAGTGCATTCCTCTACGCATCATTCACCATTTCAGACATGTTTTGGTTACTTACCGAAGGACCCTTTTGACATTATCTATGGAAGGGATGAAGATGCCAATGGACATGATGACATGGAAAAATCACAACGATTCATCCAGCGGATACATAAAATTCACCAAGTAGTGCAAGAGCAGTTGGAAAAGAGTTAGGCCCAATATAAGGCCCCACATTATAAGCACCGAGTCAACCATAAATTTCAAGTTGGTGACAAGGTGTGGTTCCATATTAGCAAGGATCGAATGAAGGGGGAAGGAAAGAAATTGTGACCAATCAGGTATGGTCCATTTACCATATTGGAGAATATTGGGAATAATGCTTTCTAACTCAATTTTCCTGTATACATGTAGATGTACTCGGTTGTGAATGTCAAAAATTTGAAGATTTATGAACCACCATTGATTATGGACACTGAGGAGGTAGGATCAGTGCATACAGTGGATGAATTTACACCAGAGTATCTCGATAAATTTCCAAAGGAAAACATTCTCGATCGAAGAACCAGGAATTCATGACGAGGGGATGTGGGATATCTCCGTGTTGGTTTCAAAGGGATGCACCCAAGCCCGCTAAATGGCTTGAAAAGGAGAAGGTGAGGGAGCAATTACCTCACTTACATATTTATTGATAGGGCTTTTGGGGTCCAAAAGCTCTACAATGGGGAGGAATGATCTAGGTGGATCGAACAGGTCCAAGTGCAAGTGGCTTAAGTACAAAGGCTTAAAAATCAAAGTGATAGGAATGTGGCAAACTTAGTGTCAAGTTGAAGATCTCATCTTTCTGATTCCAACGGCACATACGTCACTCAATTCCAAGTTTGTATGAAGGATTTAGGACCAGTCAAAGTTTGAGGGTTGACTTGGTGAGGTGGTAGCTTAAGGAGGTGACAATTTTGCAGAAACTTGACCATCGGATTCTGGCCAACTCTAGCCAGATTTCGAGTGAAATTGTGGGACACTTAAATTGACTCCTTCAGTTAATTTCTGGATTTTTCAAAAATGTCAGTTTGTTTTAAATAAAAAAAAAGTTATAAAAAAAGGGTAGGGTAGGCCATGACCCCCGCCCTACCCAATGGATATAACAAAAATTATATTAATATAAGGGGGGTTAGCGGCCATGACCCTGACGCCCCCACATTCCAAGAACGAAATATTATATGGGTGGCAGGAGTTGTTAACTGCACCACAATCCCAACACTCTTTTTCCATGACTTTAACGGTGCCGGTAGGAAGTGGCAGGGCAGACCGCCCAATGATGGCCTGACCCCCCACACTTTCATTAAAATTGTTACAGCGGTTGTTAAAAAAAAGGCACCACAGTTTTAATTCAAACAATTCTCGACTTAATACGAAGGGGGCGGGGTTTGACCACCCGGCCCCCTCCCTCCAATAAAGTATCTCAACCGTTTCGGCTAGCTGACTCCTTGGGGAGTTTGCCCAACCTCCCAATATTTAAACTCTTCATTTCAGAAGTGCACCCAGCCAGGCTAGGAGTGGCCATGAAGTACGAGACAGGTGGAACCATGAGCATTGTGAAAGAGGGGAGCAGAACCATGATCTGAGCTATTTTCCAAAGGGTCCAGATTTTCACTTTGTCAAATTCAAGAAAATTTTATATGGATTCCGCACCTCTTGGCGCCACCAATCCAATAGTGTTGTCCATTTCTTCATCAGAGGTCTCCAATTTTCAGGCACTTTCAACTATGGGGGTATAAGGGTGTAATTTTGCATTTATACTTGTACTTTCATTTCTATTGCCACTCAATGAAAGAGGGCCTCCCCAGTAATTGAGGAGGACCCCGAGACGTAGTCCCTCCTGGACAAACTATGATATCAATTATGTGTCTTCTTTCATGATGTTAATTTCTTCTCTCTTCTTATGTATATGCCTTTAAAGTTTCTTGTTTAAGCTACAATTTTTACATGTAATTATTTAACACATCTCAAGCAAAAGACCTTGGATCACTTAGACTGCATTTTATCTCATTGTAAGTTTCTTTTTATTTTCATGTATAATTGATTCGTAGTTAAGATGGATTTAGGTATATGATGATCATGATGATGATCGTTACCATCCATTAAGACCAATGCGGTCTATCAGATATATATATATATATATATATATATATATATATATATATATATATATATATATATATATATATATATATTTATCATTTTATTTTATTTTATTTTATTTTTTCACCTAGTCAAAATTTTTACATAACATAATAGGACATTACAACATATCTTCCATACTTGGCTAGAGAGTGCATGGCCTAATTAATTTAAAGAAAAAGTACATTTATATTTTATATTTTAAGATATAAAATTTTAGTTAATTTACTTTTAATTATTTGACTTTTTTTAAAGATTATATATTATTGAAAGGAAAAAAACATAATTTTTATTTTAAAGAAATAATTTTATTTTTTTAAAGAAATTATTAAAAAAAAATTATACTATTTTTTTAAAGTTTATTAATAATTTGAGTATAATTTTGTTTTTGTTTAAAATTGATTTAGATATTTAGAAAACTAATCAAAATTTCAAATTAATAAATATTTGAATATTATAAATATGTTGATATGGGTGTTATTTTGGAATAGGGCTTTAGGAGTTTAATTTACTTACCAATAATTAACAACATAATAATATAAATTAAATGGTTGGTAAATGCCAACATGCATTGATCCATAATATGCATCAAATCACTTACTTCAACTTTACTCTCACATTAATTGAGTTTAGCTTGGTGGTTGGTAAAAAACTATAGAGAGCTTAATCTATAAATAGGCTTTGTTACAATACTGTGGATAGCTTATCAATACCACATGCCCAAAAAACCATAACTCACCTCATATGACACTTGTTCATATGAGTTTTTTTATTTTTTATTTTTTGTTAATTAGTCAAGTTAATTACAAAGGAAAAATAGGCATAACTACTTTAGAGATAAACATGAATCTTTGATTAGTGTATATTACTATGAATATTATAAAATATAGGTGGACGAGAGAGATTTAATTCCATGGAATATGTGGAAATATTCTTAATAGTATTCACAAAACAAAGGTTGAGATTTATGTTATACTCTTTCTACCTTTTAATTAAATAAATTAATTAAAAAAAATGCTATATGAAATGAATTATGGTTTTATGGACAGGTGGCATTGAAAAATCATAGTATTATAATAGAGGCTATTTATAAATTAAGAATATTCATAAAATGAAAGATGTATATATATTTAACTCATATGTTAATTTCATTCATAATAAGAAGAATAATAATAATTAATCATAATGTTGATTTTTAAGGTTTTTTTAATCTTAAGAATATGAGATGTATCCTAAATTAAATATTTTGATCAATTTGTTTTAGATAATAAAAACTCTTTGAATATTATTAAAATTGTAAAATCTTAAATATTATTAAAATTATAAATTTGAGTAATTAAATCTATACCATACTAATACATTTTATAAATTTTGAAAAACAATATGAAAAAGTAAAATATTCACACTAAACCTATTTTTAAGTTATTAACTCACTGAATTTTAGATTTTGAAAAACAATATGAAAAAGTAAAGTATTCACACTAAACCTATTTTTAAGTTATTGTACTTGTCGCTGGCAGGATACTATGCATCAGGTTTTTCCTGATTGTGACATTAATTCATCTTGATTAGACATATGTTTTCAATTTTTTTTTATTTTTGCCATGGTTCACTATAAGATTTATTATTGTTCATTTATTTTAATTATTTTAATTTGAATTATCTATTATCTAATTGGCCAAAAACTTTCATTTTTTATTGCAAAATGCCTAGATTTTATCACCATTATTTGTACTGCCATTACAAAAACATTTATATCTATCCCGCAGGTCTTGTACTTTATCTGGAGTGGCATTAAGAAAAATAACGAGACAGTGTTGAATGCATTTTCCCCGTACGAGCCACCCATTGTGGTCTATCAGATAGCATGCATATCCGTGCGTATGCTCATATATCATAGTTGGTACGCGTTATATAAAGGTAGGGTATAATGCATCGTGGGCCTGGCGAGTGGTGTTGGTTTTTAAACCATAGGCAAATGCATAGATTATAATAAATTGAATGGGCAGAAGAATTTATTAACCTTGTGGGACCCTCACGAATCGCATCGGAGAAAATCACAACAGCGGAACATGTTAATAAAAGTCCTGATGGAGATTGCGGAGCCGATGTGTTTATGGACTGTGATTTATATGTGTTTGAAGTTCGAGCTTAAAAGCCATTAATCGAATCAGAATGTTTGCGAATGCATCAATCGCATCAGAGGAAAGGCATCACATCGGAACATTGGAAAATGCATTAATCACAATCGGAAGCATTGAGTTGCGATTAATCACTTCGGAAAATAGAAAAGAAAGGTTTATAAAGTTGTGGCACCCGAAATTTTCAAAGGTTAGCGTTGGGGTTAGAATATGAGAGCATATTATACGTGTAATCTGCATTGTTTTAAAGTGGATATTAAAGTTATATTTTTTTAAATTAATATAGTAAATAATAAAATAATAAATCTATAGTGATTTTGTTCAAACAATAAAGTAGATTGGGATATGTATTTTTTAAACTATACATAATAAAACAGGTAAAAGTATTACAAAAGAAAACTTATCAAATTTCTCCATTGCATGATAAAGTACAACGTATCAAATGAACCTTTTGCAACTGTGGACCCCGCTCAACGTGAAAAAACTTAAACCAAATATGGAAAATAAATTTGCGTTATAAAACTTATCGGGTCCGAGACTTGCCATTGCAATCGGCTGAAGACATAAGAACTTGCGATTTATGACTGCGATTCGGCGAATTGCATTGCATCATTCAACAGTAGCAAAAAAAAACATATCAAGTTATAGAATCTTTCCGATCCGATGAGTTAAAAGACCTTTTAACATATTTTGAACATATTAGAAAAATTTTATACTTAGAAATATGTTAAAATGAATAGTAAATCGCAATTGGAAATTCGGAAAAGTTCTTTGAAAGAGTTCTTATTGCTTTGAGAAGTTCTGATGCAGTCGCTTTCAATGGCAATCGCATTTTGGAATAATATTAAGTATTGCACTTTTTCTATTTATAACAATGCAATGCCATTTATCGCAATCGCGTCTTGGGAAAAAGATTAAACATTGCATTCCTCTCATTGAAAAATTCTGATGCGATTGCGTTCAATCACAATCGCATTTTCAGAGATAGAATATAATAGTGCACTTCATTTTAAATATCTGGTGCGATCGAGATTTGGTAAAAACGTTTTCACTGAAATAAATTGCGATGCGATCATCGCAATCAGAAAGTCGGCATGAATCATATTCTATTTAGTCATCGCATCGTAAAAGATCAAAAATTAATTTTAACATTTATTACAAGGATTCGCAGATCTCTGATTGTACGACAAATGTTGAAAATACCAGGAGATTAAATGGTAATTAAAATCTTTGTAGATGTTCTCATTATTGTGTTTTATTTCGGTTGAAAGCATTCATTTGAATTGCAGAACAAAAGTTCAAATCCTTTCATTCGTAGAACCAGAGATAGTTTACCTAACTCTGGAATGTCAAAGAGAAGCAGAAAGTCTAAAGTTGCTTTTGCTGCAAATGCTCCTGTGCTAAACATGCCGCCCAAGGAAAAACCGGCAAAGCTCAAGCTAGTCACAGACACCTCCTGTCAAGGACTAGGGAAGATGACATGGGAGAATGTATACAATTTTCTTGAAAAAGAGAAACCTAGGGTTATTTTTCCCAAAGCAACTGTTCCTGATGAAGAATATTCAGACTTTGACTCTGAATCTCAACTTAGTGCATTGGAAAATTCATTTTTACACCGAGTTGCTGCCTGGGCGAATACTTTTCCCTACTATGATGTTATCAGATGGGTCATTGAAAATGTGACCATTCAAAACAGGACTTTTGTTTCTGCTTCTGGATCAGTGTTCGGGTCATTCAGGGCAGAAGATATTAAAGCAATGTACCATCTTCCCAATCCAAAAAATATTTACAACAAAGAATTCCTTAAGGAATATGCTGAAGAACATCAAAACCAGGCAGAGCCAATCAAATAATGGAGGAATAACCCTGATAAACATAAGCAAGAGGCATCAGGTATGTACTTTGTGGAGTCTCTTTCACCTCCATATTGTTATGCCACAACAATGATGTGTAGGTTGTTCGGAAACAACAACTCTGCTAGATTTTCTATTCAAATGGTCCCGTTAATTCATTCTGCTGTTAATTTTGAAATTATGGATTGGGCTGTCATTTTGTCGGATAAGATAGCTAATCGAATTCTAGAGTATAGAAAAGATAAGAATTCAAGGAATTCTTCCCCTTTCCATTTTTGTGGTTATATTTTGGATGCCCTCTGTTTCAATTCTGAGTTCCCCATTCTAGGTTGGAAATGGACTCCAAAAGAACCTATTCCTATTCATGTGTATCATAATTTCTTATGGAAAGAACATTTCAAACTTTATGTTTACAGAGTCTGCCATGGTTTTCTAATTCCAATCTACCAAGCCATTTTTGGTCATTTCCTTCCTAGACTGTCCAATAAAGCTAAGACTGATTTGTCTTCTATCGGAGATTGGTTCGGAGAAGAAAAATTCACTTATATCAGAATTTTTGGGAGTATTTTTTAGCCACATATCCTTCCCCTATATGTTCCAGATAAGTTGTTAGCTCAAGAGATTTCCTATCAACTGATAGTTGAAGGAATGTCTAGAATTTTGAAAAGAAATAAAAAGCTTATGTGGCCTACCTTCCCTTTTAAGTGTGGTGACTATACTCTTAATAGTTTTGCTCATGATGAGAAAGAAGTTGGTAAGATTTCTAATCTTAAGTTTCCAACAATTCCTGGAAGACAATACGACCCAAGGAAAGTGGCGCATGATTTTACTACCTCTGTTTCGATTGCCCGATTCAAGCATGAACCAGACATTTTTGAGGATTTATTTGTTTCCGTGGATGATATATCCCAAGTCTTTGATTCAGCCAAGTCCAAGCTACACGCCGAGGACTTGAAAAAGTTTTTGTTGTATAGAAGCCAAAGGTTACTTAATTTTCCTCTTGATCAGTTGAGAGCTCCCATACAGGAGAAAGCATCACAAAAAGCAGGAAGTAGTTCTGGTAAAGAAGTAGAAGGAGCTGATCATGTTTTAGGGAAAAAGGATGATAGCAGTAAAGCCGACTGTGCCAAAACAGAAACAGCTTCTAAAAAAGATACACAGAAGCCTTTAGTGCAAACAGAAAAAGGGAACACTGGCACTAATGCCCAGGTACATATTTACAAGGGAAGTACAAAAAGTAAAAACACTGAACAGGGATCCAAGAATGATGCAGGTTCTCAATTGGGAGGAAAAATAGATACTGAATTGGTTGACAATCCCAAAGATCAGGATGTGGAAATCATTCCTGAAAACCCCATTGGAGAAATTATGCTAAAGATAGAAGAAATCCCTCCTTTAGATATATTCTACAGTCCCAAACATAGGGTTGTGGTAAGAAAACAAAGGAAAAGGAAGAGAACAGATCAAGATGCTCTTTTGGCATCACAGGGGGAATTGCTAAATGTTATTTATAAAAATACTGAGGTGGATCCATCTGAGGATCTCATCAAACTGTCTCATTATGCTGGTGCCTATAGTACTACCACTATAGATAAAGCTTCCGAAGTTTCACAGCTAGTAAAACAAAAGGATATGCAAATTGCTATCTTTGCAGAATAGGTTGCAGGTGATCAGCAAAAGATAATTCAGTTGGAACAACGGGTACAGGATGCAGAACTCAGAGCTAAACAACTAGAAGAGCAACTCAGCCTTGAAAAGAAAAATATTGATGAACAAGCCTTGAGCAAACAACATCAGTTGACTCAAGAAGTAGAAAAGCTACAAAATCTTTTACAAAATGAGAGAAATTCAAAGGTTGAACAGGAAAAAATGTTCCAATCAGAATGGATAAGTTCAAGGAGTATCCCAAGCTGGATCAATTCATTACTAAAGCTCTTGAAATGAACAAACTGCTATCTCAACAATTAAATGAATTTTGTTTAAAGTTGACACAAATTGAGCCTTTGTACGAAATTACATCGTATTTGATAGATAAATTAGTCACTCTTAGGCAAGAAATTGAAGATGTTGATGATAAAATTTCCGAGTTTCTTTCATGGCAGGATACAAAGCAAGGAAAAAAAGCTAACCTTCCTAGAATTGAAGAGAGACACAAGGAAAATCTATTTATGGAATGGGAACAACAGTTAATGAAATTATAAAGAGCCACATCAAGGGCTAAAAGTTTAATGAATAATACAACACAATTGATTAATGACAGCCTGTACGCTACCAATTTGATCTCATATTGTATTCCAGGCGAGTTACCTAAAGTAAAAGAAGTTGATTCTAGGTGGAAGCAAGAGATAATCGATAAAAAATAAAAAAATTAGCAAACTTCAAGGAATTTCATGGGATAATATGTGGTCTTATCTGATCAAGCCACACAACCAACAGATGGCCATCAAATTCCTTTCGAATTCTATTCAATGTATCATTCCTAAATTCTCTGATGCTACATACACTGGACAGTTACATTCAAAAATGACTCGGGCAACAAAAGTCCAAGATATGCTCAATGTCTGCCACCTTCGTTCATCCACCTCAATCGATGATTAATGAGCTAGTCTACTACAAGTTCGCATTTTAGTTTAAGATATTTTATTTTAGATAAATTGTAGGAATAGTTTTAGTTATTTTGTTTTATTGAGTACCTATTTAAACCCCTTTCATGCATTTAGAAAGGGGTCCTTAATTTGTAATATTTTTTGACTTGGAGATTACATTTTTGTACTACATTTACTTCTATATTCTTTTATAAAGGGTCACATATGGTGATTCTATGCGGAATTATTTTTTAAGAGTTGCATTTCTGTACCTCGGAGTTGATTTTGCGTTGTAATTGCTGGATTCTATCTATTCACTGTTAATTTCTTTTGTCATATGATATTCTCTTTTAAATTTGCTAATTTTTGAGGCTTCAACATTTTTGGGACTAGAAGGAGGGCCAAAGCTATGAATGGCAGATAAATCTAAATATGAAAGCCATTCTAAGAGCACATCAATTATATAACTGCACATAACATCTTCAGAGTTGTCAGGAATTTGTTTCATAAGAGTAGTTGGTCTAAGTATAAATGTGTTTGTCTATTGGTGCTGTGTTTATAAAGTTGCACTCTCTTGAACTATGATTCAATGGTAGTGATACAGCTATGTGGACTGCTTGTTGAGCTGAAATTTGTTGAAGGTTAAGCAAAGCATTGCCTAGAGACCGTATCATTTGAATAGCATCAATTTTTCTCTTTTCATGTTCTTTTCGTATCCTTTTGAATGCATTTGTCATAGATCTGTCAACTTTGGTCATATATGAAGTGCAATATGAAATTGCAGCATATGCATTTAGAACATATTGAGCATATGTATTTGCATTCCATAGGTGTGGCATATTGTATGCAAAGCTATTATTCCATATTTCTGATGGTTTTCGTTGTAAGAATACCATTGGTTGTGTTAATGTACTTTGTATTAATTCGATGTAAGCAATTTCTATTAACTGGAATTCATCTAAGAAATATTCATGGCTAGTTAATTTGTCATAGTGTTTTTTCTCTAAGGTGCTTTGCAAGGACAAAACTTTTTCATTTATTGAACCATGTATCGAAGTAATTGGTTCAAGAATCCTTGTTCCTTTCATTGGTAGCATTGGAAATTTGTATCTACACTGTGATGCTTTTCTTTTTTTATAGCTTTTGGTATGATGATGTTCATGTATCTTTGCGAGTTCTAGATCAAGGTGATTTGTGCTACAAGTTATATAGTTGTCCAAGAAGTTTTCAATTTCTAAGTTAGTATTAATTCCATATACTAGAGCATTTTCTATCCATATAGGAGCATGTTCATGTGCACTATCTCTATTTTGGAACTCAGTTACAAAGTAATAATCTAATATTTTTCCAAAAAATGTGCTATGTTGACAGATCAATTTCTTTAATGCATTTGTCTTATGTCTATAGTAACGTGTACATGTTACTGGGTCCTTTCTAACAAGATAATGTTGCATTCCTCAATTGTTTCAATGTGTTTCTCTTTATTTCTATTGCTATGTAATTTAATAAGAATTTGTACTAGTGGTGTCCAAAGATGCTTTGCACTTGTAAATGTAACAAAGAAAGTTAGAGGACCTAATTGTCGTATCATTGCAAATATATGTTTCTGCATTTGTTGATAGTAATCAGGAGAAATTATTATGTGTTTGAAATCTATGTATCCAATGTGACTTTTTAGTAACTTTTCTAAGTTGGGCTTGTACTTAACATCTTTTACCAACAACTTTCTTCCTTGTAATTTTCCTTTTCTTATTCATACTGAGATGCATGACATGACCTTTTCAATGAGTATTTGCATTGTCTTGAAGAGCAAATTTGTGATGTGATAGGAAAAGTGACCACTGCAATGCATTAGTTCCCACTTTACTATTTCTTGGTAACGAAATATTTGTAGTATATCATCGTCACGTGGATCTCCAAAGAATAGTGATATCACTATTAGTATCTATGCGATGTTTTCTTGCTGGATGGTAGTTTCAATGTCTATGATTTCAACCATTTTTTTCCATGTATTTATTCTTCAGATTCGTATGGTGATTTGTTTACTAAGTACTATGTATCTTAGATTTTTTTCCCTCAAAGATGAGAGGAGCTTCTATAATATTTTTTGTTTTATTGAATATATCTCTATGACAATGTTTACTAGCACAAAATATTAATTTTACTATTATATTGTATCTTTGATTTCAAAACAGTAAAATAAGAGAAGCAAAGTTTCAAGTAATTAGTTCCTATTTTGCATCTCTTTGTATTTCAAAAGTATCACTGCAAAACAAAGAAGATGCAACGTTTATTATTGTCTCTGAAAACATGAATCTCACATACAAGCTATGTATTCTAGAAATAATTCACTTTTGTATACAATAGAAAGCATGAAATACAGATTGTATGTGTCTTGATTGGTAAAGCTAATCTTGCTAGTTGTAAGTAACATAGTTATAATTACGAATATGTATGTACAGTTAGATATGCACTATAGCATAATAGCATCTTGAAGGCAACAATATGCTTCATACAAAGACAATCACTGATTCAAAGAAAAGTAGGAGAAAAAAAGGCTAATTGGGTGACAACCTTGCAAGAATATGGTATTGACATTAAACCAAAAAATATTGTTAGAGGACAAGGTTTTTGCAGATTATTAGCAGGAGCTCATAATATATCAGAAAATGAAGATCTAATGAATGCTATTTCAGTGAGTCAGATAAGTGTTACAAATTCTAAATCTCAGTACGCTGATCTGATATTTTACTTGAAAAATGGGTATGGTCCTTCTAATGTCAGCTATAAGAATAAAACATGCGGAGGTCATTTTCAAGGCAATACCACATCCCACAAAATCATCCATGCTGGATATTATTGGCCTAGATTTTTTAAAGATTCTTATGATTATGTGAGAAAGTGCAAGATTTTCCAAACTGCTAGTGGAAGGCAGAGGAAGCCAGCTTTTCCTCTACAGCCAGTAAACATTGAAGAACCATTTGAGCAATGGGGGCTTTATATTATTGGTGAGATAACTCCTCATTATTCCAAGTAGCATAAGTACATTCTCACAGCAACAGATTACTTCACAAAATGGGTAGAAGAAATTCCTCTAAAGGTAGCCAACTCTGATGTAATTATTGATTTCATCGATCAATTCATCATTACCAGGTTTGGTGTATGAATAGTTAATGGTTAAAAGGTAACCCTGTCGGGACTATGAATGTTTGCTTGCAACAGAAGAAATAGCTGTGACAATAGGATATATTACATAAGCTAAACTTGAGAAAATCCACTTACTTTATTATTATCAACTAATCAAAGCTTGAGATAACACAAAAAATGTTTTAGTCCTTGAAAAATTAGAAAGAAATTGTAAGTGATTTTTATTCTTTTACATAGTTAGATTTTATTTGAATTATCTTAAGAAAAGTTTTCATTATCTTTAGAAATTTTTACTTACTTGAAATATAGTATTCATTTCATTTTTTCAGAGATAACTGTTTCTTCCCCAATTGTTGTACTGTACAAAAACCTTCCCCATTTTTAAATATTTAGAATAAATTCCATTTAAAAATAAGTCCCATTTTTATATCTTTTTCATAAATAAAAAGATGCATATCACATTTTATTCACAAAGTTTACAAGTTTTAAAAACTTACCCATCTGATGAGTTAAAAGACCTTTTAACATATTTCGAACATATCAGAAAAATTTTATACTTAGAAATATGTTAAAATGAATAGTAAATCGCAATCGGAAATTTGGAAAAGTTATTTTAAAGAGTTGTTATTTCTTTGAGAAGTTCTGATGCGATCGCGATCAATCGCAATCGCACTTCAGAATAATATTAATTATTGCACTTTTTCTATTTATAACAATGCGATGCGATTTATCGCAATTGCGTCTCGGGAAAAAGATTAAACATTGCATTCGTCTCATTGCAAAATTCCGATGCAATTGCGCTCAATCACAATTGAATTTTTGTATTAATTCGATGTACACAGTTTATACTTGGAAATATGTTAAAATGAATAGTAAATCGCAATCGGAAATTCGGAAAAGTTCTTTTAAAGAGTTGTTATTGCTTTGAGAAGTTCTAATGCGATCACGCTCAATCGCAATCACATTTTGGAATAATATTAAGTATTGCACTTTTTCTATTTATAACAATGAGATGCAATTTATCGCAATCGTGTCTCGGGAAAAAGATTAAACATTGCATTCCTCTTATTGCAAAATTCTGATGCGATTGTGCTCAATCACAATCACATTTTCGGAGATAGATTATAATAGTCCACTTCATTTTAAATCTCTGATGCAATCGGAATTTGGAAAAAACATTTTCACTGAAACAAATTGCGATGCGATCATCGCAATCGGAAAATTGGCATGAATCATATTCTATTTATCTTGCACACCATTGAAAACTTGCGATGCAATTGTTATTTTTCCTTTATATTTATTCATCGCATCGAAAAAGATCAAAAGTGAATTTTAACATTTATTACAAGGATTCACCGATCTCCGATTGCTACGTGGCTTCTGCAGAGGTTTATCGCACACATTATAAAAATACCATTTACTACCTTGTGAGCATGCGATATACGACTACTCTTTTGTAAGATCATCACTGTTGAATGGAAAATTCTGAGTGAATAAACTGATTCCCGGTACAAGATGCGTCGTTGGCCTGGAAAATTGTTGAAAACAAATGAGTTGAATAAAGTTTCATAATTTAAATTGCCTCGATGTATTTATTTAACATTTTGCTATAAATATTTGAGATTCTATGATATAATATCATACAAAGAAAACATAGAAAACAGAATTTTGTTAGGTCTCTAGCATGAGAATACCATTTGTATTAGCCTCGGAGGATTCAAATTCATTTCCCTTGGAACAACTTTGTTTACTAAAGCCTCCGTTCATTAAAAAATGTAGATTATTACCATCATCATTTTCTGAATCAAATTCGACTTCATTTGTAGCTTCGGTTCATGAAAAAGGATTTGATTTGAGATTATGCAACTTCGACATCTTATCATCTTCGATCTTGGGGGAGTTCTCCTCCTTCAAAAAAGCTTATCCGTTTGCAATATTAACAAATTTGTTTACTAAAGCGTCTGTTCATTAAAAAATGTAGATTATTATCATCATCATTTTCTGAATCAAATTTCACTTCATTTGTAGCTTCGGTGTTAGCAGACCAAAAACTATGTTCTTGTTCATAGAACAACATATTAGCACGATTATTGTCATTTCTATCTAGAAGCACTTCGACCTTGACTTTATGATGCAAAATTCGAAAGTATGTATTGCATCGTTTCCTGGTTTTTGCATATGATCACCAATGAGAGAGTTGCTAGATGTTAAATAACATCCACAGGCGTGCAAAGTCGAAACAAATATTAAATGTGATGACAACAGGAGAGAGAAAAAAAATGATTCTATTCCTTAACAATAAAAACTACTATTACAATGTCTTCCTCTGACAGAGGGTTTTACAAAATAGTGACTGCTGCGAGACACAACTGATTGTTCACCATTTTAGAAGGCAGTTGGAACACAAAAAACTGGAGATAAAAAATGGAACAGTGAAAACAGAAGTAGCTAATAGAAGATATGCAAAGCCAAGGGTAGTTAAGACAGTCCCAAAAACAAAACTCTATGAAATAAATTAAAGTTCAAGCTATTTTGTGGTCATTGGTATCCTCCAAAAAATTATTTCATCTTGTGCATATTATGGAGGGAAGAAAATACAAGCACCTCAGTTGAAAGTTAGTCAGAATTAATCTTTAAACAATTGCTTCCAGAATACAAGACACCTAACAAGAGTCAATAGTTTAATTGATTGACTAAAAGAAACACTAGGAGCAATCAAAATAGAAGTATCAAATAGAACAGATGCAAAGGCAAGGGTAGTTTATAGGTTATGTAGTTATAGCTTAGTGAGAATAGTCTTTGTTACACTATAGTCTAGAGATTTATAGCAAATTAGAGTAGCTACCCAAATAGTCACATTAGTCTTATTGCTATGGACCTATGGTGGTGGTAGTCTTAGTCCCATGCCCTAAGTTATTATTATAGGATCTTAGAGATTTCATATAGTATAAATCAAGATTGTTCTATGTCATCTATTACTCACATTATCCTACACAAGTTACTATGTCTCAACTTCTTGTATTTCTCTTATTCTTTAGTCAATTGATACCTTTGGATAGTTAATTTGTTGTTTTTTTCTTGATGTTTTAGCAAAGTTAGGCGCCACTTGCTGCATTGAATGGAATATATGAATTTGGAACAATGGAATGTAGTGACATGCAACTTTCAAAGATGCTACAACAACTAATAGCAGAATAAGACACCACTAATATCAAAATAGACTGTAGAAACAAAGCAACGAAGAAAACAAGTGTTGGATACTTTGCATGTAGACCTTGTAAGAAGTGGTTTAGCTGCAGCTTCAACTGGTGCAAATGTTGTTGTTGTATGCAGTACATTTTTTAATATGCAAAAAATAATAAGCAGTTGTCAAAGATCAACACGAAGGAAAGGAAAGAAAAAAACAAATAGTCAATACTTTAAATCTAGATGTCGTACTAGGTCGTATAGATATGACTTCAGATGATCCAAATGTAGTTGTTGTATATACCATCATTGTTAATGTCCATAGAACAATGTCTGGTTGTTATCAATCATCATAGAATACATTTATTCGTCATTGAAATGAATATTTTGTCTTATCACAAAAAGTGGTGTAACCACCATATTTTCAAAATATAATGATAGAATTAGTCCATATTATGTTGACCTATCTTATCCAATATTTGCTACATTGACTTGAAAGTACATGCTTTGGTGCAATAAAGTTGGGACTTGCATAAGGAATGAATGCTTTGTAATATCTAAGTCGATTCTCACGTTCGGATATTTGTATGAAGCATATTGTTGCCTTCAAGATGCTATTATCATACAATGCATATTTAACTGTACATACATATTCGTAATTACAACTATGTTGCTTACAACTAGCAAGATTAGCTTTACTAGTCAAGACACATAGAATCTGTATTTCATGCTTTCTATTGTGTAGAAAAGTCAATTATTTCTAGAATACATAGCTTGTATGTGAGATTCATGTTTTCAGAGACAATAATCAACGTTGCATCTTCTTTGTTTTGTAGTGATACTTTTGAAATACAGAGAGATTCAAAATAGGAACTAGTTACTTGCAACTTTGCTTCTCTTATTTTACTGTTTTGAAATCAAAGATACAATATAATAGTAAAATTAGTGTTTTGCGCTAGTAAACATTATCATAGAGATATATTCAATAAAGAAAAAAATATTATAGAAGCTCTTCTCATCTTTGAGGAAAAAAAATCTAAGATACATAGTACTTAGTAAACAAATCACCATACGAATCTGAAAAATAAATACATAGAAAAAAATGGTTGAAATCATAGACATTGAAAACTACCATCCAGCAAAAAAACATTGCATAGATAATAATATTGATATCGTTTTAATGAACCATAGTCTCTTTAGACTACAACAATTTGCATATAATCCTGGAGATTGTTTTTTCAATGCATTTGAAGTGCTTCTGCACTTTCGTTACTCATCTATTGAACTGTGCAATGGAATAATAGACCATTTTCTCAATTTTCTATAGTGAAATGACACAGAGGCAAAATAATCATACCAATATGAACTAGATCCTGTCATGTTATATCAACTTCATGGAATTCATGATGTTGACACATACCTTCGTAGAATGCATTTTTCTGCATCTAATAGCAATTTCCAATCTAAAAGAGGCCTATGGGGAGACAAATTTTGCATACGGTTGCTATCAAAGTGGTTGAACATACCAATTGGAGTCTGGTCGCTAACAATGAAAACAAGGTATTTGTTCTTCAACCACGATCTAGATACAATTCCACTAAACATTTAGTTTCATGATACAGATCCCATTAGTGGAAATTTTGAACCCCTATTATACAAAAGATTATGTAGATGCAACTTTGTACCAAATTATTCCTTGTCACCTCTTTGCAAATATCTTGAAAACCATTATGAATCCGTTGTTCATGAAATGCAAATTCACGGATTGCATATAGCAAAAACAACTATGTCAAAATGTGCTAATAGCATGTTTACTGCAATTTGTCATTTAATAGCACCTGAATTTGATGAACAATATTTCAGACTCTACATTGTCCAATCTTTTTGCAACGCACTAATGGCTAGGAGCAACGATGCATTGAATTGTATAGAAAAACACTTAACAAATGAGACTATACAAAGTCAAACAATGGTTGCAGGCTGGAAACAATACCTAATTAATATGGCAATGCCATATGAAAAAGGAGGAGTTGAGGGAACATCATTTTTCTTCCAATGGACATCGATCATATTTATTGTAAACATAAAAATATGGTCATTTACCAGTAAAACCATTGTAAATTACTACCAATCAAAAACAAATTCCAACCAAACGTACAACATATTATCATTTGAAACAAGTACATCACACATTCATTATGAACCATTACTATCAAATCAAAATACAAATCAGTGTAATTTGCAACATATAATAGTACAAATGCATGAAAACACCAACAATAGAATAAACTTGCAGACATTGAAACAAATGATACGTACAAATGACCCATATAAAATTGGACAAAATAGAAATAAAATAGCAGATAAAAATTTCTCATCACGAAAAAGTACTCCCATAGAAATTTACAAATGACAAATCGAAGACACACCAAAAACCAAATGTCCAATATGTAAGACATTTCAATTTCAAAATAACATCTCAAGCATTGGACTTGAATTAGAAAAAATGTACATAAAAATATCTAGAAAACAAAAGACATTGCATTTAAACATCATTTGTGGATCTTGCAAAACAGCACTTGCGAATGCAAATTTGCCTCACTTTGCAACACCTGAACAAATAAGACGTAAAACGCCATTGCAAACTGTAACAAGACTTTCAGAGCTTGAGGAAAGACTTGTTGCATTGAGAATTCCCTTTGCACAAATAAGAAAATGAGGGAAGAAGCGATCACAAATGGGCTTAAACGGTTCAATAATCAATGTACCTGTCCAGATGGACATTGTCCAAAAAGTATTGCCACAATCCATAAACAATACAATCACAATTTCTATTACATTAAAATGGCGACTAGAATATAAGAATGCATATCAAACAGGAAAAGTGTGTGTGCATATTGTCATGAGAGCACTTAAAGAACTATGTTCTCGAAATTTGTATAAAATTGAAAACATTTCCATTAATAGCAATTGGAATCATATACTTGAATTGGACAATAAAGGTAATAAATTCGATGATGAAAACATTGTTAGAAAAAGTGAAAATGATAGCATTTCAGAAAGTGAAAGGCCAACTAAAACCTTGGTACATGGATTCATAGCTTCACAACGAATTCATGATTTACAAGACAAGCTTATTGAAATAGCACCAGCTGAGGGACAATGACCACTTGAGATATTCAAAGAAAAACATGCAGAAGAAATGAGTTTCCCAACACTATTCTTTGGAAATCCACGTGATGATGATATATTGCAAAGATTTCGTTACCAAGAAATAGTAAAATGGGAACTAATGCATTCCAGTGGTCACTTTTCCTATCACATCAAAAAAAAATTCTTTAAGACAATGCGAATACTCATTGAAAAGGTCATGTCATGCATCTTAGTACGAATAAGAAAAGGAAAATTACAAGGAAGAAATTTGTTAGGAAAAGATGTTAAGTACAAGCCCAACTTAGAAAAGTTACTAAAAAGTCATATTGGATACATAGATTTCAAACACATAAGAATTTCTCCTAATTACCATCAACAAATGCAGAAACATATATTTGCAATGATACGACAATTAGGTCCTCTAACTTTCTTTGTTACATTTACAAGTGCAGAGCATCTTTGGACACCACTAGTACAAACTCTTACTAAATTACATAGCAATAGAAATAAAGAGAAATACATTGAAACAATTGAAGAATGCAACATTGATTATCTTGTCAGGAAGGACCTAGTAACATGTACTTGTTACTATAGACATAAGACAAATGCATTGAAGCAATTGATCTGTCAAGATAGCACATTCTTTGGCAAAATATTAGATTACTACTTTGTAACTGAGTTCCAAAATAGAGGTAGTGCACATGAACATGCTCTTATATGGAGAGAAAATGCTCCAGTATATGGAATTAATACTAACTTAGAAATTGAAAACTTCTTGGATAAATATATAACTTGTAGCACAAATCACCTTGATCCAGAACTCGCAAAGATACATGAACATCATCATACCAAAAGCTGTAAGAAATGAAAAGCATCCTAGTGTAGATACAAATTTCTAATGCCACCAATGAAAAGAACAAGGATTCTTGAACCAATTACTTCGGTACATGGCTCAATAAATGAAAAATTTGTGTCCTTGCAAAGCACCTTAGAGCAAAAAAACTATGACAAATCAACTAGTCAGATTTTTTAGATGAATTCCAGCTAACAGAAACTGATTACATTGAATTAATACAAAGTACATTAGCACAAACAATGGTATTCTTGCAACGAAAACCATCAGAAATATGGAATAATAGCTTTGCATACAATATGCCACACCTATGGAATGCAAATACAGATGCTCAATATGTTCTAAATGCATATGCTGCAGCTTCATATTGCACTTCATATATGACCAAAGTTGACAGATCTATGACAAATGCATTCAAAAGGATACGAAAATAACATGAAAAGAGAAAAATTGATGCTATCCAAATGATACGGTCTCTAGGCAATGTTTTTCTTAACCTTCAACAAATTTCAGCTCAACAAGCAGTCCACATAGCTCTATCACTACCATTGAATCATAGTTCAAGAGAATGCAACTTTATAAACACAGCACCAATAGATGAACACACATTTATACTTAAACCAACTACTCTTCTAAAACAAATTCCTGACAACTCTGAAGATGTTATGTGCAGTTCTATAATTGATTACTATATCAATAGGCCTAATGCTATTAAGCATATATGTTTAGCCAAATTTGTATCAAAGTATAGGAAAGATGGCATACCAATATCAAAAAGAAAAAAAGAAAAAGTAATTCGATTCATTAAATACAAAAAAAAACATTGACTATGAAAACTATTACAGAGAAAAACTTTTACTATATTTTCCATTCGAAAACAATGAAAATGCACTAAAGCAAGACTCCTCTACATGGAAGAGTGCATACATGTTGCATAAGAACACAATAAAGAAAAATGAAACTAAGTTCAAATATAACATGAACAAGAAATGGGATGATTTGGAAGAAGCAATTCAAAAAATTGATAGAAACACTGCAACTTCTAATCATATAATAAAAAAACCTGGAATATTTGATGATGTTACTGAGAAGTATGACTTGGCTAAAGATTTGCAATTTCCCCAATGCAATGAGAAAAAAAGACATCTTAACATTGGTTTTCAATTTACAGAACATCCATTTATGCTTAGCAATGAAGAATACTACAAGATTAGGAGAATGCTTAATAAAGAACAACAAGCAATACTCAAAGACATTGCAATGAAAAAACGAAAGAACATAGACAAACCATTCTACTTATTTTTGACTGGAGGAGCTGGTACTAGAAAAGCATTCACAGCAAAAGCAATATTCCAAATGCTCATGTGCATCTACAATGAACATTACAATACAGATCCTTTGAAACCAAAAGGTTTGATATTAGCATACACAGGTAAAGCTGCATATAATGCAGGTGGAGTTATAATTCATTCTGCATTGCTAATGCCTTTCAAAAAATCTAGTTTTATTCCACTTAGCAACGATGTATTAGACAACTTAACACAGTTGTACGAAGAATTAAGGGTTGTTCTCATTGATGAAGTATCTCTAATTGGAATTTGTTTTCTATATCAAATTGATGATCGACTAAGAAACATTAAGCACAATCAAACAAAATACTTTGGAAACATTGATATCATATTTTGTGGCGACTTGTACCAAGCACAGCCTATACAAGATTCACTAATATTTGAGCAACCTACAATAAGAAAGCAACCAATAACATATGACTTTTGGAAAGAACATGTAAAGTACTATGAATTGCACATTGCAATGCGTCAAACAAATGAAAAATTCATTAGCATTTTGAATAGGATGCGTTTAAATAATCAAACAAAAGATGATTTGAATTACCTAAATAGACATTGTATTCGAAATGCTCCTAATGATCCTACTTTCCCCTATCTATTTTTTAGGAATAAAGATGTAGCATTACATAACAAGAAAATGTTGTCTATTGTTCCCGGTGATGAAATCATAATTAATGCAATTGATTATGAAGAAGAAAACCATGGACACATACCATCTCATGCACAAATAGCAACATTGCCTTCACAAATTGTCTTAAAACTTAACATTCTAGTTGAAATATATGCAGGAAACTATGACTTACAAGACGATCTAGTCAACGGTGCAGATGGTATCATTAAAGCATATGTAAAATTAGAAAAATTTGATGTAATATGGATCAAATTCTATGATGAACGTGTTGGCCATCAACAAGCACATAAATTTGCTTTTCTATATAGCAAAGAAATCTCTAGTGATTGGACTCCTATACTGCACACAACAAAGCCAGTTTCTGTATTAGCAAAAACAAGCAACTTGAAAATAATAAAGCAATTCCCAATCCAACTAGCATGTGCACGTACAATACAAAGATCACAAGGCTTGACACTAGACAATCTTGCATTTGATCCTTTAGGAATACGACGCCATGGATTAGTATATACAACTCTTTCTCGTGTGAGAAACATAGAATCATTGTATTTGCTTAGTCCACTTAAGAAACAAAACTTCCGAATTAAACACAAAATTTCTGTTGAAATGGAACATTTGCACAGAAACGCAAAGTGGCAACTAGACTACAACTATTCGTTATTAGAAACAAAAGCATATATTTCAATTCTTTCTCTAAACACTCACAGTTTACAAATACATATTGATGATTTGTTAAATGACTATGATCTAATGCAATCTGACATCCTATGTTTACAAGAAACACATTTGAATAATTAAATGCTTCTAAAAAGACTTGAAACATTCAATTGCATATCAAATCATAGTAAACATGGTTTGCTAATTTGTATTAAAAAGCATATAAAGATCTTGAACCATATTCATTTTGAAGAAAAAAACATTGAAGCTACACTAGCAAATCTGCTTCTTCATGACATGGATATTATAGTTGTGAATGTCTGTGTTGCACCATATGCAACATTGAACAATACATTGGATTCTTTCAAAAGCATTATGCAAAATACATTCAAATCAAACAATAGCGATTGTCAGCGATTTCAACATCAATATGCTTGAAAGCAACAACAAAACAAACAAACTAAGATCATATATGCACAATTACAACCTTCATTTTCTTTTAGAGACAAATAACAATCAACAATTATCAATCATTGATCACATATGGTCAAACATAACTTGTAGCTATAAGAATTTTAGATTAGATACATATTGGAGCGACCATGATACTATTTGTCTCATCATTGAAGACAAAAATGCAACACAAACATAGTGCAAATGAAAGTAGTCTAATGCTTTTTTCTAGTCAATAGTATCATAGCCTCTTAACTACTATGACTTTGACTTCTAATTGTATGTCTTGCAGATTACTATAGCTTTCTACAATGAGTCAAATAGGCAAAGACAAGTCACAAAAAGAAATAAACACATCTAGGTTTGCTTACTACACTAAACTTACTTACCCTTCAATGCATATGTATAGATATATCTCTATGTTTAACTGTTTATTTCATTCTACAAAACTATTGCAAGACCTATTCTTATATTACTAGTGCTAAATTCTATAGCACTGTTCTTCATATAGAATTATACTATGCATCAATAATTTATTTCTCAAGCATCACAAAATTCATTTTAATTCTTGAATTTGTCTTCCAACCCATTGTAATATTTTCATGTACAAATGAGACACGCCCCATTGCAAATTGCAAACTATATATAACCACTTTGGAGTTATCTAACAATAAACACCACAGAATACTGAATCTTATTCTCTACAGTATTTTAGCACTACAACACAATTTGTTTCCCTTTTCATCATCTCAATAATGTTCCATGCTTAAACTTGACAATCATCACCAATTGCTTATTTACATCAGAACTGTTACATGCATAATTCTATGAATCCCAGTGTTCTTGTTCTTCTTTTCTTGTCAACCTTTAATTCCTTTTCCTCACCCTCCTCTAGAAACTTGTCAATCTTCCTGTTCACTTTACATTTGAACCATTTTTTACTAAGATCTCCTCCAATTTCCCATGTTGCTTCTTGTCAACCTCTAAATTGCAATAAAGATAATATCAAATACAAATTAAATTGCTTCCAAAATTATAACTCCATTTCAGTTACATCAAACTAAATTATTTCATAATCCATATGCATCTTAATCCACATTGTGCAATTTGAACAAAATGTGTCCAATCTCGTCATTATTGCTCTTAATATCCCTATTATCTTTGAAATTTTATCTATACATTTTTTTTTGTTTCTTTTATCTTATGGTGTTTCTATGTTATTTTTCGTTGAGTAGTACAACAAACTCAAATGACATATATCTTGATCAACATATTTATTCTGTAAACTGCCAACTACCCATAATAAGTAACAACATTGGAAAGTGAGCTTGATCAAGAAACACACCCAGATTTGTTTATTACGCCCAACTTACTTGGTCTTTGATGCATATGTAAATTTTTTCATGCCAATCAACAATACTTGAACTTTCATACATCTGTACTATATGTGTTTACACGTTTCTATAGTACTGGAATTGAGTCATTTTTTCTATCAGCCAAAAAAACTTTTAATATTTGCAACTCAGATCAGTATATATCTCTATTGCACCAATAGAATTTTCTGAATTTAATATTGTATAGTTTATAAGTATTCCATTATCCAAGTTTTTAAATGCACTTAATATTTCTCTCAATAACTAATATTCAGTTTCCAGTACAATATACAATAAGCTTATACTTTTATTTTTATTCTTAGTTATTAAAATTTACCAAACACTTCGTGGTTTCCTTCAAGCGCACCATTCAGTGACATTGCATCTTTTTCATCTCGTAGTTCTGGACAAAAAGCTAGAATAGACAAAGAACAACAAATATCAAGTGCAACTGAATCAGAAAAATAAGTAAACTTGAAACAAATTCTTATACGTACCATTGACATAGAATTCATATTTATCACCAATATATTTTACTTCTAATTGTTTCTTTTTCCACGTCAACATCATCAATACATAGATCAAAAGCAACATATTTAGTTCCAGTTACCATTGAAGAACTAAACATTCGCAAAACTGGAAGAATGTTCAATGGAGATGTTATGGTTATCTATAGCAAATATCTTGATAAATTCCACAAAGCATGACAAATACTACGTGCAGATTTGACAGATGCCGAGGGAATCATGAAAATCATATTTTCCATACCAACTGAGCTTATTGAACAACATGGCCAAAAAATATCACCAGGAAAAGTAATATCTATTACAAATTTTAAAGTTCTTCCCAAAACAAATTATGACTGTGGTGATTGTGATTGGATTTTGCGGCTAACTGAACTAAGCACCGTACAGAACATACCAACAATTTGCAAAGAATACAAATTCATTCCAGATACAACAATAAAACAGCTTACAACAAATACAGAAACATATCCAATTGGAACGATTGCAGCAGTTGTCATAGCTGCACGAAAAGTTGGTTTCCAATATACATTGCAAATTAAAGATGGAAATTTTGATGACAATAGAGCCACGGTAACATAAATTACTTTGCAATGTTTTTATATTGCTAGTTCCATCCTAAATTTAAATTCAGTTTCAAAAAAAAAAAAAACCTTTTGTGTTCTTTTGCAGTTGCAGTTATTTGAAACATTTGCACCGCTCTATGATGAAATTGAGCAAAAATTGCAAAGGGGCCATCTTACAATTATGTTATTCAAAAACATAACAAATAGGAAAGAACTGAAGGATAGAACACTTCGAACAACGCAAGCTACATTCATCACAAAATTGAATGCAGAAGCAGCAGAAGAACTCAGAAAATTGAACCCTCCAACATTCTCTGTAAGTACAAATGAAACAGTACCTCTACTACTCAATATGCAATTGTTTCTTCATTTGTTTCTATTTTGACATATACTACTTGTCCTCCTCTATGAACAGATAAAAGGAACATTGACAATTGCAAGCATTTACTCTACGCCATTTGAACTAGTTTGTGTTGAATGCAATTCACCAATACCAGCCTCTACAATGATAGAGGAGAATACAGTTGATTGCCTAAAGTGCAATAAAAATTCGTCCTTTTCCTATTCACAGTGTTTTAATTGCATAATCAAGTCCAACAACACCAATTTGCAATGTTGCATCCGAAGCAAATTCCTCTTGAAACAGTTACTTCCCAACCTAGAGCATATGTCTTTTCAAGACTATGTTAAAAGGAAACAAGCAACAATGTATATGCTACAAGATTTCAAAATCAATGGTACATTTACAATCAACGAAGACAACGAGATCCAATCTGTTGACAGCAACAGAAGCCCTACCAAGGCTAGGTATACTTATAATTACTCTTCATCTTTCAACAAAAAATCAGATATATGCAATTTAAACTATGCTATCCAAAATAGCAAGATTTGTACTAATTTTTCCCTTTTCTTTGCAGCACCAACACTTCTTCAAACATTGGCTACAACAGAATCACATAGTAATCCAGAAATCAGTGCAAAGTTCTTCTCAATTTTTGTACAAGATTTTACTGCTCAAATCTGCCTTTCTCAAAGTGCAGTATGTCTGCAACATTTTTCCAGAACAAGAATGTTTTCATAGAACAATTAAAACAAAAATCACTAGTTATACTTATGGTGTTTCTTCTACCTATTCACAAATACTTTCAGACTTAATATATGTATATCTAAGAAATATAGCTTTTCCATTTGACATTTACAAATGTTTTCAGATTTCATACATATATGTTCAATGAATAGAACCTGTGTTTACAATCTGACATTATATATATAAATGTTAAAATCTATTTAAAAATTTCTTGAAAAAAATATTTGTGCAGACATGATCCTTGGGATACTTCCAGTCTTTTGTCTTGTTGTTTATTGGTTTTGCAAAAATCGTAATTGACATCTGGAACATTAATTCATCTCTGTAAAAGAGGGAGAGGCACTAAGATTATTTTTCCATACAATGTGCACTACAAGTAGTCGCCTCTGCAAACGAAGCAATGACATTAATTTTTCATATATTTTTATCTATCAACTTTGAACAACATTTCTCAATTTGGGAAATATTGTTATGGTAACAAAAATAGTAAATTGCCATTTCTAAGTTTATGCTTCCTTAGCTTATAAGTTCATTTTTTTTTTTTGCAGATTCTTATATTCAGTGTTAATAGTAATGCACCAAATTCTATGTCTAAACATTGTACTAAGACTAAAGTTAGTCTTATCTTCCCTGCTCTTTGCCTTTGTTATTTGACCATGCTTGATCATGATCGTATTTTGCTATTAGGCTCACTACAAAATAATGAAAAAAACAATACACACTCTATGTTTTTTTTTGTTTTAAAAAAAATAAACAGTAAAAAAAAATTACATACCGTCTTTCGCACTCTGGTATGCTTTCAAAATAAAAACATTACAGTCTGTTACAATAGCCTCTCAGGCTTCTTACTTTATATATGCCGCTCATATTAAAACATAAAACAAAAACTATATCAAATGAAACTAAATTAAAATTTGTAGGGCCTATTACAAATGCACTTTGTATATATTTAAAACAATACAACAAACCAAATGTTGTAAAACCTTTTGTCGTGTGATAAAAACATTAAAACATTTCATTTGCGCATATACCGCCGGACCTGAAAAGAGATTAAATCCACTTCATAAACTGCATCGGGTCCGAAACATAATATTACAAAGCAGCCAATACAAAAACTTCCGATACCGATTGAAATGTGAACCCGCAATCAACTATTAACTACACCATATAACATAGATCGGGTCCGGACTTATAGCATAACAAATGGTTCAAATAAAAAACTCCGATGTTGATTGTTAATCGGACCTGAGTTCAACTTTTAGCTGCGGCCTATAATATGCATCGGGTTTGGTTCCTTTCACTGTTCAATTGGGCAACAAAGAAAACGCTCCCGATACGTTTCAACTTGCGATACAATATGATAATGCCACGTGGTCTTGTGGACCCGCGGACCTTGGCTTAAGTGGAGACCCATTCTTATATCAAATAACATGCGATGAACTCATCACATCGGGCCATTACAAAAGGCTGTGGATTATATGAATTACTTCTGATTGCGATGAAGGCATCAGAGCCTCCATCATCAACAAGACACTGTACTTGTAGACACAATACATCACAATATTTTTTAAATTAAATTGAAAATTATAAAAATTATAAATATTTTTTCTTAAAAATTGAATTAAAAATAAAAAATTTATAAAATAAATTCCACCTTTTATTTTAGTACTAAAAATATTATTAGTACTAAGTTAGAAATAAAAATATTATTAGTAATAATTTATAAAAAGCGATCATTGATAAGCAACAGCTAGTAGTTACTCTATCATACTCATATTGATGCCAAAAATAAGCTAAGCATATGTAGCAGATCTAATCTACACATCAAATGCATATGCTCATGGGTCGTCCTAGTAATTATCAATTGGTTACCATCATCAACACAAAAGTTTTTTTATTATAATTTAGATAGATTTAAACTACTACTATATAGCGCATACATTTTTAATTTTTACTTTGATTTAATTATATTTAAACTAAATTAAGCAGCAACTTTATTAAAAAGAAAATACTAATAGACATGCTCAAACTCAATAATTTATTACAAAGAAAATCTCACTTGTTTCATGAGCTTACTAACCCATTCCTCCACGATGCCAACAATTTTCTAGATAATTGATACATTATAAACTTCTTTGACGAGGTTCCTTGCTCATTGTTCAACTGTGTCAACCAACTTTTCCAGATAATTGCTACATTACGCACTTGTTTCCAATTCCTCAATTGTGCCTAAGTATATATCTGATTACCTAGACTCACAAGCAAAATACCTCAATTTACCATTTACTAAAAAACCTAAATTGATTAGATTGTAAACCTTAACACTTTAAACTAAACTAAGCAGCAACTTTATTAGAAAGCAAATCCTCAGAAACATGTTGAAACTCAAATTGAAACATTTCTATATTTGCATTAAGCAACAGGTAGTAGCTACTTTGTCATACTTATATTGATGCCAAAAACAAGCTAAGCATATGTAGCAGAACTAATCTACACATCAAATGCATATGCTCATGGGTCATCCTAGTAATTATCAATTGGTTACCATCATCAACACAAAAGTTGTTTTACTATAATTTAGATAGATTTAAACTACTACTATATAGCGCATCTATATTTAAACTAAACAAAGAGAAAACTTTATTACAAAGAAAATCCTCATAGACATCCTCTAATTCAAATGGCAACATTTAACAAATCCTCATAGACATGCTCAAACTCAAATTGCAACAATTATTTCTAATTTAATTTAACTATACTTTATTACAAAACAAATCTTCATAAACAAACTCAAATTGTAACATCTCTATGATTACATTAAGCAACATGTAATAACCGTAATAGTTATCCATCGACATTTTCCAACATCACATTACAACATTACTATATTTAAACTAAACGGCAGGTAGTTGCTACTTGTAACCTTATTAACTTACTAAATTTTAATTTAAAAAAATTGAAGTTAATATTTGATATGGAACACTACAATCATCCATTTCAAATGAACCTTACAAAGCCATTTCCACGTATTACAATTATTAAAAAAAAAAAACTAGGATTTGGTTGCCTTAAAATTTGTTAAAACCTCATGTACCAATTCTATAAAATTAAACCAAAAATCCACTTTATTATTCACAGATTTTAAAACTAATTCGTAAATTAATACGTGTCTCTTCATATCTTTATTTTCATAATTCTCATATAATTATAATTGGAATACTTTTAATAAAAAATTACCTTTAATTTAAAGATCACGACAGCAACACTCCATCATTATGGATTGGAAATAACGCGTAGAATTCCAATAACGACAGCAACGCTGCATCATTATGACTGGAAATAACGCGTAGAATTTCAGTTTGCGGACGAACAAAAACAACCAGAAACGGCCTTGCGGTAGAGGAAATTTCATTAAAAAAAAATCACAAATTATGAATAAAATGAATTAGAAAAATAGTAAAATTAAAATAAATTAATTTAATAGAATTTGTTTAAATAAATAAAGGTGGGAGGAGATGAAGTGTTTTATGACTCCAAAGAAATTAAAGTTCTAGAATATTTATGAGCTTTTATGAGGCATGATAAACAATCACTTTGAAGGTCATACTTTTTACTAAAGTTAATAAAGAAAATTAGGTAGCTTTTGTCTTTTTTTGGGAGACTATTTTTTTGTTTAGTTTTTGGTGAAAGTTTTCTCTCCTAGAGATAAACGTTAGAATGTCTTAGACTTCTAGGAACACAACATTAGAATGTTTTGTGAAAAGAATTAGGAAAAGAGTGTAAAGGTGGGTTTTTTTCAATAACATATTTTCATGTTCTTCTTGATCTCAATAAAGCTTCACACTTATGTGCTAATGAAGGGTGTAAATTAAGATTGAGAGATTTAAAATCAATGATCTAATCATACTCTCTCCTATTAGGTAGAGCTAAATGGATTGGCATTCAACAATTATGAAGGATATTTATTTTATTTTATTTTATTTTTGAGCAAAAAAAAATATTTTTTTGTTATTCAAAAAGAATAAAAAAAAAGTAGAAAATGAGCTTATCAGGATCGTAATTTTCTAGGCATATAGTGGGGTTGTTAATATAAGTAGCAAAAGAGCTTAAAGTTGGTTGGAAAATTCAGATTTGTGGTTATAATTGTTGGTGAAAGTCAATAAAAAAAATAGGATACATGGCCCTTATAGTGATTACAAATTTTCTGGAAACTGTAAGTGGACAACATAATCAATGCAAATCAGTGGACATCATAAACAAATATAGATATGCTTCCTTTGACTATTTAAAACTTGAAAGATAATAATAGAAATACTACTTGCAAAGTTTTTTGAGTTATGAAAATTAAGCCATCAACCTAATGGAATTGTGTGAACACTTTGCCAATGGTTGATCCATTGAGTTCTTCATAATAAATGAGTCGAGGTTCCATTTGGAGAACTTTTTCGATAAGTTGTTTGAAATTGAATTGAACTCTCTGTAAATATGTTGAAAATTGATTTCCTCAAATTCCTTCTTCTCTTCAAATTTTCTCTTCCATGGTTCAAGGTTTAGAACCTCTCGTTGTCCCTCACCTACCAACCAATCAATTATACACTTGGAATCCCCCATAATTTGAATGTTTTTAATGTTTTTTAATGAATCTTGTAACACCCCACCCCACATTTACCTGCTTTTACAATCTCTCAAGGATAAACATGAGTTGAGAGTTACTATGACCTGACCGAACATCCAAGTTCCAATTATGGAAGTGGGTTCTACATACTAGAAACACAATAAAACCTCCCAAGAGCGACACATCACCTAGATACCAGACAACATATGTTGATAAACCTTGCACTAGGTTGGAGCTAGCTTTCTTCCTGAACCTGCATCCTAGTTGCACACATGGTCCAGGTGGATATTGGTGGCCACCCACCTATTCCACTTGGGGCCCCACCATTGTCTCTTTTAGTTTTTCAGTTTCGGCACAACTTACTATTTTTGACAGTTTTTCGGGTCGTGAAATTCCAGAGCCATTTTGAGGCCCTAAATGACGTTTTTTGGGAAAACCGAGAGTGACCAAGCTTATCTTTCTTGGATCAAAATTTGTAGTCCTTGAATAGATCTTTCTAATGAGCTATTGAGCACGTCAAACAGAGATCGTATGTCAAAGTTACGTCCCGGAAAGTTGAAACTCCAATTTACCCAAACGGGGCCCATAGTTTTGGCGCTTCATCTCCTAGGGTTAAGTTTTTGGATGTTTGGAGTTTTCCATTGTTTCTCAATAATAAATAGACCCTTGAGCCTCATTGTAACATAGTTCAAAGGTTTGTAACCGCCATATCTCTTCTCAGAGATATGCTACCAACACCCTAGCTATTTTTATTTCCAGTATGTCTGTAAGCATATTTCAGTCATTATTTTATTAATAAAATGAAGTATTGTTTCCATTGCATCTCTGTGTTTATGTCTATTTCTGTATTTTATTGCATTCCTGCATAAATCCGGATCAGTGGTATCAGAGCGATCTGCTCTTTCTCTATTTTTCTTTGCATGTCCCCAACGCGGTCAGGGTATAAGGAGTTAGGGCTCGATCTGGTTGAATGCTTATAAGATTAGCCTCGTAAACCCCGACGACATCCCATGGCGGAAGAAAAGAAAAAAAAGGGAGTTGAAAATCCTATCAAAATATTGCTCGAGGAGGCCCTCGGGAAATAAAGGAACGCGATGATGGATAACTTTGCTCAGATCCTTCAACGACTACCCACCTACGATGCATCTGCATCCAACAGGCACTCTAGAGGCGCCACTCCCTTCAAGGTACATATAAACTTTGACATTCCTATATTTGAAGGCCAGATAGATGTAGACGTCGTAGATAGATGGTTAAATTTTCTGGAAGGGTATTTCTTAGTCCATGATTTCTCCGACCGAGAAAAGATTCTTTTTGCACTCCTCAAAGTCGTCCCCAATGTCAAAAACTGGTGGGAAACCTACGGTGAGAAAGAGGACGAAGGGAAACCCTCTCTGTTCTCGGCCACACCTACTTGGAATTCATTTTGAGATGACATCAAGGAACAATATTACCTCGTGGGGAGCTATGAGGAAAAATACATCCAATGAACCACGCTGCGGCAACAAAGGGATCAAGATGTGCACGAACTGACGAATTTGTTCCATACCCTGTGCACAAAGTTGGGTATTAAATATTCAGAGAGACATTTGGTGCTCAAGTACCGTGGTTGTCTGTACAAACATATTCAGGAGGAAATGGAGTTCCTCGAAATTACATCGCTTGGCATGACATATCGCTATGCCGCCAAGATCAAGCAGAAATTTAAGCAGAAGAAGCAAGACTTTAGATCTGCAAATCCAAATCCAGAGAAAGGTGCCCCCAAACTGAAGAAAAAGGGTCAAGGCCAAACCGGTACGACTTATAACAACACCAAAAATCCAAAGAAGGACACGGGGAAGTGGTGTGAATTTCATAACAGCCCCACTCATAGCACAAACGAGTGTTGGTTCAAACAGTCATTGGTGGCCAAACTAAAGGCACCCGAATCAGATGCATTTTCTGATCTTGAGTCAGAACCAGACAAAGGCAATGAGAAAGGGAATCATATCATTGATGCAAATCCCCTTACGATTGTTGCCACCACCAAGATCCAGAGGGAGGATCCCGAGGATCCAGAGGAGGGGGAGAGCCTCTTCCATTCATAGCTGTGGGTGAAGGGTTCTCCACTGCAATTCCTTGTCGATAGCGGAAGCCAAAAGAACCTCATCTTACCATAGGTCGTGAAGTGGCTCGGCCTACCGACAATAGCACACCCGTAGCCGTATACCATCGGGTGGCTTCACCCAGGGAGAGATATCCGCATTCGCCAACAGTGTCGCCTTCCGTACAGTATCAAGCCATTCACGGATGAGGTATTGTGTGATGTTGCTCCTCTTGATGTAGCTGATGTATTATTGGGCCAACCATACTTATGGAGGTGACATGCTGTGTATGAGTCTAGGCCTTGTGCTATTGTTATTACTTTTGGAAATGACTTGTACAGGATACCAGAGGTAGTACCACTTCCTATCATCTCTTTGACTACTGCAAAACAACGCAGTAAGATTGTTTCCCAAACCAGGAAACTTATTTTCCTTATAACTCGATCATAGGGAAAGAAGAAAATTGTGGCCACAATGTCGGAACAGGGCTCCCCTACACGGTTGCAGTAGATGGATAAAGTCATGGAGGAATACGAGGAAATTTTCTCCTCACTCACAGAGGCTCCTCTACACTGTCAGGACAAGCACTCCATTGATCTGACCCCCGACACACCACCGCCTGATGTTGCAGTACCTTCAGAAAATACACATATAGAATCCACACATGTACTATCTAAGGCTGATAAAGAAACCAAATTTCCTAAACCCATCCAGCATGTCTGCCCATAGGTCCATGACATCTCCGACAAATCTAATGCCTAGTTCAACAACATTTGCCTCATCTCATGGAGGATCTCAACACAATGGGGACCATTGCTTCCTAAGGAGGGAGGAATGATCGAGGTGGAAATTGGTGGCCACCCACCTATTCCATTTGGGGCCCCACCATTGTCTCTTTTAGTTTTTCAGTTTTGGCACAACTTACTATTTTTGACAGTTTTTTGGGTCCTGAACTTCTGGAGCCGTTTTGAGGCCCTAAACAACATTTTTTGGGAAAATTGATTAATATTTCTAACGAGCTATTGATTCCTATGATAGATCTTTCTAACGAGCTATTGAGTGTGTCAACCGGAGATCGTATGTCAAAGTTACGTCCCCGGGAATTTGAAACACCAATTTACCCAAATGGGGCCCATAGTTTTGGCGCTTCATCTCCTAGGGTTAGGTTTTTGGATGTTTGGAGTTCTCCATTGTTTCTTAATAATAAATACGGCCTCGAGCCTCATTGTAACACAGTTCAGAGGTCTGTATCCGCCACATCTCTTCTCAGAGATATGCTACCAACACCCTAGCTATTTTTATTTCCATTATGTTTGTAAGCATATTTCAGTCATTCTTTTATTAATAAAAATGAAGTATTGTTTCCGCTGCATCTCTATGTTTATGTCTATTTCTGTATTTTATTGCGTTCCTACATAAATATGGATCAACACATGCCAAGTTGCACATTGTTGGTTGGTTTGGGCTAGACCCATGTTCGATCTATGCTTGCACCAACAAAACCCTTGATCACTGGACCCTTCGGCAACGACATGCAAGAAGATCACAATCTCACCTGAGTGACTTATGGGTGGTTGTAGAACCAAGTTTTTGTAGCCTTGAGGGAATATGCAAGGTGGCTATTCTACTATGCTACTATTATCCTTTAACATACATAAAATTACTGTGTTGTATTAAACCATTTACTTACTTCGCCACATTCAACTGAATATATAAATAGTATCATAAACCACACTGTTACAACTATAACAAATACTTTTCAATAAATGATAAAAAACAAATAGAAAGAAACACATAAGAACATAGAGTATCTTCACAAAACTTCTTCTTTTCTATTATGATGGATCTTTAAGTACATTCAACTTCTATGACCTGCACACACAACTATAGGTGGTCTGGACACTAAGCTACAGACTCTTCCAAGTTATTTTCATACTCAGATGAAGAGTCTTTCCTTCGCTACAAGAGACAGATACAACTAACCCATGACCATAAAACTACAATGATTCATCCATGATTATTATTCACATATGACTTAGCATTAAATTTCTTTATATAGCATTACATTGTCAGAAAACCATGGTCCAAATACCATGGGATAAGAAAAATATAAGAAAATCTAACCCAAGCCCATTATAAAAGGAGGGGCTTCGACCCACCCCAAAGCCCCTAGGATACCACTTGCTATCTCGAAAATGTTGTGTTGTGCAGTATATTTCACGCTCCGCTCCTCAAAATGCGGAGATTTAGCCAAAATCGAGGCCAAGTTGGGTTTCACCCAACAAGCCCCCAACACTCACATGTGACTCGTACCAATTCACTCAGCTGATATTCCCTTGACCTTTGTTGCTATGTTATTGTAGGCGATGTTGAAATTATACAACACCTCTACAACCTGCTTCTCCTCACTACAAATTTCTTCCAAAACTGCCTTCGTGATTGGTCCTACAGTCTTCTTTAGTGTTTCTTTTTCCTGTTGGCGAAGCTCTGGAAGATTTACATCCACCTGTTGTGATAAATGGAAAGCCTCATGCTTCCATGGTTGAGTTCTTTCCGTCAAATTTTTCTCTTCCTTTCTGAGTTCTTCAATATGCTTATGAAGAGCCTTGCCTTCATTGATCCTTGCAAGCTTCTGCGAAACTAGAAACTTCTTCATTGTTGTCTTGATTTCCTCCAACTGCTTCTACTTCTGTTGGATATCCTCCTCTATATTTTGTACATTTATATCTTCCTACAGTGAACTCCAAATTAGAAATGATCAAAAATATATCTAATCTAATACTGAAGTAGAACTGATTATTTGCCAACAGTGAATTGATTGTTAACTCAATCGCTTAATGTGGAAGACTGAAGGAAAGAAAATTATTTAACGACTTAAACCAGAACTTAAGAAGAATATTAAACATGAAATTACAGTAGATAACAGAGATAAGAGACAACAAACATTGATTACGGATTTTTTCCATGGTGGACTACGTCTCTGGGTCCGCTTTCAAGATGGGCGTTCGTTTTATTAAGGATTGATCCAAGGAAGTATTTACACAGAAAAACACTAGACTGAACATGCTCGAAAGCACCTCTAGTCACTGTCAACAAAAAGCTCTCTCTCCTAGCTTTCCAATGTTTTTCTCTACACTCAATTCCATCTCCGAACGACCAAGTTACAGTGAAAACAAAACTACCTCTTTTTCTCGGACTTTGAATACAAGCCTTCAAGATCACTCTCTCCTTCATCAAGCACAAAGGTAGTTTTTATAATGAAATGCAGGTTCATTCTTTGAATTTCCTGAACTAGAAATGGCAAGTGGTTTTCATAATTAAATGATATTAGGTGGAAAAGCTCTCTGTCATGTGGGAATGTGCCACCTTAGGAGATTAGGTATATGGCGGTTTGAATTACAACTTGCACATTTAAATCAAAAACCTAAATAAGACCTTTTGTTATAATTAACCCCTGACGGTTTGCTAAATGGCGGAAAAAACTGAACAGTTTTCATTTGATATGTTGCAGTCTAACCACAGACTGCCACCTGGTGGTCTGTCCCCTGCGGCTTCGCACTGACGGTTCCGCTGTGGTTGGTCCGTTCACATGCCAGTTGTGTGGTATTGAAACAACTATTGTTGCATTCCCGATACTGTGGTTACCTCCGCCTCGTTCACATGAACTCTGCCCGATGGTTCCACTGTGGTTAGGCTCCCCGCGCGGTTAACTGCTGGATTTTAATATAAATTTTGTATTACAAAGTTTGTTATATGGGTCTGAACCTTTATAACTTAGGTTTTAATACATTGCAAATTTTTTAACACCTTAGTTTTTAATACATAGGCTTAGTTCTAGGTCTTTAGCCTTAGGAATTTTGCATAATTTCTCCACCATAGTTTAGATTGAGGATTAGACCTTATGTCTTAGTCCACCATAGGTACATGTCACCATTACATAAGCATGAACCCATCATTATACCTTATCTTAGGATTACCACATAATTACATCATGAAATCAGGCTGAACCATGACATTCACAAACACCATGACATTTCAAACATGAAGAATTAATTGGAACCAATCGAAGATTCTTTCATCTAGATCACTGGAGGACCTGACGAAATGAAAATTGACCTGGACTTCTCATTGAAAAAACTAGAGCTGAATGGACCTCATTTTTTATCTACACTGAAGCAAGATCCTCTTGGATCAATCTTCTCCACTTGAAAGCTTTTGGACCACAAAATTTTGATTTAAGAATACATCAAGTGACAGTACGACTTCCACACTTTTCTGATATCCATCCACCTTGCCTTGCTCAGATTCATGCCTTTGAGTCCCACTCAAAGATATTCAACATCTCCTCACCTGGAGGTGCGGAATTTCCTATCCAAGATGGTATCTTCCTGCAACTAATTCATATACTCAAGTGCCAAATCATCAATACTAGGAATATGTGTATCTTCCTCTCGGTCAATGATCATAAGAGGTTCATACAAATTCAAATTTTCTACATTTACAACTGAATAAATATGCATGTAAGGAAGTAAATCCAACCGGAACGCATTATTTCCAATCTTTTCCACAATATTGAAAGGACCATACCTAATGGATTTCAGTTTCTTACCTTCACCTTTCAACCTGTCTTTACCAATATACAACCATACTTGATCATCAACCTAGAAACTATGATCGATTCGATGCTTGTCATGGTGCATTTTGTACTTGTCCCGACTCTTCTCTAACCGATCCCGCACTGATTCATGTATCTGATGTATCCATTGAATGAAATTAATTGATTTTTTTGAATCATCGAGTCCATCCACTTTATCTTCTTCACCGAACATGAAGTCCATCAGTGAATTTGGTAGATACCCAAAACATGTTCCAAATGGCGATCGATTAGTCGAAGAATGTCAGACTCGATTGTAAGCATGTTGCACATAAGGTAAAGATTCATCCCACAACTTAGAATGCTTTCTACAGTAACCTCAGAGGACATGTATCACTGTCATGTTCACAACTTATGTCTGCCTGTTGGTCTGTGGATGAAAATTTGTGCTCTTCTTCAGCTTTTTGTCCATGAGTCTCCACAAAGTGAACCAAAACTCTCGTACAAAGCAAGTGCCTCGATCAGAAATAATGTAAGTAGGTAACCCAAAATGAACCCATACCTAATGAAAGAAAATCTATGCAGTCTGTTCAACAGTCACTTGCTTTTTGCATGGAACAAGAATGCACATATTTATGAAACAATCAAACATGGCATACATGTAATCATGCCCTCTACTGGACATAGGAAGTCATCCAACAAAATCCATGGAAATGTTGTCCCATGGTCGCAAAGGAACTGGAAGTGGCATATACAAATAAATCTTTCGATTGCTTGGCTTTCTTTTCAAACACATCACACATCCTTTAATGTACTTAACAAATGTTTCATACATGCGAGGCTAGCAACAATAACTTTGAATTTGTGCCATAGTCTTCCTTACGCCAAAATGTCCTGAAATGCAAGAAGAATGTGCTTCCCAAATAACATGCGTCCTTTCTGTCTGTGGTGTGCACAACTTACCTAGATGATATAACAACCTACCATGAATATGACAATTTACTTGTTCCACCTGAGTACCATGAGTTACCTATTCATAAATATCTTTGAAATCAGCATCAGTACTATATTTTTCTAAATAACTTTCAAGTTTTAAAGAACTATTCTACAACACTACTGAAGAATTCAAAGATAGTCTAGATAGCATATCAACTACTTTTTTTGTTACACATTTCTTGTACTTAATTACTAAGTGAGATTATTGAAGAAATCTCATCCATCTATGATGGTGAGATTTTTGCAACTTAGTCTATGACTGAAGGTACTGAAGCAGCTGATGATATATGTGAATCATTGTTTCTTTATCCTTTAAGTAGTGTTTCCATTTCTTTACACTTTCAACCAAAGAAAATAGTTCTTTATCATATGTCAGATAATTTATAACTTCCTTAGAAAAAAATTCTGAATGAAAACAAATTGGTTTTCTGTTTTGAAGTAAAACTGCACCCATTGCATCACCACTAGCATCTGTTTCAATTTCAAATGGCTGTTGAAGATTTGGTAAAGCTAATATTGGTGCTGTGACAATTTTTTTCTGAATTGAATCAAAATAATTTTTTTGTTTCCTTCCCCACTGAAAGGAAACTTTAGAACCTGTTAAAGCATGTAACGGTGATGCAATCAAAGAAAACTGAGAAATGAATTTCCTCCAAAATTGAACTGCACCTAGAAAACTTGTAACTTCAGTCACATTCTGTGGTCTTGGCCACTTAACAATCACATCTAGTTTAGCTAGATCTATCTTCAAATGACCACCTCCAGCTATGTAACCAATATAAATCAGTGAAATTTTCCCAAACTCACATTTGGATAGTTTGTTTAAGGTACAATTTCCCCCTATGCAACACTTTTAAAACCTGTTTAACATGCCTAACATGCTCTTTCATACTGGAATTGAAAATCAAGATATCATCTAAGTAGATTATGATAAACTTATCAATGTATGGACGAAATAAATCATTCATAACTTGCATAAAATTTGTTGGAGAATTACACAAACCAAAAGGAATCACTAACCATTCAAATAGTCCCTACCTAGTTTTAAATGTTGTTTTCTACATGTCATTTTCTCCAATGCGAATTTGATGATACCCACTATGCAAATCCAACTTAGTGAAGTAGACAACGTTTTTCAAATAGTCAAGTATATCATCTATCCTAGGAAGAGAATACCTATTCTTGATTGTGATTTTATTTAGGACCCTAAATTCGACACAAATTATCCATGTCCCATATTTCGTAGGAACTAAAATTATGGGTGAACCACATGGAAATGACTGGGTCCAATGAAACCTTTTTCAACAAACTCTTAGATTTGTTTCTTTATTTCTTCGTTCTCTATAATTGACATGTGGAACATTCCGACATTAGGAAGAGGGGCATCATAAATCAACTACATCTCATGTTGTATTTCCCATTTAGGAGGGAGATGTTTTGGTTCTTTAAATAGACTAAAAATAATCTACCACTTTAACCAAAATATCTTTAAACTGAGATTCACAACCCAAAAAAGCATCATGTTGATCCTTATGTTGTTATTTTACAAACATGAGTATATATCTCTTACTTTAACTTATTAGTCTCTTCATCTGATTAGCAGTAACTAAATCCAAGTGAGTTTTGATTTTATGTGCCCAGAAAATGTATTCAATTCCATCTTTCTTAAGGTGATATTTATTCTCTTTTCTATGAAACATTGCATCACGATCATAGAGATAAGACTTCCTAGCACTATTCCACATATGTCTAATGGTTTCACATCTAAATCCACTTCATCAATGTAATTAGTTGTGATGGAAAATTTTAAACGACACTGCTTTGTGACATTAATCTGAGTCTTTTCTTTTAACCAACCTAATGGGTATGGTCTTGGATGACTCTGTGTCTCCAAACCCAATTTCTTAAATAATTCTTCAGATATTAAATTTTCCTGTGATCCACTATCAAACAAAGTGTCTATTTTTGTGTGCTTAGAAGTTACCCTTATGTGAAATAATTCAAATCTTTTATCTTCATCGAGATGATTTATGTTTGAAGAAGATGCAGAAGTACTAGAACTTGAACTAGTGTCGGAACTTTTACCTGTCAAAACCATTGCCGTTATTTTCCTTTCATCACCTAAATCAGAGCCCAAATCTTGTTGGATTGCTGCATTAGCCTTCTTTTCACCTTTCTTCTTCTAGAAATTCTTTGGCCTGAGTTCTGAGTGAAGTTTCGAACACTTGGCTTTATCATGTCTAATCCTCTGGCAGTGAGAACAAGCAGGTCTTTCACCTTCCTTCTGAGTTGTCGCTGATTTCTTTCCCTTTGAACTACTCTTCCTCTTGTTGTCTTTGGAATCCTTGATTTCCAAATGTTTGGATGCTTTTGGTGAAAACTTGAATGGTCTGCCACCTGATTCAATATGTATAGATTGAGCACACACTTCATCAAAGTCATTAGGATTAAAAATCAATAATGTATATTTCTGTAAATATGAATGTAAATTGCCAATGTAATTTAATGAAGTTTTGAATGTATCCAATGGAATACCAAGCACCAAATCTTTCTTCCTAAACTCCTGAGTAAACTCCTGAATATTTTTCCATTTTCCTTGCCTCATATGTTGCCAATCAATAACATCTTGTTGCATGTATGCCAAAGGATATAGTTGTTTTTTGAGAGATTTTAAAAACTTAGACCATGAAGTGATGACTTTACCTTTTGTCTTTAAATCTACTTGAGTTTTACTTTCCCACCAGATTAAAGTTGTTTCCCCCATTCTAAGTGTAGCCAACTAAATTTTTGTTCTTTCATCAGAAATGTTCTGAATTCTACAATACACTTCTAACTGCTTAATCCAATTATCTAGTTTCGCAGGATTCATTTTACCATCATAAATAGGTAGTTCAAATTTTACATCAGGTTTCAAAAGATATTTATGAGGTTTCTTTTCTATTTCAAAATCTGAACTAGAAGAAGAAGATGATGATGATGATGAAGATGATGGAGGAGAAGGAGGTTTATCAACTTTTCCTTTGCCCCTGTCCTTCTTCGATGCCTCTGAAGAAGAAGTTGCATATCTCACCTTCTTATCTTCATAGAGTTCTCCCTATTAGAGCCCTGTATTTCACAATATCACCAGGTGACTGATTATTCTTAGGTTTTGTCATGACTGAAAATGATATTCCATGGTTGTCATTTATTTTCAGAAAAGAAGGAAGAAAGTGTTGCTGATAAGGTGTGATCGTGATCAAATTTCATTTATGCCCTAATTCCATTTCATTCACACTCTATGCCCCTCATTTCCTCCATATTCCAAAGTTCTACACCTTATTTCTTTCAAACCCCTTCTTCAACTATTAACACCCAAAATTTATAGTTAAAAATGGAGCAACATTAGAAGCAAAGGCAGCAGAGAAGCAACTAAGGTGGAAAAAAAACAAGGGCAGAGTCTTGAACGAGTTTGGGTCAAGTCGTGCACACGTTCAGGTCGAGTTGTGAACACTAAAGTTGGTCAAGTCATGAACATGGGGAAAGTATTCTACGAAAAACTAAGAAATGAACAGACATAACCAAAGAAACAAGGTCGACAAACCACAGTAAGGGAGCAGTGAGGACCACTGGATATAAGCAACGATCAATGACAAAGATTCAATCAAAATCGCAGATCTCAAGTTTTTCAGGATGGGCGCAAGGGTAAAGGTTAAAGTCAACAAAATGCGATTTGTGATGAAGTGGGATCCATTCACCCGTGGCATGCAAATAAGCCTTACCTGTTGCCTACACTTCGCAACCCGTAGGTTTTTAACCTTACCTCTTAAGACTTGTGCCAAATCTTGTTTTTCCATCGATGCGATGAAGTGGGACCCATTCACCCACCCCACCTCCTTTCCATTTCAATCCCCTTAAAAAATCATTAAACTTTACCTTTTTTTTCGCGTTTCCGCTTTAGCCTTCACCTTTACCTTTCATTTTTATATCATTGTTTTACCTTCTGCTTTCCTAATTTCCCTGATTGCGATTAAAGTGGGGCCATCCTTCCACGTCACCCTTTCTCCCCACCAGCCATCGCATATCGGAAAATATAATATATCACATCGCATATTTGTTAACTTACCTTTGAAGCGCGGCAATGTATTTGGTTTAATTTACGATGCAACGGTTGGCCCCACCACAGTAGCTCCGCCCCCCCCCCACTTTACAGCCATTTGAAATACATTCAAATGCATATCATATGAAACATCATAAAATTTACCTTATCGGAGAGGTTTTCTGACTTGCGATTGCAATGTAGGTGGGTTCCTCTCCCTGCACTTCGCAAGTTTTAGATTTTAACCCCTGCTGCTTATAAGGAAAACCTAAGATTTGTGATTTGCGATGCATTCGGTCCCACTATCCCCTACCACATCACTTACCTTCTCCCCACACTTCTCACTTCACATATTTTAGAGTTTTCCTCCATGCTTATAACTAAAACTTAATAGTTGCGATTTGCAGGCTGCGGTCCATCCCACCTTCCCTCCACATCACCTCCCACTTCACATCACATCGCCAATTACATTCTTCATAACTTAAACTGTAAATATTGCAAAGTGCGCGGATGCGATGCGGCTTCAGAACTACAATCTAAACATTTTCAAGTCCGGGTATATGAGTTTTTACATTGTTTTGTTTGAAAAAAGGGTTGAAACATGACAAGAAGGATTCGGGTAACAAATAAACACCATAGGTCGAGTCGAGCAGCAAAGGTTGTTCACGTAGAATTTTTATGTTATGATGGTAGGAATGGAAAAGGAAGCAAAACACATTAGCATAGTCTCTAATCGATGAAAAGTGGCTAGCCCTGCACCAGACTTAATTTCCCAACGCTTATATTTTGAAAATCAAGGCTAGATGTCAAAGCCATCATTCGTTGCCTCTTTGAGATCATCACATGCCACCTTCAAGCCTACTTTTGATTTACGAAGAGCTGCCTGAGTTTTGTATTCTTGAAGAGTTACCAAAATTAATTCCACAAGGGGTGTTTTGTCAGAGATTTTCTTTGTTTGGGCCTTGCATGGCCATACCTGTTTAATTTTTTGTTGTTTGTAATAAATGAATTTGGCCAAAGTAGATTAGGGCAACCGACTCAAGTCTTAGCTAAATACTACTTGAATTTTCATAATCAAGGGTTGGAAACTTGGATCCTACTGGAACTTGCATTGTAAGAACTATTGGAGCAATGTAACTATTTGAGCTGGGAATCAATAATAAGAGATCATTCACAGGATTCTTGAGCTATGTTAATGGTGATGTTTTTCCTCTATGTTAATGTTTTTCCTCTGTCTTTTCATACTATGCATCAATTTATCTGATTTCAAAATAGAAAATTTAGATTAAGATTTGTTAAGAGAGCACCTTAATTCTATCTGTGTTTGTAATCTTAATTTTTTCCTTTGAGACCTGAATGCAAAATTCAGAGACGGTCTGCTCTGCAAATACCATCATTGCATCCCTTTCCATGATGACAGCATTCCTTATGTTGATCATTTCTTGAGCAGACCCCTAAAAACACATGTTTTTTCCTTGGCGCTGGTAGCCTGTTATGTAGTCGCGCCAATGAGGAAAATTAACACTGAGCCCGCACCAATTGGCGCTCTGTCCCAGTTAAGCACCCGCGCCAATCTGCTTTTGGAAAGTTTTTTAAAAAAAGAGGCGAAGTTTCGATTACAACAACTTCGTGGATGAGTCATCAGGAGTGGTTTTGACTAAATAACCATGGCCTTCCTCCTTTGGCCTCTTGTTTCCACCATATGGGGAAACTCCCAAGGGATAAGGCCTCCCTTCCACTATTTTAGGGATCCCAACCTCCTCCTCTCCTCTATAAATATAGCCTTCATCCATTGATGAAGGCGCTGAATGGCTGAATGCCTGAATAGCTAGTCTCCAAGTTCCCAAGAGCCATCAGAGCCTTATGCTGCAAGAGCCTTGATTCATTCCCTTAAGGCCAAATCCAAGCAAAGAGATTATTGTTGAGACATCCAAAGAGAGAGGTTTGCCCCATCCCCGACAGGCTTTTTCAAGATGTGTTCTGCTGGCGACCGTCCGAAGGAGAATTCAGCGTCAGGGCTATGGTTGCATTCTTCTTTGATTGATTAATGATAAGCGACTATTGGTTATGGTTCCACTTTTGTTGTTGATTATGGTAATGAGTTATGCCTTCTCTGACTGACATATAGTTGCATATACTGGATTTTACGCTTGCGTTTGTTTTGTTTCTTGCATGTGCAGGTGTCCGATCACGGAGATCGTGAGGATTGTGATCTGCCAGAGCTAAGGAACGGGAGTGCTACTTTCTCTACGAGCGACAGCGTTGGATTCCAGGTAAGCCTTCATCGCTAGTTGGTTTATTTGCAATTAGGAAGATGCACTATAGCGTGAACGATTGTTGCTAGACCCAGTCTGGGCTAGTAGGGATCGCCTCTGTCCGCAGAGGGGATGTTGTTTCGATCTCGTTAAAGTGGTCACGAAATGACATCTACCCAGGATACGTTTACCCCTTTTTCGGGCTGGGATAGATTATTTACGAAAAAGGAATACCCTAGCCTATCGCAACTAGGAGGTTTTCTCAGACACAATTTTCTACCTTCTCGGATCTGAGGAACTATCTACGAAAAGGGACTGTTGGAGTTTACTTTTTTGCTGTCTTTTCAAACTCTCTAAACATGAAAAGACGCCGAGTTCTCCCTTTTTCAGACTCGTTAAACCTAAATGACATCGGAAATTGTCAATCATGACGTTATTCGAGTTTCTCCTTCCTAGGGCTCGTTAAATGTACTAGGATGGATTCGTCTGAAGGACGGACTTATATGACAAGCATATGGTATCCTCTTCAAGCTTGTGTAAAAATAAAAAGGTACTTGCCAGAAATGGTGGGGAAAATGGAACCAGCATCATTGTCGTGTCGGCAGTATGTCGCTCTTGAACATGGCACTTGTCTGCATTCGTGTCAGGTTGGGGACATCTCATCTCGTTTTCCACTTGCCTACATGGATTTGGGTGATCCCTTTTGACCTCTCATCTACTCTTTGCCTCGTCATCATGACCTCTGATCTTTTGATGTCAAATACTGCCAAATCCATTGTCGTGCTGCCGATATGTTCAAGAGAAGTTGACCTCTGCAAATTTCAACCTTCCTCTGATTCTCATCTAATCCTGATTCACAAAAGACATTATGTTCCTCTATCTCGCGTCGATGATGTGGGAAACACTATGGCCCACCTTCGATCAAGGTCACTTCCTGTCGACTTTAGCTCATTATCCAGGAAGTTGATCTAGAGACTCCCTTCTGGTACCTTGGAGCTTACATGCCTCAATGGCAGGTTATTCACATTCTACGTCAGGTTTTCATCATTGGCCTCCGATCGAGTGATTCTGCGGGTGTTCGATGTCAACTCATTGTTCACATGCCGTAGATTGTACCTGTAGTACCTTGAGGACCATTGGCATTAATGGTGGTACCTCTCGCGTCTGTTAACAGCTTTCATCATTGGTTGCTAATCAGACGATGTTCTTGCATGTTCGACTTCAGCTCACATATTCGCATGCTTGAACTTGTACTTTGTTTGGGTCAAGATGGAGCGCAAGACCCTGGATTCTGTCTGTTATAATCCAAGCTGCAATTTTGTGGATTCTTATGATTAGTTACATGACTCACTGATTGGATGGCTGCGACCATACTTGAGTCTATTTTTCGATCCTCACTGGATGGCTACGTCCATGCCTTGGATCTGGATTATTACATACTCTGTTATGGATGGCTGCACCCATACCATGTATATATCATGTATTTGAGACATCAGTTGTACTTCTCTACGTAGGTTTTCCGACGGTGGTGTTTTCAGTTGGACACGTTCTCGTAAAGCATTTCACCCCTCTCTCTCTCTCGGACCTCATGTTTTAGGGGGCATATGTTACACAGCAATTTGTCACCGTCCCTGCAATTCCCCATCCCGCACAATTGGAGGGTTCATTCCGTGACCTGTGAGCAGTGACATAACTTGAAAACACTTTCATGGCATTCCCCTAAACATGTACTTTCATTTCCCTGAAGACAACTCCTTGTAAAAAACCCTAAAAACACCCCTTTTTGCATTGGCGTGGGCATCCATTTCAGTACCCGTGCCAAAGGGGGAAATCCTTCTAAGAGGGCGTGCCAATTGGCGCTCTATCCCAGAGTCGCACTCGTGCCAGCCATTTTAAGGAGTGTTTTTTAAAAATAAATGGCGGAAGTTTCGTCGTAACTGATCCAGAAACTGGTATCTAATTTGAGTTGGGAGGTTTGGCTCCGGATCTCCATGTAGAGGAAGTGGTTTGCCACCTCTCATGGAAGCTTCCTTGAGGATAGGGCCAATCCCATGATTATAGGGATCCCAACTCCCCTTCCTCCATCTATAAAAGCTTGCTCATCTCCTTTGCAAGCTAGTCTCCAGGAGTTCCCAAGAGCCATCAGAGCCTTATGATGCAAGAGCCTTGATTCATTCCTTAAGGCCAAATCCAAGCAGGGATATTATTGTCGAGGAATCCAAAGAGAGGTTTATCTCATCCCCGACAAAGCTTTTTCGAGACGTGTCTCCGCCGGGCAAACCCTCCGAAGGAGAATTCAGCATCAGAGCTATGGTTGTATTCTTCTTTGATTGATTAATGATAAGCGACTATTGGTTATGGTTCCACTTCTGTTGTTGATTATGATGATGAGTTATGTCTTCTCTGACTGACATATAGTTGCATATATTGGATTTTACGCTTGCGTTTGTTTTTTCTTGCGTGTGCAGGTGTCTGATCATGGAGATCGTGAGGATTGTGATCTGCCATAGCTAAGGAACGGGAGCGCTACTTTCTCTACAAGCGACAGCGTTGGATTCCAGGTAAGCCTTCATCGCTAGTTGGCTTATTTGCAATTAGGAACCTGCACTATAGCGTGAATGATTATTGCTAGACCCGGTCTGGGCTAGTAGGGATCACCTCTGTTCGCAGAGGGGATTTACCTCCACAACAAATTGGCGACTCCACTGGGGAAATTTTGCATAGATTACAATTGCATAGTTTTCGAAAAAGAGGATTTTGCATAGATTACATTGCATTATTCGCATCGTTGAATGTTTGAAATTACTTTTGGATAGTGAAAGTCATCTAGTTTGGAAAATTTTTGTTTAGAGTGTTGTTGTTTTTTGCATCATTGTTTGAAGTTCTTCCCTTAACTAGATAGCATTCATCGAATTGAAAAGTTTTCTTTTCTCATATAGCTGCATATAGGAGATTGTCAGATGACATATGGTAGGGCCTGAAAACTGAAATGTAATTGAAGAGAAACATTAAAATTTATTCAATTTACACTAAGGCAACATTGAAACATTAATGAAATATTTAGTGGTATAGGCTAGAGACGTGTTCCGACATCTTTAAACCTAGTAGTTGTCATTCGCCTCTTGGCTTTAGACAATGCTAGTACGGACTTGTGCCCCCCGTACCGTCGCGTATATAAAGGGAGACCCCACTAGGCTTCTATCCTTTATCCATAGGAAGCCGAGTCTGCCGCCCTATACCCGTGATACACCGGACACATCATTCGGGGAGATTGCCTGCACGTACGTCAAGTCCTTGGTTGATTTCTCCTTCATTTTTGAAACCAAGGCATATATTGCAGTTCACGGTTATTTGGTACACCCTTTGCCTAGTATTCCTGAGCAGTCATTTTGATCTTATCTGACTCCTTAAGTTTGAAAAGATCACCAAGTGCTTGTCCTTTCACGCTTTTTTCAAAACTGAAAGAGATAGAGTCACCTTTTATCCGTTTCTCGACTCTTAAAACATGAAACGGTGAAGTTTCTAAGTTTCAATGTCGTAAAATAAATCACCCGCGATCACATGCCCTTTTAGAGTTTTCTTGTTGGTTGTTTGATTGCGTGCCTTGGTTTTTAGCCCATGTGCAGTTTTGAGTTCCGATGGCAACTTTTCCGGAGTTCACCAACCAAGGAATCCCCTCCGATGGGAATTCGAGTATTTTTCCTCCTTTTGGAAATGTTGGTGCTCCTTATATGGCAACGTTGTGCCTTCCTGGGTTAACTGTTGGGTTGCCTGTTTGGTTGTTTTCAACCTCTATGGTTCCAAATGTCTCTGCTATTGTTCAATCAGTTCCTCCGCCTGAACAACATCATGTTGATTCTAAGGTGGAACTCTCCCCTTCTTCGCCTGTTTTTGCATCCTCCTCTTCTACTTCGCCTAGTGAAAGTCTGGATTCGAGTAACCGGGTGGCTAAGAAGAAGAAGAAGAAGACAAAGAAGAAGAAGTCCGATAAAGGAGAGGCTAGCTCTGCGGCTATTGCACCTAAGAAGCCTTTCGTTGATAAACCTCCCAACCCTCCGCGGAAATTCAAGTTCCCTTACATTTTGTGCACGGGAGACCATCTTCTTCGAGACTGCCCTGGCATTCCCAAGGTGCTTGAAGCATGGTCCAACGGTCCCCCGCCATTGTCCAGTGGAGTCGCCAATTTGTTGTCTTCTATGTTGTAGTCTTTTGATCTTTTCTGACTCTTTAAACTCGAAAGGATCATCAAGCGCTTGTCCTTTCACGCTTGTTTCAAAACTGAAAGAGATAGAGTCACCTTTCATCTGTTTCTCGACTCTTAAAACATGAAATGGTGAAATTTCTAAGTTTCAATGTGGTAAAATAAATCACCCGCGATCACATTCCCTTTTAGATTTTCTTGTTGGCTGTTTGATTATGTGCCTTGGTTTTTAGCCCGTGTGCGGTTTTGAGTTCCGATGGAAACTTTTCCCTTGAATGTTGTGCACGGGAGACCATCTTCTTCGAGACTGCCCTGGCATTCCCAAGGTGCTCGAAGCATGGTCCAACGGTCGCCCGCCGTTGCCTTTGGCTTCCGGGAGTCAGGTTGGGGGCATGTCTTCAACTGGTACTGGAAAAACTCCTAAGAAGCAGGGTAAGATCACCAATCCCTGTAAGTTGTGTGGGGGGCACCATGCCATTCACCTTTGTCCGTATATGGATGAAGCCAAAAGGATTTTGGACAACTCATCTTTTTCTGCACCATGCCTCCCAGCTGGTTATAAACAGCTTTATTTGAGTCCTCCACCAGCTAATCGTACGATTGGTCAAGAGCCATCCTTGGTCGATCCCGCTCCCTCGGAAATTCAAATTCAGGAATCCATTCCCGACCAACCATTGGTCGTGGGATCGGTTGACCTGGCCCCGTCTACGGTGCACCAGGTCTTTTCCGTTGAGAGTGGACATCATCCCCCTCAGGTTCTTCTTGTTTCTTCAGATTCTTCGGACTTGGAGAAAGATTCTCCTGTCCCTATACCTCAAGAAGCTGCTCCTCCGCCTCCCGTGACGGAGGTTCTGGAGGATACCCCTCCCACCTTCGAGATGGAGGTCATGGAGGATGATCTTTCTTCCATAACACTAGGGGAAGACCATCTTAGTGCAATGGTAGCCCCTCCGAGTAGTTTGGTCACTTCCTTTGATTGGAATCGATTTCTGGGATATCACCTTCCGTCTTATGTGCCGTTCGAGATCACGGTACAGGCTTTTGGTATGGTTGTACCCAGCACCATTATAGACGAAGGCGCATCTGTTAGTATTTTATCCTCAACTACTTGGCACGCTTTCGGTTCACCGCCGCTTACACCTGTTACACAGAATCTGTTGACATTTAACAGAAGAACTAGTCAACCGTTAGGGATCCTTCCAAGGTTACCTGTTACTTTGGGAGGTAAACCATCCATATGGACGTGATGGTTGTTCCAGGCCCTTTGGATTTCAATCTGCTCTTGGGGCGCGATTACACCTATGCCATGGGAGCACTTGTCTCCTCCCTTTTCCGTGTGATGTGTTTTCCACATGAAGGATGGATCGTGACCATTGATCAGCTTTCGTTCTTTGGTCCTGATGTGGCAGTTGGCCTGCCATCATCCCTTCCTGGTTTTTATCCACCCGTTGTATCTGCCCCACCGCAGGTCAACTATGTGGCTACCTACCCCATGCCTGTACCTAGTGATAGTGTCATTGTACATCGTGTGCTGGGGGCATTGGGTCCAGACTTCCAAGATTTTTTCCTTCCATCGGATGGGCAACTTTTGGAAGCGATGACTTCTTGTTCATTATGATGAAGTCTATCGGAGCATAGTTCATTTTCTTGTGTCAAGCTCCTTAAAAAATGAAACAAGCTGGTCGGAGCAGAGTTCCTTGTCTTGTGTCAAGCTCCTTAAAAAATGAAACAAGGTTGTCGGAGCAGAGTTCCTTGTCTTATGCCAAGCTCCTTAAAACCATGAAACAAGGTGTCTGAGGATAGTTCTTTTAATGTGTCAACCTCGTTAAAACAATGAAACACGTTCCCATTCAATTCGAGTCTTTGTTTAGATCTCATCGAGTCTTTCTCTTGATCTCGTAATTTGAACCTTCACTCCATCTGCCTTTCATATGGACTGAAGCTTGGGGGGCATGTACCTCGAATTGAGTCACCATGTTGGGGGCATGCTTAATTTTTTCAAGCATAGTTTGTTTCCGTTTCAAGCTTGTGTAAAAATGAAACCAGTTTTAAGCATAGTTTATCTTTGTTTCAAGCTTGTGTAAAAATGAAACCAACTTCAAGCAGAGTTTTTTGATTTCAAGCTTGTGTAAAAATGAAACCATTCCCATTTTACCTCTTGTGATTGCCATTTTTATCAACCTATTTTTGCCAGATGAGCCTTGGTTTTCACATTCCATCGTCACTATCCGCTTGGTCGATCATATGCCTTCACTTGGTTGTTTCACCCAATCCTGAGGAACCGCTGCGATGAGTGGTCTTGTTAGCCAACCTCTTGATCTTTACTTGTTCTGAGCAGTTCCACCATCACCGGAACCAATAGCTACCCTTTATACTGCTCATTCCTCCAGGAGGAGTCATCTTTCAACTCTTTTCTGACTCTTGAAAACTGAAAATTTGTTGAGTCCCTTGTCGTTTCGATCTCATTAAAGTGGTCATGAAATGACATCTACCCAGTATACGTTTACCCCTTTTTCGGGCTGGGATAGATTATTTACGAAAAAGGAATACCCTAGCCTATCGCGACTAGGAGGTTTTCTCAGACATAGTTTTATACCTTCTCGGATCTGAGGAAATATCTACGAAAAGGGATTGTTGGAGTTTACTTTTCTGCTGTCTTTTCAAACTCTCTAAACATGAAAAGACGCTGATTTCTCCCTTTGTCAGACTCGTTAAACCTAAATGACATCGAAAATTGTCAATCATGACGTTATTCGAGTTTCTCCTTCCTAGGGCTCGTTAAATGTAGTAGGATGGATTCGTCCGAAGGACGGACTTATATGACAAGCATATGGTATCCTCTTCAAGCTTGTGTAAAAATAAAGAGGTACTCGCCAGAAATGGTGGGGAAAATGGAACCAACATCATTGTCATGTCGGCAGTATGTCGCTCTTGAACATGGCACTTGTCTACATTCATGTCGGGTTGGGGACATCTCATCTCGTTTTCCACTTGCCTACGTGGGTTTGGGTGATCCCTTTTGACCTCCCATCTGCTCTTTGCCTCGTCATCATGACCTCTGATCTTTTGATGTCAAATACTGCCAAATCCATTGTCGTGCCACCGATATGTTCAAGAGAAGTTGACCTCTGCAAATTTCAACCTTCCTCTGATTCTCATTTGATCTTGATTCACAAAGACATTATGTTCTTCTGTCTCGTGTCGATGATGTGGGAAACACTATGGCCCACCTTCGATCAAGGTCACTTCCTGTCAACTTCAGTTCATTATCCAGGAAGCTGATCTAGAGACTCCCTTCGGGTACCTTGGAGCCTGCATGCCTCAATGGCAGGTTCTTCGCATTCAACGTGAGGTTTTCATCATTGGCCTCTGATCGAGTGATTCTGCGGGTGTTCGACGTTAGCTCATTTTTCACATGCCGTAGATTGTACCTGTAGTACCTTGAGGACCATTGGCATTAATGGTGGTACCTCTCGCGTCTATTAACAGCTTTCATCATTGGTTGGCAATCAGACGATGTTCTTGCATGTTCGACTTCAGCTCACATATTCGCATGCTTGCACTTGTACTTTTTTCGGGTCGAGATGGAGCACAAGACCCTGGATTCTGTCTGTTATAATCCAGGCTACGATTTTGTGGATTATTATGATTAGTTACATGACTCACTGATTGGATGGTTGCAACCATACCTAAGTCTATTTTTCGATCCTCACTAGATGGCTGCGTCCATGCCTTGGATCTGGATTATTACATACTCTATTATGGATGGCTGTGCCCATACCACGTATATATCATGTATTTGAGACATCATTTGTACTTCTCTACGCAGGTTTTCCGACGGCAGTGTTTTCATTTGGACACGTTCTCATAAAGCATTTCACCCCTCTCTCTCTCTCGGGCCTCATGCTTTAGGGGGCATCTGTTACACAGCAATTTGTCACCGTCCCTGCAATTCCCCATCCCGCACAATTGGAGGGTTCATTCCGTGACCTGTGAGTAGTGACATAACTTGAAAACACTTTCATGGCATTCCCCTAAACATGTACTTTCATTGCCCTGAAGACAACTCCTTGTAAAAAACCCTAAAAACACCCCTTTTTGCATTGGCGTGGGCAGCCAGTTCAGTACCCGCGCCAATGGGGAAAATCCTTCTAAGAGGGCGTGCCAATTGGCACTCTATCCCACAGTCGCACTCGCGCCAGCCATTTTAAGGAGTGTTTTTAAAAAATAAATGGCGGAACTTTCGTCGTAACTGATCCAGAAACTGGTATCTAATTTGAGTTGGGAGGTTTGGCTCCGAATCTCCATGTAGAGGAAGTGGTTTGCCACCACTCATGGAAGCTTCCTTGAGGATAGGGCCAATCCCATGATTATAGGGATCCCAACTCCCCTTCCTCCATCTATAAAAGCTTGCTCATCTCCTTTGCAAGCTAGTCTCCAAGTTCCCAAGAGTCATCAGAGCCTTATGCTGCAAGAGCCTTGATTCATTTCCGTAAGGCCAAATCCAAGCAAGTAGATCATTGTCGAGACATCTGAAGAGAGGGGTTTGTCTCATCCCCGACAGGCTTTTTCGAGACGTGTTCCGCTGGCGACCCTCCAAAGGAGAATTCAGCGTTAGAGCTATGGTTGTATTCTTCTTTGATTGATTAATGATAAGCGACTATTGGTTATGGTTCCACTTCTGTTGTTGATTATGATGATGATTTATGTCTTCTCTGACTGACATATAGTTGCATATACTGGATTTTACGCTTGCGTTTGTTTTGTTTCTTGCGTGTGCAGGTGTCTAATCACGGATATCGTGAGGATTGTGATCTACCAGAGCTAAGGAACGGGAGCGCTACTTTCTCTACGAGCGACAGCGTTGGATTCCAAGTAAGCCTTCATCGCTAGTTGGTTTATTTGCATTTAGGAACCTGCACTATAGCGTGAACGATTGTTGCTAGACCCGGTCTAGGCTAGCAGGGATTGACTCTGTCCGCAGAGGGGATTTACCTCCACAACAACACCCAAAACCATATATAAGTAGCTGATACATTAAGCCAACTAGAGGCTAGAGTAAATTGTTAATTACAGTGACAGAGCCCTAGCGGCTTCAGGAATAAAAATACACAGTAAGACATAACTTAGTTCCTCGCAACAACTTAGGGTTTCAGCCCAAAATTGAAGAGAATCTTCATGTCAGAAACTCTCATAGAAAACCAAAAATACCTAGAAAGGGAAGGTGTGAATTTTTCAACTGTGAAGAAGTGCAAGCATGGAATCCATTTCATATCAACAAGTCACAGGTTAAATATTACATGCACAGACAAACTCATGTCAGGGTTTGCAAATATTTTGAGAAATAATAAATGAAATGATTTTTTCACTGCAAAGATCGACAATGAACAAGTAAACTCACCTTAGGACTGTAAGAAAAGTTGGTCCATAAGCCTGAGACAGAAAGGAAGGGAAACTTGCTTAGTAAGCGAAGAAACCATGTAGTAATAAAATATTTTTCATTGCATTTATCAGGCAGAAACCTGCTCTGTCATAGTTTACCTATTTCGACCATGCCAAAGGAGGACAACTAAACCCTTCTGCTGAAGTAATGTAGAACCTCATGGTGAGCGGCAGGCATTGAATCCGAAGGATTTTCCATGATTATGTCAAGTACAGGAAGCCATTAACCAAGAACCCACCAAGACGCAACTACATTACGAATTAAACCATAAATTGTGAGAGAAATGAAAAATGCGAAGTAAGCCACAGAAAATAAGCTCTGCGATGGAATACTGAGTAAGGTAAACTATTTAACCTTACCTGCTACTAGCCACAAACTAAGAATGGAGGAGGCACCATCAAAACCACATACTTGTAGAGCCAGTGATGCTCTTGCATGGTTCGCAAAAATGGAAAACGGTTAGGCTTTGAGGGGGTAAGTCTATACCCTAACTCATGCGAATCAATTCACAACCGTTGATGAGCAGAGAATCCAATGATGGTAGGAGGCACAAGTGTCATCATAGAATCCAAAGTACCACGAGAAAATCCAGTGCGAAGGTAAGGTGGAGATATAGCGTGGTACCAAACATTAATTGATGAGCCGAGTTATAACTTATGAATTTAATCATTCTGAATCCCAATTAAACCGAGATCCAATATGATTGATATGCAGTACAATAATAATTATATCCTAAGTTTGTTTGTGGTATCTCAGTGGGTCGAAAACATTTGTAAGTCACCTTGTTATATGGAATTCATATCAAGAGAAAACCTAACCATAGGAAAGGCTAGGGTGAAAAGTAAAAATAAAGGTTTAACTAATTATATTGTCATGTTTCAAAACTTATTATTGTAATGTAAAACTAATGGTGTTAAACATTGTTAATACACAATATTAAGAGAAATAAATCTTATACCATTTCTTTTCATTATAGTATAGATGAATGTTACATTATAATTGCAAAACACTTTCTATAAAAAAAAAATAAAAAAAAAATTATGGAAAATACTATTATTATATTGAAAATTTTAATAGTTTTTTTAATTATAAAGAAAAATAAATTCATATTAAAATTATTTTATATTAGAATTTTACTTATAAAAACAATTTTATATTAAATTTTTCATTATTTTGAAACATTGCTAAAAAAAAAAAAAAAATTATTCTATTTCATGTTTTAATACAAAGACAAAATTACTTAAATGATTGCAATCTTTCCTAGTTTAATACAAGCACAGTACAAACACAATTAGATTACAATTGCCAAAGTCGAACACAAAATTAAATTACAAGGGATTGTTTCGTAGTTAATACAAACACAATACCAACACAATTAAATTACTTTAATATGAACACAATACAAAGACACAATTAAACACAATAGAAACAGATAGTTAAATTACGTTTCGCAGAATGTATGACATCAGGTATGACATCAGGTACCAGATGAGGTTTCCAAAGACATGCATACTTCACTGTCTATGGGTTGTATTTCTGGGCCCCCACATGTCATAAAATCCCGTGGTCTTCGCTGCTGAAGATTGTGACCTCTTCGACTTTCCACACAGGAGTAGCCATCATTTTTGGAAGGTTGGCTAAGATTTTGTTCAAAAACTCTAAAATTTATAATGTTTAGAGAATATTATAAGTTTTTGTTGGATTATTTTTATAATAAAGTTCATAACTCAAATATGTAATTTTGACTAATTTAAATCAATAAAAATATTGTATCAAAAACACATAAAATATAAGCAGTTTTGTGTTTTTTTTGAGTAACCAACAAGTAAATTCAACCTAACAACAAGGTGGAATAAAAATTTTGTGTCAAAATGCAAAATTTATAATGTTTAGACAATATTGTAAGTTTTTGTTTGGCTTCTTCTTAGAACAACTTAAATATGCAACCTTGTCATAGGTTTTTTTTGTTTTTTTCCATAATCTAAATCAATAAAAATACAATAAATCATAATTTGATTAATTCCAAATTTTCAATAACTTTTATGAATCTTATTTTATTTTAACTAAATTTTCAACTATTTTTATATTTATTAAAAATTTCTAGAATATAGCAAAATACTTCATGTTTTTTCATCAAACAATTGATTTATTTCTTATTAATTAAATTTTGAAATATTTCCAAAATATACCATCAACATAAATTACCTAATAAATATAATTTTCATACACAATGCTTTAAATTATAACTATAACCCCAACCACACCGGTAGCTAGAAAGTGAAGAAAAAATTAGGTAGGAAAGTTTTGAGGTTTGGTCTCCACAAAACTAATTGTCCATTCACAAACAAAACTATGTATACCTAAATGCTACTCCAAAAATTATTTATGAGAATATCACTATCAACCTGCCTGCAGCTGTCGATGTGATCGTTCATCGGCCTGCACGACCTTTTTAAAGTCCTCCATGCCCTGTCCTTCTGAACTCCTGCATGCCGCCTTTGATATTTAGCAGGTTTTAATGTTAGGTAGGTTTTAATGTTAGGTGAGTTTTGTCACTTTGTTCGTCAAAGTTTTTGAAAAATTGATTACAAGGGTTTTCATAATTTTTAAAATCGATTAAATTAAATTTATTGATAATTTAGAAAATGTAAAATATGAAAGTTCATTTTTATAAGTGAAATTTTAATTTTTAACGTAATTTTAATCAAATTTAAAACTAAATTTACGCGTAAAAAATAAACAATTGGAATATTATTATTTATTCCCAATGCCCCCACACTCTTATAAATATTATTTATCCCACGCTGCCCTAAACTCCGAAGGGAGATTCATATGTGATAGGTATGAAGTAATAAAATCTCAATATGTTGTAATTTCATAATTATGTATGTATATGTGATAGTTAGGAGTGAGTTAATTTTTTCTATATTAGATTTATACAATGTAGGGAAAATAAATTTTAAATTTTAAATTAAGATAAAAATTTAAATATATTATAATTTTGATAATTAAATTAAAAAATTAAAAATTAAAAATATTTAAAAATAAATGATTTTATAATAAATAATTTAAAATAAAATTATAATTTTTAAAAGAAAATTATTAATATTAAATTATTATTTATTTATTTATTTATTTGATATTTTAATTTGATATATATAAATAATAGTTAAATATTAATTTTATAATATATATAATCATTATGTATTTTCAAACTTATGAATTCTCAATATTTATATATATTTTAATATATTTTTAAACAATTTTAAATTTAAACTACTAGCTTTTACAATTTTCCTATGACATGGACAATTAATGGATATTTTTTTCTTTTCTTTTTTTTGAGGTTTTTTAAACAAAGTTCCCCTGCCACTTTCAAATAGACGGGCAGATCCTTGATGGCTTGGAATAATGGTATCTTAACACACATTCTTGAGTTATCTCAAAAACATTAGATTGGAGCTAAGTAACACATTTCTCTTAAGTTAATCTCTCTAGATAACTAGAGATTAAGGGTTCAAGGCATGCATGATCATTCAAAGTTCCAACAGATGGTTCTTGTGAGGGTTCTTCATTCTTCAATGTGAACAAGAGGATGGATTTGGTTTAATGTCTTTCAAGAGCAAAAATGAATATGTTAGCATTCTACGAAAGAGATAAAATAGGTAGGGTAGGTGGCAAGTCCAACAAGTTATGATGGTTGGGATGCCCTCCAATTATTAGGTTTAGGAATAGTTTATGCAAGTAATTTTGGATGAGGAGGGGATAATGTGGATGCTTACATCTATGAAGGGGGTAAAAGTTGCATGGTTGGTGGTAGAATGGACTATTGAGGCCACCATAAGTAGAATTTCTCCACCCTTGTTGTCAAACATGGTTTGAGGGAGGAGGAGCCTTCCATGGTTGTGTTGGGAGAAACCATGGCTAAGAACCTTATGGCATAGAATGCTTAGTCCAATAAAACTTATAACTTTGAGAGTGACCTTGAATCATACCATGGGGTATTTTCTGTGTCTAATTTATAAGTTAAACAATTAAAATAAAATGTTGTCTAATTATTCTTATGGATAATTGTAAAAAAAAATTGTGATCTTTAATCTTTTTTGATAATTGCAAAAGAAATTGTGATGGTTCATCCTTTAATACAAAGATAAAATTAAATTACAACTGCAAAAACTTTCCTTCAACTTTTTTAGATTATGAAATTTATAACTATAATATTGAAAATTTTAATAATTTTGTCAATTATAAAATAAAACAATATATATTGAAATAATTTTATATTACAATTTTATGTTGAAAAATAAAGCAAAACATTTTCATATTAAAATAATTTTATATTATAATTTTATGTTGAAATTTTACACATGAAGTCAATTTTATATTAAATTGTTTATTATTTAAATTTAAAAATTAAACCAATAGAAAATGCTATCTAATTATTCTTAGATATAATTATAAAAAAAATGCTGATTTTTAATAGTTTGGATCATTGCCCAAGAGATTGTGATCTTTAAATGATTGTGTTTCATGGTTTAATACAAACCTAAAATTAAATTACAATAGCCCAAAAAGATTGTGATATTTCATGGTGTAATACACAACAAATTAAAATTTGACAAAGTTGAGCTTTTGTGTCAGACAGCAATACCAGACGTGTGGTGTAAATACGTTTAGCAGAATGTATGAGAGCAGATGAAGTTTCCAAAGGCATGCATACTTCACTGTCTATGGATTGTATTTCTGGCAGCCCACTTCGACTTTCAACTTTGAATTGACAGGACTAGCCAGCACATTGTGGAATGTTTATTGGCATTTAAATAGTTCTTAAGGTAAGATTTCTGTCAAAAACTTATAATATTTAGACAATGTATAATTTTTAACTTTAAAACTTATAATATGTAGATAATGTTTAAGTTTTGCACAACTTAAATATATAACTTTGTCATAAATTTTTAACTAATCTGAATCAATAAAAATGTTGGGCCAAAAACTACAAATTTTATAATGTTTACACCATATTGTAAGATTTTGTCCATCTTCTTTTCATTGTAACCTAAACCACTCAAATAGGGAAGCTTGTGACAGATTTTTTTTACTAATCTAAAGAAATTAAAAAATGTAATATTAATATTATTTTGATTAATTATAAATTTTCAACTATTTTTATGAACTCAAATTTATTTTCAGTGAATTTTCAATTATTTTTATGTTTATTGAAATTTTCAAGAATATAGCAAAACATTTCATGCTTTTTATTAAACAAATGGCTTTTTTTTTATCTATCAAATTTTGAAATAGTCTTAAAATATATAATCAAAATGATTTTGATAATATTTGGAGGAAATTTTTGCAAATCAAGGTTACAGTTATGAAGTTTTAAGATTTTGAGTGCTCTTAAGTGTTTTTGAAATTGCTGAATCTATTTCCACCATCAAAATAGAATTCAAACACTCTTACTTTCAAATTTTATTTTACTGAATACCATTAATTTTTAACCACCTAAACAAAATTGATTCTCAATGCACAATACCTTAAATTACAATTATAACACCAACCTTACAATTATAACACCAACCCCACCTATATGAAGTACAACCTTTAGCTGAGGAACTTTAAAATTTCATCCCACCAGTCTACTTCCAGTGGAAAAAAACCAATCCCACCAAAATTGCGACTTGAATGCTCTTGAATCCACATCCATATCACTATCCGCCAGCATTCAGGTTTCGATGTGATCGTTCATCGGCCTGCACCACCTTTTTGAACTTCTGCCCGCCGTATCTTTCTGAACTCATGCATGCCGCAATTGATATTTACCAGGTTTTTATTCTATCTGAGTTGTCTCTTTGTTGGTCAAGTTTTGGAAAAGGTTTTCATAATTTTAATGTTAAAAATAAAGTTCACCTGGTTTTTGTTTTAGGTGAGTTTTGATTGTTTATTGGTCAAAGTTTTTGAAAAGTAGATTACGAAGGTTTTTATAATAAAACCAATTAAATTTATTGATAATTTAATAAATGTAAATTCATTTGTATAAATGAAATTTTAATTTTTAACTAACTTTTAATCAAATTTAAAGCTAAATTTATTCGAAAAAAAATAAACATTCTGAATATTATTTATCCTCCACTGCCCTAATCTCATAAATAGTATGTGATAGGTATGATGGATAAAATCGCTATGTGAATATTTTGAGTAAATTTGTTGTTGTTAATATTGTTATTTTTCAATTTAACTTAAATATCTTTAACATAGAGGAAGGTTTAATGAACATTGTGACTGGTTAACCAAAAGTCTTGGATTGGAAAGTTAAACATGTTAAATAGCTCTATTGATTAAATAGCTCTCCGGGTGAGAACCTGGAGAGTGTATACACACTCATACACACACTCTGACTATGACCCAGATGAGCCTTAATTATATAGACTTTCACACTAATGTGATGGTTTCAACCACTCCCGAGATATTAGGACTTGAGATCTAATCTTAGCATCTCAATCCTATCATCATCATAACAATAATGTAATTATGACTTTCTCCATCAATTCCAACACTCCCCCTTAATGGAGAAAGGGTACTGAACAATAACATATGTCTGTTGTTCTAGTCTCAGCTAGGCTTACAATAAAAAACATGAAAAACTTGGTAACAGAGTTTTCATTTTTGTCTTTATGCTTGTGACTCCAAACTTGTTCATTCCAAGGTGAGGCTTCATTTTCACCTTCCTCACCATGAGGTAGTGATGTATTTTCACCTCATTTCTTGCCCAATAACGGAATTCTTGAACACTTATCCTCGCACTTCTGAAATTTATGATAGGCTTAATAGGAGAATGTTTTCTCTCACTATTTTCGATGTCACGCATGTGAACGTCCACAAAGTTGTCTTTAACATTTTGTTCATCTTTACATCCTTCCTGAAGATCAACTCGTGACTCTTCATTATTAGGATCTTGCACACCAGATTGTGCCTCTTGTTTGTCGTGGTCATCAACATAACCATATTGTTTTTATGAAAAAATGCTATCCATGCTACCCAAGATAACACCTCCAAATGTCCACATGAAAATATCATCATCATCATCAACAACAGAATCAAAAATATCTAAAAAAATAGACATGTTGTGAAAAATCCAACTTATATGGTTTTGTCTTGCTTCCAGATTTCGACTTCGCTCGGTCCTCTGATGAGCTCCAAAAACCCCGTTACCACGCAGGCGGGAAACCTCCCTTTGGCAGCTCTTCAATAGTTGAACCTTGTAGACTGTGGCTTCTATGCCATGCAACCAAATCTAAAGCAAATAACTGATGCAACCTCACTCAAGTGCACCCTTCAATAATAGCTGCAGTTCCTTGAACACAATCAGCCACCAAACTTGACCTTCACAACACCTGTAACACTACTCACGGTCTCTTCTTCCACGTGCTCCTCTATCACTAGCTGCCACAACCTTACACAGTACACTTAGCAAATTATCATTAATATAAACTTAAATAGTATTTTCCTAGGATCCCAAATTTCATTTAATTCATAATCTGGCAACACTCGGACTTGAAAAGCAGCCAAACCCTTGCAGGAATCACAAGAGGGACATAATGTTGCCGAATTGTAGCAACCGCACTGGCCGATGGTGGCGCAGGCGCAAATCTCTGCCACGAACTCTTCAATCTGGCAACAACTTCCATGATTAATGGATGATCATGGAAATATCATATCAGTGGTGCACCAGGATCAATATTGATATAGCAAAAAAAAAAAAGGCTCGTAAAAGCACATAATCTTTTTTCTCACGCAATTTTACAGAACCCACACAAATATAACAACGTTCTGCCCTTACACTATGGCATGGGTCAATCCCAATATCAAGGTTTCCATATCCAATTGGATCCACCTCCACAAATCGATCGTGCAGCAGCAGCGTGAGTGTCGGTCCCCAAACTCGAGTGTTGGCACCCTGATCATGCAACAGAACCATGCTGCATTCCGTGCTACTTTATGTTTTGCAGTGGAGGTGTTCATGCTCGCAGCCACACAACACTCCAAGCACTGAGCATAGTCTCGCTCCCTATGGCTCAGAATGGCCTAGAATTTACCCTTGACTTTCAAATGCAGCTCATTAAAAATTGCACACAAACAGATAAAAAAAAAAAATCTGATCCGATCCATGCAATAGAACATCCACAGGCCACGCAAATCTTTGACAGCCTCCTCTTCGGCGGGTTGCCTCTGCCATAGCCTACCTCAGCCTCCTTTGCGACGGGCTACCTTTGCCACAGGCTTCCTCAGCCTCCTCTGTGACAGGCTGCTCCACTGATTCAATGTCGTAGCAAGCCTCTCGGCTCTCACAGGGACACAATGTACTGGGCAGGTTCCATGCCCACTGGTGCAACGACTCTTCGCACAGATCCGTATGTATTTCGATGTCGGTGTATCGAGTAGAGTAGGCAGAGATTGCGTTCATGGACCAGACATCGTCCAGGCATCGAACAATGCAAACAACAAGCTTCAAATTGCAAGTTCGCTCACCGCACCAGTTGTAGATTCGCCTTCACGGCCTCCACGCTCACCGCACCAGTGAGAAATTGACCATGGTTCTCACCTCAAGCCACGGCTCTCTGTGCAACAAGAAACCTCCGACACTTTTAGAATGGCAGTGCTACGTCGCTGGTCAACAACTGCTTCCACGACCTCTTCAATCTCCATAGTGTTCCTCCACTCCTCTACAGCTCATTTGCAGCATGGGAGTGCTCTCAACCACATATCTCTCTCAACACAATAGCGATGCCACAATACAGCACGGCTCCACGGCTCTCTCGACAGCCCACTTGGAAATTCAAAATGTTGCTTTAACACAGGCTCTCGGCCTCATGCAACACGACTCTTACACTGGTCGATTCGATCACCAACAGACTGTGCTGTTGAGCACGACCTTCACGGCCTCCACTCCACAATGCCTTATGAACCGGCAAGGCCTGTGCACCTCCGATCAGGATCACTGCACCGATCCTCACAACTGTTCACTGCGCTCTCTCTCAGCAGCATCTCCGTTTGGCGATCCTCCGTATATATAAAATTGCGCAGACACAGGCAGTGTAGCAGCCTCCTCCTTACACTCCTCTAGAGCTTAGTTCATCTCCCACAGATCTCCACGCTACCAACAGCGTCGAACACCTCGCGCTCAACCCAGTTTACTCACAGATCCTCACAGCTCTCCTAAGCACTGATACCATGTTAAATAGCTCTATTGATTAAATAGCTCTCCAGGTGAGAACCTGGATAGTGTATAGACACTCATACACACACTCTGACTATGAGTCAGATGAGCCTTAATTATATATGCTTTCACACTAACGGGATGGTTTCAACCACTCCCGAGATATTAGGACTTGAGATCTAATCTTAGCATCTCAATCCTATCATCATCATAACAATAATGTAATTATGACATTCTCCATTAATTCCAACAAAATATGTATATAATGTATAAAAATAATAATAATGATATATCCCTAGAGAGAGTTAGGTCACTTGGAAAATAACCTTTTTGTTCTTAGAGAAAAGAAGTTTAAGGAAGGAAGAGTTGTCTTTTTCATGATTCCATTCTTGTTTTTGATGGAGGAAAAGAGAGTAGCCAAAGGAAGAGAGAGAGAGGAGATCGAGTAAAATTGGAATCCTCACGCACGACGCTTTGTAGGTGAGGAGAACACTAGAAAAGCTTAAGGAGTTCTTGAGTTGGCCTTTGGGTTGGTGGAACCCTTGAAATAATTCTAAAAATTAAGATTTCAAAGAGGACTTGGAATCTTGAGGTTTGGATATCTAACCTTAATTGTTTGGGCGAGAGGAAGCTCGTGGGGAGATTGGACGTTACTGTTAGTCTCACAGTCGGGTGGAGAGACTTCCTTGACAAGTTTGCACTGCAAGCAGAATATTTAGGTAAGTATTATTATTTTGGACTAATAGTATTCAATTTCAAAGAATGTCTTAATGATATGAGTTGAATTACACTGCTAAATATTTTATCTTGTTGTATAATAGAACTTGAGAATTTAAAGCACTTTGTAAATAAAAAGGTCATATGAAATATTATGAAAACATTGAAAGATATTACAAAGAACTGTGTAAGCAATTTAAGAGGAATAGAGAACATTGTATTTATTTTCTTCTTTCTCTAAGAATTTTTTTTAAATGTTGTATAATAGAACTAGAACTGATGTGCACATAATTCAAACGAGAATTGTACTTGACATTACCAACCAATTAGAAAAGAGGGTATTGTCGTGCAAGGATTGACCCAGGATCCTAGCAAAAGGCATTCCAGAACCATGGCATGACCCTATAACACCTTAGGGCGGTAGGATAAACCAGTGAAAAGAACTAGTTCATCATGCACATTGTGGAATGTTTATTGGCATTTAAATAGTTTTCAAGGTAAGATTTCTGTCAAAAACTTATAATATTTAGACCATGTATAAGTTTTAACTTTAAAACTTATAATATTTAGACAATGTTTAAGTTTTGGGCAACTTAAATATATAGTTTTGTCATAAATTTTTAACTAATCTAAATCAATAAAAATGTTGTGCCAAAAACTACAAATTTTATAATGTTTATACCATTTTGTAAGATTTTGTCCATCTTCTTTTCATTGTAACCTAAACCACTCAAATATGGAAGCTTGTTACATATTTTGATTAACATTATTTTGATTAATTATAAATTTTCAACTATTTTTATCAACCCAAATTTATTTTCACTGAATTTTCAATTATTTTTATGTTTATTGAAATTTTCAAAAATATAGTAAAATATTTCATGTTTATTTATTAAACAAATGCTTTTTTTTTTATCTATCAAATCTTGAAATAGTATTATGATAAAATCTGGAGGAAATTTTTGCAAATCAAGATTACAGTTATAGAGTTTTAAGATTTTGAATGCTCTTAAGTGTTTTTGATATTGCTAAATCTATTTCCACCATCAAAATAAAATTCAAACACTCTTACTTTTAAATTTTATTTTACTGAATACCATTGATTTTTAACCACCTAAACAAAATTGATTCTCAATACACAATGCCTTGAATTACAATTATAACACCAACCTTACAATTATAACACCAACCCCACCTATATGAACTACAACCTTTAGCTGAGGAACTTTAAAATTTCATCCCACAAGTCTACTTCCGGTGGAAAAAAACCAACCCCACCAAAATTGCGACTTGAATGCTCTTGAAGGTTTCGATGTGATCGTTCATCGGCCTGCACCACCTTTTTGAACTTCTGCCGGCCGCGTCTTTCTGAACTCATGCATGCCGCAATTGATATTTACCAGGTTTTTATTCTATCTGAGTTGTGTCTTTGTTGGTCAAGTTTTGGAGAAGGTTTTCATAATTTTAATTTTAAAAATAAAGTTCACCTGGTTTTTGTTTTAGGTGAGTTTTGATTGTTTATTGGTCAAAGTTTTTGAAAAGTAGATTACGAAGGTTTTTATAATAAAACCAATTAAATTTATTGATAATTTAATAAATGTAAATTCATTTGTATAAATGAAATTTTAATTTTTAACTAACTTTTAATCAAATTTAAAGCTAAATTTATTCAAAAAAAAAAAAAAATATTCTGAATATTATTTATTCTCCACTGCCTTAATCTCATAAATAGTATGTGATAGGTATGATGGATAAAATCTCTATGACAATTCATGAATATTTTGAGTAATTTTGTTGTTGTTAATATTGTTATTTTTCAATTTAACTTAAATATCTTTAATATAGAGGAAGGCCTAATGAACGTTGTGACTGGTTAACCAAAAGTCTTGGATTGGAAAGTTAAACATGTTAAATAGCTCTATTGATTAAATAGCTCTCCGAAGGAGAACCTGGAGAGTGTATACACACTCATACACACACTCATACACACACTCTGACTATGACCCAGATGAGTCTTAATTATATAGACTTTCACACTAACGTGATGGTTTCGACCACTCCGAGATATTAGGATTTGAGATCTGATCTTAGCATCTCAATCCTATCATCATCATAACAATAATGTAATTATGACTTTCTCCATTAATTCCAACACTCCCCCTTAATGGAGAAATGGTATTGAACAATAACATATGTCTGTTGGTCTAGTCTCAGCTAGGCTTACAATAAAAAACATGAAAAACTTGGTAACAGAGTTTTCATTTTTGTCTTTATGCTTGTGACTCCAAACTTGTTCATTCCGAGGTGAGGCTTCATTTTCACCTTCCTCACCATGAGGTAGTGATGTATTTTCACCTCATTTCTTGCCCAATAACGGAATTCTTGAACACTTATCCTTGCACTTCTCAAATTTATGATAGGCTTAATAGAAGAATGTTTTCTCTCACTATTTTCGGTGTCACGCATGTGAACGTCCACAAAGTTGTCTTTAACATTTTGTTCATCTTTACATCCTTCCTGAAGATCAACTCGTGACTCTTCATTATTAGGATCTTGCACACCAGATTGTGCCTCTTGTTTGTCGTGGTCATCAACATAACCATATTGTTTTTCTGAAAAAATGCTACCCATGCTACCCAAGATAACGCCTCCAAATGTCCACATGAAAATATCATCATCATCATCAACAACAGAATCAAAAATATCTAAAAAAATAGACATGTTGTGAAAAGTCCAACTTATATGGTTTTGTCTTGCTTCCAGATTTCGACTTCGCTTGGTCCTCTGATGAGCTCCAACAACCCCGTTACCACGCAAGCGGGAAACCTCCCTTTGACAACTCTTCAATAGTTGAACCTTGTAGATTGTGGCTTCTATGCCATGCAACCAAATCTAAAGCAAATTACTGATGCAACCTCACTCAAGTGCACCCTTCAATAATAGATGCAGTTCCTTGAACACAATTAGCGACCAAACTTGACCTTCACAACACCTGCAACACTGCTCACGGTCTCTTCTTCCACGTGCTCCTCTATCACTAGCTGCCACAACCTTACACAGTACACTTAGCAAATTATCATTAATATAAACTTAAATAGTATTTTCCTAGGATCCCAAATTTCATTTAATTCATTATCTGGCAACACTCAGACTTGAAAAGCAGCTGAACCCTTGCAGGAATCGCAAGACGGACATAATCTTGCCGAATTGTAGCAACCGCACTGGCCGATGGTGGCGCAGGCGCAAATCTCTGCCACGAACTCTTCAATCTGGCAACAACTTCCATGATTAATGGATGATCATGGAAATATCATATCAGTGGTGCACCAGGATCAATATTGATATAGCAAAAAAAAAAATGGCTCATAAAAGCACATAATCTATTTTCTCACGCAATTTTACAGAACCCACACAAATCTAACAACGTTCTGCCCTTACATTGTGGCATGGGTCAATCCCAATATCAAGGTCTCCATATCCAATTGGATCCACCTCCACAAATCGATCGTGCAGCAGCAGCATGAGTGTTGGTCCCCAAACTCGAGTGTCAGCACCCCGATCATGCAACGTAACCATGCTGCATTTCGTGCTACTTTCTGTTTTGCAGTGGAGGTGTTCATGCTCGCAGCCACACAACACTCCAAGGGCTGAGCATAGTCCCGCTCGCTATGGCTCAGAATGGCCTAGAATTTACCCTTGACTTTCAAATGCAGCTCATTAAAAATTGCACACAAACAGATAAAAAAAAAATCTGATCCGATCCATGCAACAGAACATCCATAGGCCACACAAATCTTTGACAACCTCCTCTTCGACGGGTTGCCTCTGCCATAGCCTACCTCAGCCTCCTTTGCGACGGGTTGCCTTTGCCACAGCCTTCCTCAGCCTCCTCTATGACAGGCTGCTCCACCGATTCAACGTCGTAGCAAGCCTCTCGGCTCTCACAGGGACACAATGAACTCGGCAGGTTCCATGCCCACTGGTGCAACGACTCTCCGCACAGATCCGTATTTATTTCGATGTCGGTGTACCGAATAGAGTAGGCAGAGATTGCGTTCATGGACCAGACATCATCCAGGCATCGAACAACGCAAACAACAAGCTTCAAATTGCAAATTTTCTCACCGCACCAGTTGTAGATTCGCCTTCACGGCCTCCACGTTTACCGCACCAGTGAGAAATTGACCATGGTTCTCACCTCAAGCCACGGCTCTCTGTGCAACGAGAAACCTCCGACACTTTTGGAATGGCAGCGCTACGTTGTTGGTCAACAACTGCTTCCATGACCTCAGCGTTCCTCCACTCCTCTACAGCTCATTTGCAGCATGGGAGTGCTCTCAACCACGGATCTCTCTCAACATAGTAGCGATGCCACAATACAGCACGGCTCCACGGCTCTCTCAACAGCCCACTTGGAAATTCAAAATGTTGCTTTAACACAGGCTCTCGGCCTCATGCAACACGACTCTTACACTGGTCGATTTGATCACCAAAAGACTCTGCTATTGAGCACGGCCTTCATGGCCTCCACTCCACAATGCCTTATGAACCGGCAAGGCCTGTGCACCTCCGATCAGGATCACTGCACCGATCCTCACAACTGTTCACTGCGCTCTCTCTCAGCAGCGTCTCCGTTTGGTGATCCTCCATATATATAAAAATGCGCAGAGACAGGCAGTGTAGCAACCTCCTCCTTACACTCCTCTAGAGCTTAGTTCAGCTCCCACAGATCTCCACGCTACCAACAACGTCGAACACCTCGCGCTCAACCCAGTTTACTCACAGATCCTCACAACTCTCCTAAGCTCTAATACCATGTTAAATAGCTCTCCAGGTGAGAACCTGGATAGTGTATACACACTCATACACACACTCTGACTCTGAGTTAGATGAGCCTTAATTATATAGGCTTTCACACTAACGGGATGGTTTCAACCACTCCCGAGATATTAGGACTTGAAATCTAATCTTAGCATCTCAATCCTATCATCATCATAACAATAATGTAATTATGACATTCTCCATTAATGCCAACAAAATATGTATATAATATATAAAAATAATAATAATGATATATCTCTAGAGAGAGTTAGGTCACTTGGAAAATAACCTTTTTGTTCTTAGAGAAAAGAAGTTTAAGGAATGAAGAGTTCTCTTTTTCATGATTCCATTCTTGTTTTTGATGGAGGAAAAGAGAGTAGCCAAAGGAAGAGAGAGAGAGGGGATCTGAGTAAAATTGGAATCTTCACGCACGACGCTTTGTAGGTGAGGAGAACACTAGAAAAGCTTAAGGAGTTCTTGAGTTGGGCTTTGGGTTGGTGGAACCCTTAGGGCCGTAGGATAAACCAGTGAAAAGAACTAGTTCATCATGCACATTGTGGAATGTTTATTGGCATTTAAATAGTTTTCAAGGTAAGATTTCTTGTCGAAAACTTATAATATTTAGACCATGTATAAGTTTTAACTTTAAAACTTATAATATTTAGACAATGTTTAAGTTTTGCACAACTTAAATATATAATTTTGTCATAAATTTTTAACTAATCTAAATCAATAAAAATGTTGTGCCAAAAACTACAAATTTTATAATGTTTATACCATATTGTAAGATTTTGTCCATCTTCTTTTCATTGTAACCTAAACCACTCAAATATGGAAGCTTGTTACAAATTTTGATTAACATTATTTTGATTAATTATAAATTTTCAACTATTTTTATTAACACAAATTTATTTTCACTAAATTTTCAATTATTTTTATGTTTATTGAAATTTTCAAAAATATAGTAAAATATTTCATGTTTATTTATTAAACAAATGGTTTTTTTTTATCTATCAAATCTTGAAATAGTATTATGATAAAATCTGGAGGAAATTTTTGCAAATCAAGGTTACAGTTATAGAGTTTTAAGATTTTGAATGCTCTTAAGTGTTTTTGATATTGCTGAATCTATTTCCACCATCAAAATAAAATTCAAACACTCTTACTTTTAAATTTTACTTTACTTCACTGAATACCATTGATTTTTAACCACCTAAACAAAATTGATTCTCGATACACAATGCCTTGAATTACAATTATAACACCAACCCCACCTATATGAAGTACAACATTTAGCTGAGGAACTTTAAAATTTCATCCCACAAGTCTACTTCCGGCGGAAAAAAACCAACCCCACCAAAATTGCGACTTGAATGCTCTTGAATCCAAATCCATATCACTATCCGCCGGCATGCAGGTTTCGATGTGATCGTTCATCGGCCTGCACCACCTTTTTGAACTTCTGCCGGCCGCGTCTTTTTGAACTCATGCATGCCGCAATTGATATTTACCAGGTTTTTATTCTATCTGAGTTATCTCTTTGTTGGTCAAGTTTTGGAAAAGGTTTTCATAATTTTAATGTTAAAAATAAAGTTCACCTGGTTTTTGTTTTAGGTGAGTTTTGATTGTTTATTGGTCAAAGTTTTTGAAAAGTAGATTACGAAGGTTTTTATAATAAAACCAATTAAATTTATTGATAATTTAATAAATGTAAATTCATTTGTATAAATGAAATTTTAATTTTTAACTAACTTTTAATCAAATTTAAAGCTAAATTTATTAAAAAAAAAATAAACATTCTGAATATTATTTATCCTCCACTGCCCTAATCTCATAAATAGTATGTGATAGGTATGATGGATAAAAACTCTATGACAAGTCATGAATATTTTGAGTAATTTTGTTGTTAATATTGTTATTTTTCAATTTAACTTAAATATCTTTAACATAGAGGAAGACCTAATGAACGTTGTGACTGGTTAACCAAAAGTCTTGGATTGGAAAGTTAAACATGTTAAGTAGCTCTATTGATTAAATAGCTCTCCGGATGAGAACCTGGAGAGTGTATACACACTCATACACACACTCTGATTATGAGCCAGATGAGCCTTAATTATATAGACTTTCACATTAACGGGATGGTTTCAACCACTCCCGAGATATTAGGACTTGAGATCTAATCTTAGCATCTCAATCCTATCATCATCATAACAATAATGTAATTATGACTTTCTCCAATAATTCCAACACTCCCCCTTAAAGGAGAAAGGGTACTGAACAATAACATATGTCTGTTGGTCTAGTCTCAGCTAGGCTTACAATAAAAAACATGAAAAACTTGGTAACAGAGTTTTCATTTTTGTCTTTATGCTTGTGACTCCAAACTTGTTCATTCCGAGGTGAGGCTTCATTTTCACCTTCCTCACCGTGAGGTAGTGATGTATTTTCACCTCATTTCTTGCCCAATAACGGAATTCTTGAACACTTATCCTCGCCCTTCTCAAATTTATGATAGGCTTAATAGGAGAATGTTTTCTCTCACTATTTTCGGTGTCACACATGTGAACGTCCAAAAAGTTGTCTTTAACATTTTGTTCATCTTTACATCCTTCCTGAAGATCAACTCGTGACTCTTCATTATCAGGATCTTGCACACTAGATTGTGCCTCTTGTTTGTCGTGGTCATCAACATAACCATATTTTTTTTCTGAAAAAATGCTACCCATGCTACCCAAGATAACGCCTCCAGATGTCCACATGAAAATATCATCATCATCATCATCATCAGAATAAAAAATATCTAAAAGAATAGACATGTTGTGAAAAGTCCAACTTATATGGTTTTGTCTTGCTTCCAGATTTCGACTTCGCTCGGTCCTCTGATGATCTCCAACAACCCTGTTACCACGCAAGCGAGAAACCTCCCTTTGGAAGCTCTTCAACAGTTGAACCTTGTAGACTGTGGCTTCTATGCCACGCAACCAAATCTAAAGCAAATTACTGATGCAACCTCACTCAAGTGCACCCTTGAATAATAGCTACAGTTCCTTGAACACAATCAGCCACCAAACTTGACCTTCACAATGCCTGCAACACTGCTCACGGTCTCTTCTTCCACGTGCTCCTCTGTCACTAGCTGCCACAACCTTACACAGTAAAATTAGAAAATTAGCATTAATATAAACTTAAATAGTATTTTCCTAGGATCCCAAATTTCATTTAATTCATAATCTGGCAACACTTGAACTTGAAAAGTAGCCGAACCCTTGCAGGAATCGCAAGAGAGACATAATCTTGCTGAATTGTAGCAACCGCACTAGCCGATGGTGGCGCAGGCACAAATCTCTGCCATGAACTCTTCAATCTGGCAACAACTTCCATGATTAATGGATGATCATGGAAATATCATATCAGTGGTGCACCAGGATCAATATCGATACAACAACAACAAAAAAATGGCTCGTAAAAGCACATAATCTTTTTTCTCACGCAATTTTACAGAACCCACACAAATCTAACAACGTTCCGCCCTTACACTGTGGCATGGGCCAATCCCAATATCAAGGTCTCCAGATCCAATTGGATCCGCCTCCACAAATCGATTGTGCAGCAGCAGCGTGAGTGTCGGTCCCCAAACTCGAGTGGCGGCACCCCGATCATGCAACGGAACCACGCTGCATTCTGTGCTACTTTCTGTTTTGCAGTGGAGGTGTTCATGCTCGCAGCCACGCAACACTCCAAGCACTGAGCATAGTCCCGCTCCCTGTGGCTCAGAATGGCCTAGAATTTGCCCTTGACTTTCAAATGCATCTCATTAAAAATTGCACATAAACAGATAAAAAAAAAATATCTGATCCGATCCATGCAACAGAACATCCATAGGCCACGCAAATCTTTGACAGCCTCCTCTGCGACGGGTTGCCTCTGCCACAGCCTGCATCAGCCTCCTTTGCGATGGGCTGCCTTTGCCACAGCCTACCTCAGCCTCCTCTACGATGGGCTGCTCCACCGATTCAACATCGTAGCCAGCCTCTCGGCTCTCACAGGGACACAATGAACTGGGCAGGTTCCATGCCCACTGGTGCAACGACTCTCCGCACAGATCCGTATTTATTTCGATGTCGGTGTATCGAATAGAGTAGGCAGAGATTGTGTTCAAGGACCAGACATCGTCCAGGCATCGAACAACGTAAACAACAGGCTTCAAATTGCAAATTCTCTCACCGCACCAGTTGTAGATTCGCCTTCACGGCCTCCACGCTCACCGCACCAGTGAGAAATTTACCATGGTTCTCACCTCAAGCCACGACTCTCTGTGCAACGAGAAACCTCCGACACTTTTGGAATGGCAGCGCTACGTTTCTGGTCAACAACTGCTTCCACGACCTCTTCAATCTCCACAGCGTTCCTCCACTCCTCTACAACTCATTTTCATCATGGGAGTGCTCTCAACCACGAATCTCTCTCAACACAGTAGCGATGCCACAATACAGCACGGCTCCACGGTTCTCTCAACAGCCCACTTGGAAATTCGAAATGCTGCTTTAACACAGGCTCTCGGCCTCATGCAAAACGACTCTTACACTGGCCAATTCAATCACCAACAGACTCTGTTGTTGAGCACGACCTTCACGGCCTCCACTCCACAATGCGTTATGAACCGGTAAGACCTGTGCACCTCCAATCAGGATCACTGCACCGATCCTTACAACTGTTCACTACACTCTCTCTCAGCAGCTTCTCCATTTGGCGATCCTTCGTATATATAAAAATGCGCAGACACAGGAAGTGTAGGCAGCCTCCTCCTTACACTCCTCTAGAGCTTAGTTCATCTCCCACAGATCTCCACGCTACCAACAACGTCGAACACCTTGCGCTAAACCCAGTTTACTCACATATCCTCACAGCTCTCCTAAGCTCTGATACCATGTTAAATAGCTCTATTGATTAAATAGCTCTCCAGGTGAGAACCTGGATAGTGTATACACAATCATACACACACTCTGACTATGAGTTAGATGAGCCTTAATTATATAGGCTTTCACACTAACGGGATGGTTTCAACCACTCCTGAGATATTAGGACTTGAGATCTAATCTTAGCATCTCAATCCTATCATCATCATAACAATAATGTAATTATGACATTCTCCACTAATTCCAACAAAAGATGTATATAATATATAAAAATAATAATAATGATATATCTCTAGAGAGAGTTAGGTCACTTGGAAAATAGCCTTTTTGTTCTTAGAGAAAAGAAGTTTAAGGAAGGAAGAGTTGTCTTTTTCATGATTCCATTCTTATTTTTGATGGAGGAAAAGAGAGTAGCCAAAGGAAGAGAGAGAGAGGGGATCTGAGTAAAATTGGAATCCTCACGCACGATGCTTTGTAGGTGAGGAGAACACTGGAAAAGCTTAAGGAGTTCTTGAGTTGGGCTTTGGGTTGGTGGAACCCTTGAAATAATTCTAAAAGTTAAGAGTTCGAAGAGGACTTGGAATCTTGAGGTTTGGATATCTAACCTATATTGTTTGGGTGAGAGGAAGCTCGTGGGGAGATTGGACATTACTGTTAGTCTCACAGTCGGGTGGAGAGACTTCCTTGACAAGTTTGCAGTGCAAGTAGAATATTTAGATAAGTATTATTATTTTGGACTATTCGTATTCAATTTCAAAGAATGTCTTAATGATATGAGTTGAATTACACTGCTAAATATTTTATCTTGCTGTATAATAGAACTTGAGAATTTAAAGCACTTTGTAAATAAAAAGGTCATATGGAATATAATGCAAACATTGAAAGTAATTACAGAGAACTGTATAAGCAATTTAAGAGGAATAGAGAACACTGTATTTATTTTCTTCTTTCTCTAAGAATTTTTTTTTAAATGTTGTATAATAAAACTAGAACTGATGTGCACATAATTCAAACGAGAATTGTACTTGACATTGCCAACCAATTAGAAAAGAGGGTATTGTCGTGCAAGGATTGACCCAAGATCACAACAAAAGGCATTCCAGAACCATGGCATGACCCTATAACACCTTAGGGCCGTAGGATAAACCAGTGAAAAAAACTAGTTCATCATGCAACCAAGTGTGTGTATATCAACAAAACCTTAATAAGAAATCCTACTAAAGATAATAAATAGATTTATGACGGCCTGTGAAGCAAAACGATAGACAAAACTAACTATACAAATCCATGAAAAACCAATTGTGGAGAGAGAGTTTTTGGAGTATATAACTGAGCAAGAACTGTAAACAATAATTATTCCTTATTGAAACGTTAAACTAGAGACAAAACACAATATTATGTTGCAAATACGAAATAAACAAGGTGACAGAGATAAATTAATGGCAGACCCCAAAACATCATGATATTCAAATAGCAGGGCATTATAAGTAAAATAATGTTGTTGTAGTAATCAAAACCCGGACAACCAAGAATAGACATAATGGTTTATAAAACTACTATCAGCATAACTAGTATGTTGTAACTAGTATATGGTTTGTAATAGTGTTCAAATTTACACTAATAAAGTAACAAAACATGTGCCCAAGACAATTTCTTGGAGGGCTAAACCCTTTTCAAACAAATCATATTTTGGTTGAGCTCTAGATCACAGTAAATAACCAGAAACAAAACAAGAGATCGTCACAGACCAAACTTGGTAAAAACAACCACAATCCAATGTGCAATGGAAAGAAAATAAAAACATGTAACAATAGTCACATAATTAGTTGTGTGCTTCGACATTGTGGGTAAATGATGGAATTATCATTAAACATATTTGGAGATAGGGCACAAACCAGAAGTTAAAATAAACAGAAAACAAACAAAAATGGTGGTAGACCCATACCCAAAGACTTTACCTGTAAAATATTATGCAAGTTGAGTATCATGGGAAATTTTAGGGGCTAATATTCACAAGTGGGCTAATATTCCATGCTTTTTTGAAAAAAATGATTCCCCAATTTCCATTTTTCAAGAAAACGAATTCACCCAAATTTTATAGTATTAAATTATTTTACCTTAAAAATCGATAATATTATATATTGTCTATAATTTGAGATCTAAACATTTTTACAAAATTATCATCAAACATTTTAAAATTTGGATATTGGGGACTAGTAAGATTCGCCAAGGTTGCTAACTTTAAGATAAACTTCCATCCTTAAAATTTTCCATGTTCAGTTTGCCTTGGCACTGCCAACAACAAGAAGAATGGTCACGACATGTCAACAAAGGAAAAAGTAAGCAGAAAAATTTAATTGGAAGCATCAGGGTAGGCACTGACCACTCCAGAGCCCGAATTCTCAGCATGAGACTTTGTTGTAACTCGAACAAAGAACTTGGCTTTGTCACTGAAAACCCTAGAATAGTCATTATAAGTCATAGGAAGTCCAAAGCATGGGTGACAAGAGTAGAGAGGTATATGTTCCATACCTGTGAGGGAAGGAAATAAGTCTAAGTATCCTTGGAGTCGCACCAAAACCTCTAGCAACTTAGTTGCAGACCACTAAAACCCTACCATGGGGTGAGGAAATGAAGTGGAAACCTCGACAACCTGGTGGGTAGTTACCTCATTAATTACCAAATCCATCACAACCTTCAAATCACCTAACCTCAACTAAATGATGGAGATGCATCCAGGTGGCCAAGGTGGGACAATGCCAAGTGGTCTCGACTGGTAAACATTAAATCATATTTAATGTGTGTGGGGGTGGTAAACAGGATGAGTCAGTGGAGTGTATAGTCGTGAAAATGTTCACATACATAAGAGTTAACCAAAGTTTCTAACATATATTTAATGTGTATGGGGGTGGTAAATAGGATGAGTCGGTGGAGTGTATAGTCGTGAAAATGTTCACATACATAAGATTTAACCAAAGTTTCCAGCATGTTTGAATATGTAAACTACGTTATTCATAGCTAAGTATAAATCCATTTTCCCCCATATGATGACCAAGGTTTAAAAGTTACAATATTGTGCAATCATAAAAAATATCCCGCAGTTTTAATAAATACCCTTAGTGTGATATATATGAGACATATAGGTATTATAAGCCTTGAATGTGAGATATGAATGTGCTAGGGGAAATTTTTTATTTTGTTATTATTGTGAGGTGATATAGGTTACAAGTGGTATCAGAGCCATGTTTCAACACTGTGGCCAAATGGGTAACTAATATGTCAGAAATTGTCACTGTGCACAGAGTACAAACACGATGAGGAGAGGGACTGAATATCGAGCAATACCGAATGCACCTTACCTGCAAACAAATCCAGAAATTTGGGTACAGTTGGGAGAGGAATATCGACAAGAAAATGCAGCATTACTAGAGTCGTCTAGCACCTGTGAGCTAAGATGACTAATTTACGAGCTGACAATGAAAGGTTGAGACAAGAACAAGAAATGATTCTGGAAAGTTTGTCAGATAAACAGAGTCAATGAGAATCCAACCCAAGTGATAGAAATTGAAACCATAAAAATAAACTTCACCAGAGGGAGTACAATGAACAATAGGAATGGGGACACAATGATGAAGAAGGAAGGTTCGATAATGTCTCAGGAGACAGGGGGATAAAAAAAGAAAGTTAAACTCTAAGGAGAGTTCAATAAAATAAAACCCCCAACATTTAATGGTGAAGCTAAAGAGGTAGTCAAGGCTTAGATGATTAATATGAGTAAATATTTTCAGATATATGAGTATGATAATAATTTGAAAACGATACTAGAAATTTATCAATTGCAGGGTAAAGCCACTTTGTGGTGGGAAGAGGTCAAAACTGTTTGGGAAATTGAAGAGAAGGAAATAACATGTAGCAAATTTCAGAAACATTTTAAAGATAAATACTTCACTGAACAATTATACGATTAAAAAGAGAAATAATTCCACAATCTGAAGTGGGGAAAACTGATTATGGATGAATTTGTGACTAAATTTACATCCTTTCGAAGTTACGTTCCATACATTCGGGAGGAAAAAATTGAGTTACAATGTTTTTTTAGCAGTCTGCCCATTTTCATGAAGGAAGAAATAGAATTTGACAACCCAAATAAAATGGATGAAGCTATTTGGAAGGCTCGTATCTGCTACAAGCAAATGAAGCAGAAAGGGGAAGAAAACCGAAGTGGGTCAAATAAAAATAGTCAAAAAAAATTCCAGAATTTTAAAGGGGAAAAAATCACTAATGGGTGAAGTATGAATAGGAAGCCACAACCCAAAATAATTGGAAGAAATTAGCAGAATTTTGGGTTGCAAACCGAATCTAGACAATCAAAGGTGGTAAGTCGACTAGAACCTAGTCAGTAGCAGAAACCCCCTTTGCAGTGTTGGGGTTATGGGGAGCCCCATTATTATACAAAATTCTCTCATTGTGCTCATCCGGAAAAATCTGCCAACATTCAAGAAGCATCTACGGTAGGAGAAGTGGCTAGAATCATTCCACAGATTAATGCATCTTTGGACAATAACCAAGCCAAGTATCAATCCAAAATCATTGAGCTCGAAGGTAAAAATATAAACATCCTATTTCTGTTTTAATCGACCAAGGTGCAAACACGAGTTACATTAGTCCAAAGCTAGTAGAAATGTGTAAACTACAGAAAATGAAATTTAAGAGCCCCTAGTCAATGAAATTATCTACTAGAGCCAAGTGAAGGGTGGTTTCCAATGTAGAAAATTGTTCTCTTGCAGTAACGGGACAACAAATATTACTGGACTCAAATATTTTACCTTTAAGATCATATGATGTGTTAATCAAGATGAATTGGTTAGAGAAACATTGGTCATTAGTAAATTGTAAAGATAAAACTGTAAGTTTCCATAATGAGAATGGTGAAAGGCAAGAAATTCAAGGAATAAAAACGGCTATTAAATTACCACCTATTATCACCAACCAATTATGAAAATGCATATAAAATGGCTGTAAAATTTATGTTGTTCAAGTAGGTTACACAAACTCCAAACATAAAATAACCTCCTTGCAAAATGTGCTAATTATTCGAGAGTGTGTGGATGTTTTTCCAGAAGAATATTGGGGTTTCCACCTAAGCGGGATATCGATTTTATGATAGGATTAACATTGGGAGAAACTCTTGTGTCAAGGACTTTGTATCCTCTTAGTATACTAGAATTTAAGTATGATGGTTTTGCACAGTGCATTATACTGGATATAATTTTTGGGATTCAACTGCGTTAAGTAAGTCATTCATCTATAACCATTTCCATGAGAGGTAGTCATAACTGAATAATTTCTCATGATTTTTAAATATTCGATTTAGCACTCATTGCATCGGGTGATGCTCATAGGGGTGAAGAAGTGGGATTGAATTAGTGAAATCAATCACATAGTGTCAATCATCACTTCCGGGGCTTGCACCGGGTAACCAAGAATTCTCGAGAGGTCACCCATCCGAGAACTCCTCTCAAGCATGCTTAAATGTGGAGTTTTCCCCACAATCAAGCCCACTTAGATTGCTACCCCATTTTCTTAAAATGCAACTGCAAGAACTTCTAGATAAAAAGTACATTTGCTCATATAAAATGCTAATAAGTGATTTTCTTGATCATATGGAACCTCCCTTCACATGTGAAGTATTTTTGAATTACAAGCAATAATTTGGAGTTGTTTTATTTAAGGCAACTCCTTGGGATCCCATATGTCATATCCACTCCAATGTGTTCAGGTTTCATGAATTCATCACAATTCTGTCATTTGAACATAGTGGCTTTAAACCACTCTTCTCCCATCCTCGAGATATTTGTATCTTGGGAAATTGTTTCAGGAGACACCACAAAACTCAGCCCACCCACCTTTGATGTAGTGCCCACGAAATTCACGGCAAATTCCTTTGAAACCTGGGCATGAAAACCTTGTAATTTCTGGAAAAACCTCATACACCCAACACTGGTGAAGGCTTCTGCAAAGCTAGGATTCTCATTGAGCAATTTTAGATCCATGGGCTCATACCTGACAACTGATCCCCCTTTATTAGTCTTCTTCTGCATGGCCATATCTCTTAACCCTACACTGGCTTCCTTGATGATATGACACCTGCAAAGAAAATAATTGCACAGCAAGGTGCTTGTAGAAAAACTAGATTTTTTTGAAGATGATACAACAACTACAATCAGAGGTAATATGGAAATATGACATACAAAAACTCTCAAGGATTAATTTAAAATGTGAATTTCGAATATGAGAGGGATAAGGACAAATGAGAGAGGTTAAGTGAAATGATGAGTGACTACTTATGATTACGCATGTTGCATGACTTTTCTAACTGATCACGTGACCTCATAATGATCTTTAACCTATAAAGACTCGACACCTCACCCTTTCCTTTATTGGTGCAAAAAAACATGATTCTATAGCGCTTTCTGTTATAATTCTGGCAGATTCGCTACAAACTAGTCAAGTGAGTCCGTAGTGAAAACAACCTTTTTCTGTTAATTTCGCTATGGACTCTGGAAAATATAGACAGGTGGCAAAAGCCAAATTTTATACCAATGCATGGATATTTTTATGGATTTTTTATGGATTTGACCATGATGACATGACAAGTGGGACTCTTCAAATTTAAGACTATGATGAATTCACAAAATTTCATCAATTTCATGAACTAATTTGACAAGATAATGAAACCTATGCTAAATGAATTTCCTAATCAAACATGAAATTTTATTGGTGATAACAGTGGCTCCACTGAGGATGGTGTGCCCTTGTGGTACAACAAATAACCTGTAGTTCCAGTGCCTTCCTTGAAAAACTGAAATTGATGAAATTGATGAAGACTTCAAAAATCTCTCATGGCATTCTCTTCAGGCTCAAAATTGATGATGAAATCATTTTTATTTTCAAAACATCATAACATAAAATGAAATATGTATAATGGAGTGTAATTTAGCAAAATAAACTAGGAGGAGTAGTGTTTTAGAAACCTGCCATTGATAGGTCCTCCTCCACACAACTGTCCATGCATCTCCTAAAGTATAAATGTGTTGTTGCCATGGTATGCAAATATCATGAATGGCCCATTCCAGATGTTCTTAAACTTTTCATGCTTCCCCTTTTCCTCAATTATGGCTTCCCATTTCAGAACTATATCTTGGATTTGGAGATTTTCTTCCTTAGTTTTTCTGTCAAAAGTCTTCTTTACTCTGTTTTGTGATTGTTGATTATTATCATACACTTCTTCTATTTTCTCCTACAGATCTATGAGCTGGTTTATCTTCCTTTGGATGGAATTAGGTTCTCTTCAAGCTCGTGTAGAAATTTCATTACCGGAACACCCAAGGAAGTTGGAAAAATTTCTTCAGATCCATATACTAGTTCATAAAGAGATGTGCCTATGGATCTCTTAGTAAAAAATCTATCATCTCACAAAGCAAACTTTAGTTTCAAATTCCATGATATTTTATTTTCTTGCAGCACCTTCTTGATGATCCCAACTATACTTTTATTGAATGATTCAACTAAGTCATTACCTTGAGGGTAATAGGATGTGGAGTGACCAAGAGTGATTTGATATTGATGAAAAAAACTAATCAACTTTTTGGATTTGAAAGCTTTCGCATTATCTGTAATAATATTCATAGGACAACCAAACCTGGACAAAATGTTGTTCTCCAAAAATTGAATGATGACCAAGTCAGTAGCCTGCCTCGTAGAGACCGCTTCAATCCACTTGGTGAAATAATTAGTTGCTGTGAAAATCCAGCGATGCTGACCTGAGGATGTATGGTTTATTTCACCAATGAAATTCAATCCCCATTGCTACAAAGGAGTTTCAACATATATAGGTTTCAATGGTAAAGGAGTCAGCGTCTTCTTTCCATAAAAAATTTGGCATTCATGGCATGCAACAATATTCTTATAGATGTCTTTAAACATGAAAGGCCAATAATATCCCACTCTGACTATCTTATTAGCTATGGCCTTCCAGTAATGGTGTCCTCCACAATCTCCTTTATGAAATCCTTCAATGAATTTTTCAACCTCTTCTTCCAATAAGAAATTTAATAAGAATGTCATCAGTGTCCCTCCAATACAAGTTTTTGCTCAAAATGTAGTATCTCAAAGATTCTAGATTCACAAACCTTGACTTGGACTTAGTCAATTGAGGAGGGGCTTTATGATGATGTAGAACAAAAATCACATCTCTGTACCATTCATAAAAAATGAATTTCTCTTTAATAGGAACCAATTCTTCTTCTTCTACCACTTCTGAAATTTCTGCAATGAAATTCATGTCTAGACTTTCAAAATTTGACTGCACCATTATTTTTTCTAGCCCTTGACCCTTCATCAAATTTTTAGGCTTAATTTCTATATCATATTCCAGTAAAGTGGCAATCCACTTACTTCTTTTTCCATCAGGATTAGCTTGGTTCAGAATGTCTTTCACCACAGTGTTAGGCACAAATGCAATAATATGAGAATGCAAAATGTGAATTCTAAAATATTTAAGAGCCTTTACTAAAGCATATCATTGTTTATCCATGATATTATACCTCAGTTCTAAGTTTTCAAGGTATTACTGAAAAAATAAATAGGTTGCTCACCACCTTGTTGCCTTTTCTGCAATAATACTCCAGAAATTATGTGTTCAGAGGCGAATGTAAAAACCAAAAAGTCACTTGAAAGGTCGAGACTTATGAGCACTTGGGCTTGAGTGAGGGAATTATTTATGTCTTCAAATTATTTATTTTCCTCTACTTTCTATTTAACATCAGACTCCTTCCTTAACATCTTAGTAATGTGCTTAATAATCTCAGCAAAATTTGGAATAAACCTTCTAACAAAATTTAGCTTTCCAAGAAAGGACTGGATTTCTTTCCTATTCCTTGACAGGTTTATTTTATGATTGGAAATGACTCTATTTGGATAAATATTTATTCCATACTTTGATATAATGTGTCCTAACAATTTCCCAGAAGTTAAAGCAAAAACATTTTTAGTAGGATTGAGAGATATACCAAATTTTCTTCATTTATGTAGAATTTTCTCCAATTCCTTAAGGTGTTCTTCCTCCTTCTTTGAAAATATAGTGATGTCATCCAAATAGACCCCCACTAATTTTTCTTTCCCCTCAGCAAAAGAGATATCCATCACTCTTTGGAAAATTGCACCTGCATTCATGAGACCAAAAGGGATTTTGGCATACATGAATGTTCTCCATGGCATGGTAAAAGCAGTTTTCTCTTGGTCCTCGATATGTACTAAAATTTGGTCGTAACCTGAGAAACCATCAAGTATGGAAATTCTTTGAGAGACAACAATATTTTGCAGAATTTTATCCATCTTGGGAAGAGGGTAATCAGTGTCCTTGAGAGATGATTTGTTTAAACTTCTAAAATCAATACAAATTCTAATATCACCATTCTTCTTTCTTACAAGTACAATATTAGCAAGCCATCTTGAGAACCTCAAAGAAATAATAATATTTTCATCAAATAATTTCTTAGTCTCTTTCTCAATCAGAAGCATGAACAAATGATTGATTCTTCTCAAGTTCTGCTTGAAAGGTTTTTCATTCTCTTTGATGGGGATAGTATGTTGGATAATACTGGGATCATACCTTTTCAAGTCAGCATAGCTCCATGCAAAGACATCAATATACTTCTTCATCATCTCCACACACCTCTATTTCATCTCCATAGAAAGAAATTTAGATAACTTAACCATCTTAGGAATTTCTTATGTACCAATGTTGAAAATTTCCACCTCTTCAACATCAGCGTTCATCCTTGGGGAGTTGAAAACATCATTTTGATCAAATAATTTCTCGAGGGGAATAAGACCTTTGGTAATACAATTATTTTTTAGCTGTGGGACTTCAGTATTGAATTTAGTTTGAGCAAACATATTCTTCTGATCTACTTGAATATTCTCATGCTCTTCTTTTAATTCAAGGAAATTTCATACCTGTTGATCACTATCAAACACTTTCCAATGAATGATGTTATCAGGGATTTCTGGTATATGTCTGACCTTAACCTCATATCTCTCATTTGAATGAGTAGGAATGACAAAAAAATAGCAGAGACAACCAAGGAATCATCCACTGAATTTTTGTCTCTAGTCTTAACAATGAAAGTATATTCTTGAAAATTCTTAAACAATTCAAGGTTTAAATTTCTATAGGCCCTCATCCTAACATCTTTGATTTGATAAGACCCTTCTACCTGCTTGATTACCAATTCAGAATCATCACAAACTGATATCTTCTTGGAACCTAAAATCTTCAAAGTTTCTAGACCCAAAAATAATTATTCATATTCTGCCATGTTTTTTGTACAATAAAAGTTTAATTTTAAGAGAAAAAACTACTTTCATCATGGGGAGTGGTAATCCATATCCCTGCTCCAACTCCCTCTCTTCCACCACCGCTATCAAAATGTAAATGCCACCAACCTTCTTCATTTTCCTGCACACTTCTCTGATTTTTTGCTTGCTGATTTTCTATCTTTTTCTCATTTTCTGTCTCATGAGTGAGTTCATTGAACAAAATTAAAGATCCCAGTTCAATCTCTAGTGCATAAATAGGAAAATTTTGTGGTTTGTCTTTGCTACTTTCCATGTAAGCCATCCTAATTTCTCTATACAACCTTCTTTGCTCACCAAATACTAGAATGGTGGCATAAGTCATATCCATCTACATAGTTCCTTTAATTTTGGTTGCCAAGATCTAGATAAAAGCATGCCAAACTTCGGAGGAATGTTAGCCACCACTATTTCCATCACCAATGGTTTAGCATGCACTTTAGTTAGGTTAAAAACCACATATTTAATGAGACCAATGCACTGAACTCTCTTGGAGTCAAAAGAAAACAAATATTTATAAGGTCTAGTGATGTCTAAACCCATTCTTTCCATGATCACCTTAGGCATTAAATTGCAATAATCTTCCGAGTCTAACATGGAATTATGCAAAGTCATATCATGGATATTCAGAATTACATAAAAGGATGAACTTCTTCATTCTATTCATCTTCTACCCTTGTTCCTAGGAAAATGGTAGGATGGTCTTCTTGCAGATTTAGGATGTTTTAAGGTCTGGGCTGAGTGTTTAGCATCTTGAAAATTTGGCTTCTATACTTAGTGACCTTAATAATTTCACCAAAGGAAACAAGATTTTTTATTTTGGAGATCTCATTCTCTAAATTGAAGGTAGATGATTTTTTTTCAATTTCTTTGCCATGAGGTGGTGGTGTATCTTTCTTAGGTTCAACTGGTTTAGGAGCATATTTCTTTAGCTGAGTTTTATTTTTTGTAATGGGAAAATTTCTTTTCCTCAAATTTTATTGTTTCTGCATTTCAAAGATAGCATGTTGGTAACCCTTTAAGTAATCATATTGTCCCTCACTTCCCCCCATATCATGACTAGACACATCGTGTTCCTCTTTAGTTAGAAACATTCTAGAAATATCTTCATCTAAATAATGAATAATATCCTCTTGGAATTTAGGTTGTGTTTCCTCTTCATCTAGAAAATTTTGTTGAAAAGGAGGTCTTACTTGTGTATCAAGTTGGTTTCTATTTTCCCTCGGTCTTTGTTGATTTTAAGGCATCCTAAATTGAGGATTTCTAATATGAGTCTCTTATTGTGCATGAAGCAAAGGAGTAGCTCCAAGAGAAAGTTTGTCCATAATTTTCTCCATGGTCTTCATCATGGTATCAAAATTTTCATTTGAGGATGAAGAAGGCTTCTCCTCTTCTTTTAATTTTTTTTTACCCATCTTAGACCTCTTGGATGTAGCCATGTTCACCTCAACTTTTACTGCATCATTCTGCATGTTAGCCAAAGAAGCAGATTCTCTTTCCCTTAACAATATGGAAAACTCATAATCTGTAGGTTTTAACCCTGAATAGAAATAATCTACACACGAATCTTATAACAGAAAATAAATAATAGCGAGAGCATACAACATAAAACAGATAAACACAGAGATTTTCCCCTGGATCCCAAATCAGGACAACCAGCTTGATTTTTCATTATTATTCCTTTTAGTGTTACAACACATATATATACATGTCGAAGCATACATGAACCCTAATCCATTAACCCTAGATTAGAACATAACCATAGTTCCCTTGATCGGATCTACAAAAATACCAGGGGCCAAAAACCATCGTACCCCAAAACCATGTGTAAAACCATGCACAAAACCATGGGTGTGGACTACCCACCGGAAATTAAGGACCAAAATTTTTTTCGCCGGGGCGCTGCCCCGGACCCCGACAGGGGGGACTACCGCCCCCCCTGTCACCCCCCCATTGCGCCCAACACAAATGGGGGGCTATCGACCCCCCACGCATGCTTAGTTGTGGAAAGAATATAACACATACCTAAAAATCTCCCACTTGTTGTTTTCTTTCCGCAAGGGGCAACAGGAGAGCTTAGTCATTGGCCCAATTCTTCAACACCCATTGTTTCTCTACACCAAAAGAACTTCTGAGTGCTCACAGACTTCGTCAATGCATCTGCAACATTCTTCAAAGTGTCCACCTTTACCAACAACACCCTTTTAGCCTCAACCATATCTCTAGCAAAGTGATATTGAACATCAATGTGCTTTGTCTTTGAATGATAAGTAGGGTTCTTCGCCAAGAAAATTGCACTTTGGCTATCACAGTCTATCCTTATAGCTTGTTGTACCAACCCCATACTTGAACACAATCTCTGCAACCAAACTGCTTCCTTGCTTGCATGAGTGGCTGGTATGTATTCTGCCTCTGTAGTTGAAAGAGCCACTACAGATTGTCTTTTACTCATCCAACTGACTACGCCTCCAAATAGGCTAAACAAATACCCACGCAGATATTCTTTGGTCCAGATCTCCAGCCCAGTCTGCATCAACAAAACCACGAATGTCCAACATTCTTTCCAATCCTCGTCTTCCCCAGTAGCACAAGCCATAATCACTAGTGCCACGTAAATATATGAAAACCTACTTCACTGTTGTCCAATTCTCCTTCCCTGGGTTTGACATAAACCTGCTCAATACTCCCACTGCATATGTAATGTCTGGTTTAGTACATACCATTGCATACATCAGCCTACCCACTGCACTTGCATATGGAACACGGGACATATCCTCCTCTTCTTCTTGTGTCTTGGGACACTCTTCAGCAGATAGCTTTACACCTACATGAATAGGAACATTCACCGGTTTATTATCCTACATATTGAACCTCTGCAATATAGTCTTGACATACTTCCTCTAGTTTAACCATAGCTTCCTCTTTGCCTGATCTCTCTTAATTTCCATGCCCAAAATATAGTTTGCAACACCAAGATCCTTCATGTCGAATTTGGAGAACAGTTGGGTCTTCAAATCTTGGATAATTTCTTTGTCATTTCCAATCAACAACATATCATCCACGTACAAGACCAAATAAATAACACGGTCACCAATTAATTTAAAATAAACACAGTGATCCTCCTTGCTTCTGGTGAAGCCAAGTCCCCGTATATAGGTATCAAATTTCTGATACCACATCCTTGGTGACTGTTTTAACCCATACAGAGACTTCTTCAACCTGCATACCAGTTATTTCTTACCCTTTACCATAAAGCCTTCAGGTTGCTTCATGTAGATCTCCTCTTCTAGATCCTCGTGAAGAAATGTTGTCTTCACATCCATCTGTTCTATCTCAAAATAAAATGCAGCAGCAACAGATAAAAGTAATCTAATAGAAGTAACTTTGGAAACAGGAGAAAAAATATCACCAAAATCAATTCCCAACACTTGGGAATAACCTTTTTCTACCAACCAAGATTTGTATTTCTCCACCTTGCCTTCTACATTCATCTTCTTTTTAAACACCCATTTTCTCCCGATGGGCTTCCTTCCAACCGGCAACTCCACCAAATCCCATACCTCATTTTTGTGCAAGGATGCCATTTCATCAACCATGGCCTCCTTCCATATTTTTCCATCCTCTGAATATACTGCCTCCCTGACAGTTCTGGGATCATCATCAGTTATATTTAAGGCAAAATTTGAATATAAAGCAGATGGACTATACCTTTCTGGTTGTCTTCTTTCCCGAGCTGATCTTCTCACATCTGGAGTTTGTGGCTCTTCCCCTTCTGAGTCTTCTTCTATTGTAGAGTATGATTCATCCTCCTTTAGCTCAAACTCTATCTTCTCAGGTTCCTTTGATATGAAATCATGTTTAACAACATCTTTCACCTCTCTAAACACCACATCTCGACTGTACACAACCTTCCTTGTTTTCGGGTTCCAAAGCTTGTAACCTTTTAAACCATCCTTATACCCAATAAAGATGCACCTTTCAGATTTATTATCCAGCTTGGTCCTTTTCTCCTTTGGAACATGTACATATGCATCACATCCAAATACCCTTAGACATGAAAGAGAGGGTTTCTTACCAGTCCATACCTCATGTAGAGTCTTATCCTCCAACACTGATGAAGGTGATCTGTTAATCAGATAGCATGCAGTCTCCACTGCCTCTGCCCAGAATTCTTGTCCTAACCCAGTACCACTGAGCATTCTTCTTTCCTTTTCCATCAGTGTTTTGTTCATTCTTTTTGCAACTCCATTTTTCTGAGGTGTGTATGGAGTAGTCTTCTGTCTTGCTATACCACACTTCTTATAGAACTCTTCAAATTCCTTCTTGCAGAACTCCCCACCATTATATTCTTCTCTATCTGGTTTTCCACCAGAGCTTTAAATTCTTTAAATCTGTCAAAGACTTCAGATTTCTTCCTCAAGAAATATATCCATGCATTCCTTGAGAATTCATCGATGAATGAAACATAGTACACATACTTTCCCAGTGATGGAACTGACACAGGTCCAAACACATCACTGTGCACAAGTTCTAATATCTTGTTCGCCCTCTTAGCACCAGAAGGAAAACTCACCCGATTCTGCTTCCCATATACACAATGTTCATAGAAATCGAAATCTAGAGAGCAATTAGACATACCTTCTACCATACCATTTCTATGTAGTATCCGAAGGCCCTTCTCTCCAATATGTCCAAGCCTTTGATGCCATAGCATGGTCTTTTCTCCAGAGACAGCTAGGCTTTCTGCTCCACTTTCAGGAACCATAGAACTATTACACCCATCAATAATAGTGCTACCTTGTATCTTGTACAGAGTTCCAGTCCGAACTCCCCGCATTAATACCAGTGCTCCTCGAACCATCTTGCAGGCATCTTTCTCGAACACTGTTTTTACACCTGCATCATCCATCTTGCTTACAGAAATCAGATTTCTGGCCAATGTAGGAATATGCAGAACACCAGGAAGTGTTCTAATCCTCCCACCTTGCAGCTTCAGCTAGACCTTTCCACGTCCGACGATTCTGGCCTTCCTATCATCCCCTAGGAAGACATCACCACCATAATATTTCTCATACTCGCAGAACCACTCCCTATGGGGAGTGAAGTGAAAGGATGCACCTGAGTCAATCAACCATGACTCATGATCTACATGTGTATTTGAAGAAGAAGCCAAATACACATCCCCACCTTCATCCGAGGTGGTTTTTTCCTCTACAAAAGGAGCATCATCAGATCCCTTTCCTTTCTCAGGAGCTTTAGATCTGCACTCCTTTTTGTAGTGCCCTTCCTTTCCACATTTCCAACATACCTTTACAAACTTTCCAGGAGATTTAGATCTCCCTCTAGATTTGGATCTCCCACTCAAAACCTTATTCTTATTTCTGTTTTGGGACCTTCCTCGTACAGATAAGGCATCTCCATTCTGGCCCTCCATATTTCTCCGTCTCATTTCCTCCGACAACAAGGCTGAGACAATGTCATCAAAATTCAAGGTAGTTGTATTGCTACCTATTGCAATAACCAGATTGTCCCACGAGTCTAGTAGAGAACACAACAAACTGATGCACTTATCTTCATCTGAGATTTTAATATCAACAGATGACAGCTGACTTACCACAGTATTGAAGGCGTTCAAATGCTCTATCACCGAGTCTCCATCCTTCATCCTCAGGTTATACATATTTTTCCTCAGGAACAATTTATTCACCAGAGACTTAGATTGGTACAAAGTCCCTAGCTTGTCCCACAAGGTCTTTGTCGTAGCATCCCCAGATACATTCAACAATACTGAATCTGAGACACACAATCGTATTGTGCTCTTTGCCTTTCGATCCAGCTTCTTCCAGTCTTCATCTGACATTGTCGTTGGTTTAGTACTAGGATCTATCGTGATCCACTGATCTTTATCCACCAACAGATACTCCATCTTGAGCTTCCACAACTCAAAAATCTGACAATTAAATTTCTCGATCTCTATCTTTCTGCTGCTCGCCATCTTCTTTCACCACAAGAATCGATCCCGTAGATCTCCCACTGAACAAGGTCTACCACAGGCCCGAGAAAAAAACCCTCAACAACAAAGGTGTCCCCTTGAAGTCGAACCTGGCTCTGATACCAAATGTAGGTTTTAACCCTGAACAGAAATAATCTACACACGAATCTTATAACATAAAATAAATAATAGCGAGAGCATAAAACATAAAACAGATAAACACAGAGATTTTCCCCTGGATCCCAAATCAGGATGACTAGCTTGATTTTTCATTATTATTCCTTTTAGTGTTACAACACATATATATACATGCCGAAGCATACATCCTAATCCATTAACCCTGGATTAGAACATAACCGTAGTTCCCTTGACCGGATCTACAAAAATACTAGGGGCTGAAAAACATCGTACCCCAAAACCATGGGCGCGGACTACCCACCGGAAATTAAGGAACAATTTTTTTTTCGCTGGGGCACTGCCCCGGACCCCGACAGGGGGGGCTGTTTCCCCCCCTATGACCCCCCCCATTGCGCCCAGCGCAAAGGGGGTCTATCGCCCCCCCACGCGTGCTTAGTCGTGGAAACAATATAACACATACCCAACATAATCAAAAGCTTCAGCATAATGTAATTGATCAGCTCCTGGGGGAGGTTTGATATAAGTAGGTATGGAGTTGTAAACCTTGTTAAATCTCTTAGGATATTCTTGGACATATTCATCTAAGGCTCTTTTCAAATTTTAATACTCAATTAAAGCTTGAACATGGTTCACCTTACTTCCCCACTTTTTCAAAAAACCATCTTCAAATTGGTCCCAATTTTGTAAACTAGCTGGAGCTAAAGCTTTAAACCATTTTCTTACCTCACCTGTGAAACTCTAAGCAAAAAACCTCATTTTCACATCCCGGTTCTCTACCTCCTCTCAGTCAATGAATTCATGAAATTGGTCAACATGTTCTTCAGCTGTTATTTCTTCTTCACTCCAAAAGGTTTTAATCCTAGTAGAGTGTCCATCTAGAAGGTCATGCAGGACATCAAGAAGGACAAGAGGTGCATATCTTGCAGGTCCAGTAGGAGGAGGAACTCCAGCCATGATGAAAGGGACTGTGGTACTTGAAAAAGCAGTGGATGAGCTTAAATTATGACTTTGGGAAAAAATAATGAATGAGGGTGGAGTGTTAGGAGATGTTGTAAAGGGAATTTGGAGTCTAGAAACAAAAGAACTCCATTCAGGCAAGGGTATACCAGAATTTCTCTCCAAAAAAAAATCAAAAGGATCTAACTATTTTAATCTTTCAAAAGATTCTTTCTCCAACAACAACTCTGATGTGACTGTCTTCCAAAATTCTTCTTTTTCTTCTTTTGTCACTAAGGAAGATGTATCAATATTTAGTATTTGTAGGTCTAGAATTATATCAGTCAATTCATTTTCAGTCTTAGATCTAAGCAACACCTCTTCTATCTTTTTATCAAATTGTTTATATTCAGGACTTCGAATACTCTCAGAGGAAAAATATCTTGAATGTGATGGAATACCTTATTTTGAAGAGCTATCTCCAATGCCTCTAAGAATTCTTTCTGTATTATCCACAATTGTAGGTGGGTAAGGATCTGGATTTCTCCTTGTGCGTATCTTTTTTGAAGCCACCTTTAAACATAAATTTTTTTTAGCGGAGTCACCAAGGTAGAGTGCAACCTCGAACGCTTCTGAGCTCCAACTACCTCCAAGAGTTCAACATTTTTGTTTGAGCACAAGCTTCGGGAAATATGTCTTCAGACTCCCGACAGACACACCAAAATGTTATCACTAAGTTGGTACAAATGGGCTGCTTCACTAGTCAACCTAGAGTAACTCTTTCAAACATACTTTTAGCTTAAAAGTAGCCTTTTCCGGCTGAGAGGGCTCTCTCAAGGATATAGAATGATATTATCTAAATGAAGTTCAAAAAATGGCTAAATCTGAAATAGTGTTTTAAGTGTGTTTGTATGCAGGTGAAAGATGTGGAGAAATCACTACCATTGGGACTATGGAGTCAGTGTAAAGAACTCAATGCCATGGGAACTCCTCTTATGGAAGCTAAGACATATAGATGTTATAATTTTAAAGATAACATACAAAACAGTCTAATGTTTGAAGGAAGTTAGAGCATGAAATACTTGAATTCTAAGTAATCAAACATTAGAATACTGAAGATAAAATTGCAGAATACATAAGACAAATACTCATGAGAACATCAAATGAATCTTAGGTGAAGAGAAGCAAGTTTCCACTGTATATTATTGATGATTTTTTTTTACAATAGTATGTCTATAATAAACATCAATCAACCCTCTATTCTTCAATAATCTTCCTATTAATAGGCTTAGGAATCTTTACATTGGGTCCACAAACAAGGCTAAACCTTTGAGTCCTTATGATGACACCTAATCTAATCATAAGAAAATTACATGGAGATAAAACTGACAACTGCTAATTTTAGGACTTAGAAACCTAATAGGACTCTACAACCTATTTATTACATCAAAAAACTTTAAAACTTCATATTTACATCGAGAAAGTCATGTGCTCTGGTGGCACTGACCATTAATAAAACATAATTACTCCCATCAAGTCAAGAGCCATGTCTTACTAAATTTTAGGAGGTGATGTCACAATGGTTGATGAGTGCCTCCATGATGAGCTGGCAAACTGAAAAGCTTTGTCGAAGACCATGTCTCTATCAAAACATTCAGCTGTTGACCTCTGACCTTTCCACGTGGCTGACTTGTCTCAAAAATACCATCAAAACTTGAAAAATCACCAAAATCTTCTTCGCTACAGAAACAAGGGACTTTAGGCAAGTCCATAGCAAAAGTTTGTAGCACTTTTATTTTGACCATTTCTACAACCTATTTTCTTCCTTTGATGATCTGAGGTTTTTTATTGAGTTAAAAAAACTAAACACAAACCTTTACCTACCTCCTTCATGAAAACACCTATGATTTATAGCAAAAATAAACCTACAACGATTTCATAGTGTTTTCTGGGCTTCAAGCCTAAGAGATGCTATGAACTTGCCTAATTGGTAGTAGACTTGAAAATTCTTCTTTCCTTCTTTAAAATTTGTCCATTTCTCTACAAGTGATGATCTGAAATGATACAAAAATAACAAAAAGGTAATTTATCCACTTTTGAAGCTTTAGAAGCTTCACCTCTAGCAGTAGAGGCTTCAGTCTCCACGGGTTCGTCTATGAATATTATTTTTAAACCTTTTCTCTTGAGATATGATTTTTTCATCTCCATCTGCTCATCTAGGTATTTGAATTTCCTTTTAAGTTTCTTTCTCTCTGCCCGTAACCAAATATTCCTCTTTCTTTTATGTTTCATTACACTGCGTAGAGGAAGGGTTCTCTTCAACAATTTATTTGCATTAGTCAAATATTCATCATACTGAATAATTTTCTCATTGACCTTTTCTTTGAAATCCTTCACCATTTTTCTTTGTAGCTTGGCTTCCTCCAATTCCAACTTGGTTTAACTAACTTCCTATCTAGCTTCTTTTAACTGTTCCTTTAAAAGATGCACTTTAGTTTTTTTAACAACTTTCTCTTTACCTTTCTTCTGCACAATGATTTATTATTTCACTGGAGTCAAATAAATGATGTCCTCTGCCATAGGTTGCTTGCCTTTGTCTGTCACTTCATTATTTTTACTAGCCATGACACCTTTAGAAAGTTGCAGCCTGGTGAGTGGTTTTCTTGGTTGGAACATAAACCCTGCATCTTCTCCTGAGAAGTCAAGTTTTTTGGCAGTAAGACCCTTATTTTTCTTCTTTCTTCCTTTTGTATCTACAACTTTGACCACTGGAGTTTCTTCTATGTCTATGGCTTGAATAATGTCTTCAAGGTTGCCTTTCCTTAGTGTTTGGCTCCTTGTTATCCTTCCATATCTCTTCTTGATGGGCTTGGACTTGCTATTTGTAGGTGTGGGCTGTGGAATTTTTATTTCTTGTGCATGCTCTATTTTAACATGCATGGGCTCTACAATGGGCTCCATTTCCTCCTCATTTACACCCTCTGTTTCAATTATATATTTTCCACTCTTGCTTGAAGGAGTGGCTTTTGATTTAGGTGTCTTCTTAGGTGTTAATGTATCTACTTCATAACCACTAAGAAATGGGAATGTGGCCTAGTCTCTATTCAACTTTTTCAACTCCTCTAAAAGTAGTAGCTTGATCAATCCATGATGAAAAATTGAAGTTTCGTTACCTTCTGGCCTAGCTTGAACTTTGTTTGAAATCTTGCCTAGGCTTCTAAATAAGAAAAATGGAAGGTCTAGAGATTTCTCACCAGTGAAATATAGCAAGAGCCTAAAATGATACTAAGAAATCATATGGAACCTCCCTTCACATGTGAAGTATTTTTTAATTACAAAAAATAACTTGGAGTACATTTCTTTAAGGCAGCTCCTTGGGATCCCAGATGTCATATCCACTCCAATGTGTTCAGGTTTCATGAATTCATCACAGTTCTGTAATTTGAACTTAATGGCTTTAAACCACTCTTATCCCATCCTCAGGATCTATGTAGCTTGGGCAATTGTTTGAGGAGAAACCACAAAACTTAGCACACCCACCTTTGATGCAGTGCCCTCGAAATTCATTGCAAATTCCTTTGAAACTTGGGCATGAAAACCTTGTAATTTCCAGCAGAACCTCATACAGCCAACACTGGTGAAGGCTTCTGCAAAGCTAGGATCCTCATTGAGAAATTTTAGATCCATGGGCTCATACCTGACAATTGAGCCCCCTTTATTAGTCTTCTTCTACATGGGCATCTCTCTTAACCCTCTGCTGGCCTCCTTGATGGTATGACACCTGCAAAGAAAATAATTGCACAACAAGGTGCTTGCAAAGAAATTGGAATTTTCTGAAGATGATAGAGCAGCTACACTCAGAGGTAGTATGGAAAGATGAGAGACATCAACTCTCAAGGATGAATTTAAAAGGTGAATTTTGAATATGAGAGGGATAAGGACAAATGAGAGAGGTTAAGTGAAATGATGAGTGACCACTTATGATTACACATGTTGCATGACTCTTATGATTACGCATGTTGCATGACTCATGTTGCATGACTCTTATGATTACGCATGTTTCATGACTCTTCTAACTGATCACGTGACCTCAAAATGACCTCTAACCTCTAAAGATTCAACACCTCACCCTTTCCTTTATTGGTGCAAAAAAACATGATTTCGTAGCACTTTCCGTTATAATTTTGGCAGATTCGCTACAGACTAGTCAGGTGAGTCTATAGCGAAAACAACATGTTTTCTGTTAATTTTGTTGCGGACTTAGGAAAAGATAGACACGTGGCCAAAACCAAATTTTAAACCAATGCATGGAGATTTTGATGGATTTTTTATGGATTTGATCATGATGACATGACAAGTGAGACTCTTCAAATTTAATACTATGACCAATTCACAAAATTTCATCAATTTTATAAACAAATTTGACAAGATAATGAAACCTATGCTAAGTAACTTTCCTAATCAAAAATGAAATTTTATTGGTGATAACACTTTGATACTAAGATAAAATTAAATTATAATTATAAAAAACTTTCTTTGAATTTTTTTAGATTAAATGGAAAATTTAGTTATTACAATATAGAAAATTTTAATAATTTTTCAATTATAAAATAAAACAATTTCATATTGAAATAATTTTATATTACAAATTTATGTTGAAAAATAAAGCAAAACATTTTCATATTAAAATCATTTTATATTATAATTTTATGTTGAAATTTTACATATGGAAAAAACAATTTTATATTGAATCTTTCATTATTTAAATCAATAGAAAATATTATCTAATTAGTCTTGCTGATAATTATTAAAAAAAGAAGAAATGAAAATATTATTTAATTATTCTTGCTGATAATTATAAAAAAAAAAAAATTTAAAATTATGATTTTTAATAGTTTGGACCATTGGCCAAGAGATTGTGATCTTTCATTTTCTAATATAAAAACAAAATTACTTAAATGACTGGGTTTCATGGTTTAATACAAACCTAAAATTAAATTACAATTGCCCAAAGAGATTGTGATATTTCAAGATTTAATACACAACAAAATTAAATTTTGACAAAGTTGAGCTTTTGTGTCAGACAGCAATACCAGATGTGGTCTAAATACATTTCGCAGAATGTATGGCAGCAGGTACCAGATGAGGTTTCCAAATGCATGAATACTGCACAGTCTATGGATTTTATTTCTGGCAGTCCACATGTCATAAAATCTCGTTGTCTCTAATGCTGAAGATGGTGACCTCTTCGACTTTCAACTTTGAATTGACAGGATTAGCCAGCACATTGTGGAATGTTTATTAGCATTTAAATAGTTTTTTTTGGTAAGATTTCTGTCAAAAATTTTTAAACTTATAATATTTAAACAATGTTTTAAGTTAAGTTTTTATTTGGTTTCTTCTCAATGTAACGTGCACAACTCAAATATATAATTTTGTCATAAATTTTTTACTAATTTGAATCAATAAAAATGCTGTGCCAAAAACTGCAAAATTTATAATGTTTAAACCTGGTTGTAAATGCAAAATTTATAATGTTTAGACTTTGTTGTAAGTTTTTGTTTGGCTTATTTTCATTGTAATCTAAACAACTCTCTTTTTTTTTTTACTAATTTAAATTAATAAAAAATGCAATGTCAACATTATTGGATTAATTCTAAATTTTCAACTATTTTTATGAATCCAAATTTATTTTTACTGAATTTTCAATTTTTTTTATGTTTATTGAAATTTTCAAGAATATAAAAAAATATTTCATGCTTATTCATCAAACAAATAACCATTTTTTTATCTATCAATTTTTGAAATATTCTTAAAATATATAATTAAAATGATTTTGATAAAATTTGGGGGAACTTTTTGCAAACTCCCATTACAACTGTAGATTTTCAAAATTTTGAGTGCTGTAAAAGTTTTTGATAAAGCTAAATCTATTTCCATCATCAAAAATAAAATTCAATAGGCTATCAAATTTTATTTTTCACTAACTTCCACTAATTTTTAGTCATCTAGACAAAATTAACTCCTCAATACACATGCCTTAAATTACAATTATAACCCCAACCTCAACCATATGTGATCCAACCTTTAAGTGAAAAGCTTTGAAATTCAATCCCCACAAATCTAGTGGTCCAATCCAAAGCAAAAATATATGTGTTAGAGTTACTCCAACACCTACCCTACCAAACTTGCGCTCTTGAATCCACATCCATATCACTATCCGCCTGCATGCAGGTTTCGATGTGATCGTTCATCGGCCTGCACCACCTTTTTGAACTGCTGCCTGCCGTGTCTTTTTGAACTCATGCATGCCGCAATTGATATTTACCAGGTTTTTATTCTATGTGAGTTGTCAGGTTTTCATAATTTTTATGTTAAAAATAAAATTCACCAGGTTTTTGTTTTAAGTGAGTTTTGATGGTTTATTGGTCAAAGTTTTTGAAAAATAGATTACGAAGGTTTTCACAATAAAATCAATTAAATTTATTGATAATTTAATAAATGTAAAAAATGAAAATTCCTTTTTATAAGTGAAATTTTAAATTTTAATCAAAATTAAAAAAAAAAAAAAAAAAAAAAAAAAAAACCATTCTGAATATTATTTATCCGCCACTACCTTAATCTTATAAATATTATTTATCCCACGCTTTCTTAAACTTTCACTAGAGAATCGAAAATTTGGACGTAGTCTAAAAAAATCCACACAATAACTTAGAAATTCTTGTAAGAGTATAAAAAATTTCAGTAAAGATTTTTAAAAAACTGTTATTATTTTAGGTGCTATGTTCTAAAGGTTTTTGATGGTGTTGAATCCATTTCCACCATAAAAAATGCAATTCAAACATTGCAACTCTATAATTTTTTGAAAAAAAAAAAAAAAACTCCCAAGCTTCACTAAACTCCTCTACGAGAGATTCGTATGTGATAGGTATGATGGGATAAAATCTCTATAACTTGTTAACAAGAAGTCTTGGATTGTTAAGGAAACTTAAATATGTATCTAATATACAAAAATAATAATAATGATATATCTCTCGAGAGAGTTAGGTCACTTGGAAAATAACCTTCTTGTTCCTAGAGAAAAGAAGTTCCAAGGAAGGCAGAGTTGTCTTTTTCATGATTCCATTCTTGTTTTTGATGGAGGAAAAGAGAGAAGCCAAAGGAAGAGAGAGAGAGGGGATCTGAGTAAAATTGAAATCCTGACACAAGACGCTGTGCAAGTGAGCAGAATGTTGCAGAAGCTTAAGGAGTTCTTGAGTTGGACTTTGGGTCAGTGGAACCCTTAAAATAATTCTGAAAGTTAATATTTCAAAGAGGACCTGGGGTCTTGAGGTTTCGATATATAACTTATACTGTCTAGGTGAGAGGAAGCTCGGGGGGAGACTGGACGTTATTGTGAGACTCGTGGTTGGGTAGAGAGACTTCCTGGACAATTTTACAGTGCAAGCAGCATATTTAGATAAGTATTGTTATTTTAGACTAATAGTATTCAATTTCAAAGAATGTCTTAATGATATTAGTTGAGTTACACTGCTAAATGTTTTATCTTGTTGTATAATAGAACTTGAGAATTTAAAGCACTGTGTAAATAGTAAGGTCATATGTAATATTATGCAAACATTGGAAGTAATTACAAAGAACGATGTAAGCAATTTAATAGGGATAGATAACAATGTATTTATTTTCTTCTTTCTCCAAGAATTTTTAAAATAATTGTTGTATAATAGAACTCGAACTAATGTGCACATAATCCGAACAACAATTGTACCAAACATTACCGATCAACTAGAAAAGAGTGTATTTTCGTGTGAGGATTCTAGTAGCCTGAGAGAAAGACCCGGGATCCCAGCGAAAGACAATCCAGAACCATGGGATGACCCTATAACACCTTTGGGCCGTAGGATAAACCAGTAAAAAGAACTAGTTCATCTTGCAACCAAGTGTGCGTATATTAATAGAACCTTCATAAGAAATCCTACTAAAGATAATAAACAGATTTATGATAGTCTGCGAAGAAAGACAATAGAAAAAACTAACTATAGAACTCCATGAAAAATCAATTGTGGACAGAGAGATTTTCGAGTATCTAACAGAGTAAGAACTATAAAAAATAACCATTCCTTTTTGAAACAATAATCTAGAGACAAAACATAATATTCTGTTGCAAATACGAAATAAACAAGCCGAAAAAGATAAATTAATGACAGACTCCAAAACATCATGATATTCAAATAACAGGGCATTATAAGTAAAACAATGTTGTTGTAGTAATCAAACCCCGGACAACTGAGAATAACCATAAGGGTTTATAAAAATACTATCACGATAACCAGTATGTCGTAACCCGTATATGGTTTGTAGCAGTGTTCAAATTTACACAAATAAATTAACAAAACATGTTCCCAAGAGAATTTCCAGGAGGGCTAAACCCTTTTCAAAAAAATCCTAGTTCGGTGGAGCTCTAGGTCACATTAAATAACCAGATAACAAAATGAGAGACCACCACAGACCGAGCTTGCTAAAAAGAACAACAATCCACTGTGCAATGGCGAGGGAATAAAAACACGGAACAACAGTCACATAATTAGTTGCATGCTTAAGCATTGTAGGTAAACGACAGAATTATCATTGAACATACTTGGAGACAGGGCACAAACCAGAAGTTAATTTAAGAAAAGAAACCTCAGTAAAATAAATGAAAAACTAACAGAAATGGTGGTAGACCCATACCCAAAGACTTTATATGTAAAATATTTTTTAGGTTGAGTATGCCTTGACATTGGCAACATCAATAAGAATGGTCACGTTGTATAAATAAAGGAAACAATAAGCAGGAAAATTTACTTGGAAGCAACTGGGTAGGCACTGACCACTCTAGGGACCAAATTCTGAGCATGAGACTTTGTTGTAACCCTGATGAAGAACTCAACTCTGTCACTAAAAACCCCAAAATAGTCATTATAAGTCATAGGAATTTTGAACCATGGGTCACAATAGCAGAGAGGTATAGGTTCCATACCTATGAGGGAAGAGAATAAATCCAGGTGTCCTTGGAGTCGCATCGAACCCTCTAGCTACTTAGTTTCAGACCAGCGAAACCCTGCCACGGGGCGAGGAAATGAAGTGAAAACCTCGAGAGCCCAGTGAGTAGTTACCTCATCAATTACCAAATCCATCACGATCGTCAGATCACCTAACCTCGGATGAACAACGAAGATGCATTCAAGTGACTAAGGTCGGACAGTACTAGGTGGTCTTGGGTGATAAACAATAAATCATATGTAATTCCCCATCCCGCACAATTGGAGGGCTCATTCCGTGACCTGTGAGCAGTGACATAACTTGAAAACACTTTCATGGCATTCCCCTAAAAATGTACTTTTATTGCCGTGAAGACAACTCCTTGTGAAAAACCCTAAAAACACCCCTTTTTGCATTGGCGCGGGTAGCCAGTTCATTACCTGCGCCAATGGGGGAAATCCTTCAAAGAGGGCGCGCCAATTGGCGCTCTGTCCCAGAGTCGCACTCGCGCCAGCCATTTTAAGGAGTGTTTTTTAAAAATAAATGGCGGAAGTTTCGTCCTAATTGATCCAGGAACTGGTATCTAATTTGAGTTGGGAGGTTTGGCTCCGGATCTCCATGTAGAGGAAGTGGTTTGCCACCTCTCATGGAAGATTCCTTGAGGATAGGGCCAATCCCATGATTATAGGGATCCCAAATCCCCTTCCTCCATCTATAAAAGCTTGCTCATCTCATTTGCAAGCTAGTCTCCAAGTTCCCAAGAGCCTAATGCTGCAAGAGCTTTGATCCATTCCCTTAAGGCCAAATCCAAGCAAGGAGATCATTGTCGAGACATCTGAAGAGAGAGGTTTGTCCCATCCCTGACAGGCTTTATCGAGACGCGTTCTGCTGACGACCCTCCGAAGGAGAATTCAACGTCAGAGCTATGGTTGTATTCTTCTTTTGATTAATTAATGATAAGCGACTATTGGTTATGGTTCCACTCTTGTTCTTGATGATGATCATGAGTTATGTCTTCTCTGACTGACATATAGTTGTATGCATTGGATTTTACGCTTGCGTTTGTTTTGTTTCTTGCGTGTGCAGGTGTCCGATCACGGAGATCGTGAGGATTGTGATCTGCCAGAGCTAAGGAACGGGAGCGCTACCTCTACGAGCGACAACGTTTTCTTGTGTCAAGCTCCTTAAAAAATGAAACAAGGTCGTTGGAGTAGAGTTCGTTTTTCTTGTGTCAAGCTCCTTAAAAAATGAAACAAGCTCTTCGGAGCAGAGTTCCTTGTCTTGTGCCAAGCTCCTTAAACCATGAAACAAGGTCATCTGAGGATAGTTCTTTTAATGTGTCAACCTCGTTAAAACAATGAAACACTTTCCCGTTCAATTCGAGTCTTGGATAAGATCTCGTAAAATCATTAGTTGTTTCCGTTTCAAGCTTGTGTAAAAATGAAACCGGTTTCAAGCATAGTTTATCTTTGTTTCAAACTTGTGTAAAAATGAAACCAACTTCAAGTAGAGTTTCCTGATTTCAAGCTTGTGTAAAAATGAAACTTTTCCCATTTTACCTCTTGTGATTGCCATTTTATCAGCCTGTTTTGCCAGATGAGCCTTGGTTTTCTCACTCCATCGTCACTATCTACTTGGCCGATCATATGCCTTCACTTGGTCATTTTACCCATTCCCGAGGAACCACTGCGACGAGTGGTCTTGTTAGCCAACCTCTTAACCTTGTCTTGTTTCGAGTGCTTCCACCATTATGTTAACCGCAGCTACCCCGTAGCCTACTCGTCTTTCAGAGGAGTCATCTTTTAGCTCTTTTTCTCGACTCTCTAAACATGAAAAGATTGCCGAGGCCTCGTCGTTTCGATCTCGTTAAAGTGGCCACGAAACAAAATCTACCCAAAGATATACTTTTACCCCTTTTTCGCGCTCGGATAGATTATTTAACGAAAAGGAATACCCTAGCCTATCACGACAAGGAGGTTTTCTTATTAAAATTTTTCTACCTTTTCTTGACCGAGGAACTATTTTCTATGAAAAGGGACCTTGAAGTTTTCTTTTCCGCTGTCTTTTCAAACTCTCTAAACATGAAAAGACGCCGAGTTCTTCCTTTGTCAGACTCGTTAAACCCTGATGACATCGGATTCAGTCGCAATGACGTTATTCGAGTCGCTCCTTCCTAGGGCTCGTTAAATGTACTAGGATGGATTCGTTCGGAGGACGAACTTATATTACAAGCATATGCTATCCCCTTCAAGCTTGTTATAAAAAATAATTAGGGTACTCACTAGAAATGGTGGGGGAAAATGGAACCAGAATCATTGTCATGTCGACAGTATGTCGCTCTTGAACATGGCACTTGTCTGCATTCGTGTCGGGTTGGGGGCATCTCATCTCGTTTTCCACTTGCCTCCGTGGGTTTGCATAATCCTTTTTGACCTCTCATCTTCTCTTTGCCTCGTCATCATGACCTTTGATCTGTTGATGTCAAATACTACCAAGCTCACTGTCATGCCGTTTATATGTTCAAGAGAAGTTGACCTCTACAAGTTTCAAGCTTCCTCTGATTCTCATTTGATCGTGATTCACAAAAACATTATGTTCCTCTGTCTCACGTCGATGATGCGGGAAACACTATGGCCCACCTTCGATCAAGGTCAATTCCTGTCGACTTCAGCTCATTATCCAGGAAGCTGATCTAGAGACTCCTTTCTGGTACCTTGGAGCCTGCATGCCTCAATGGCAGGTTCTTCGCATTCGACGTGAGGTTTTCATCATTGGCCTCCGATCGAGTGATTCTGCGGGTGTTCAACGTCAACTCATTGTTCACATGCCGTAGATTGTACCTGTAGTACCTTGACGACCATTGGCATTAATGGTGGTACCTCTCGCGTCTGTTAACAGCTTTCATCATTGGCTGGTAATCAGGCGATGTTCTTGCATGTTCGACTTCAGCACACATATTCGCATGCTTGAACTTGTACTTTTTTCGGGTCGAGATGGAGCGCAAGACCCTGGATTCCTGTTTGTTACGATCCAGGCTGTGATTTTGTGGATTATCATGATTAGTTACATGACTCACTGATTGGATGGCTGCGACCATACTTGAGTCTATTTATCGATCCTCACTGGATGGCTACGTCCATGCCTTGGATCTAGATTATTGTATACTCTGGATGGCTGTGCCCATACCACATATATCATGTATTTGAGATATCAGTTGTACTTCTCTACACAGGTTTTCCGACGTGGTGTTTTCAGTTGGACACATTCTCGTAAAGCATTTCACCCCTCTCTCTCTCTCGGGCCTCATGCTTTAGGAGGCATCTGTTACATAGCAATTTGTCACCGTCCCTGCAATTCCCCATCCCGCAAAATTGGAGGGCTCATTCCGTGACCTGTGAGCAGTGACATAACTTGAAAACACTTTCATGGCATTCCCCTAAACATGTACTTTTATTTCCCTGAAGACAACTCCTTGTGAAAAACCCTAAAAACACCCCTTTTTGCATTGGCGCGGGTAGCCAGTTCATTACCCACGCCAATGGGGGAAATCCTTCAAATAGGGCGCGCCAATTGGTGCTATATCCCAGAGTCACACTCGCGCCATCCATTTTAAGGAGTGTTTTTTAAAAATAAATGGCGGAAGTTTCGTCCTAACTGATCCAGGAACTGGTATCTAATTTGAGTTGGGAGGTTTGGCTCCGGATCTCCATGTAGAGGAAGTGGTTTGCCACCTCTCATGGAAGCTTCCTTGAGGATAGGGCCAATCCCATGATTATAGGGATCCCAACTCTCCTTCCTCCATCTATAAAAGCTTGCTCATCTCATTTGCAAGCTAGTCTCCAAGTTCCCAAGAGCCTAATGCTGCAAGAGCTTTGATCCATTCCCTTAAGGCCAAATCCAAGCAAGGAGATCATTGTCGAGACATCCGAAGAGAGAGGTTTGTCCCATCCCTGACAGGCTTTATCGAGACACGTTCCGCTGACGACCCTCCGAAGGAGAATTCAGCGTCAGAGCTATGGTTGTATTCTTCTTTTGATTGATTAATGATAAGCGACTATTGGTTATGGTTCCACTCTTGTTCTTGATGATGATCATGAGTTATGTCTTCTCTTACTAACATATAGTTGTATGCACTGGATTTTACGCTTGTGTTTGTTTTGTTTCTTGCATGTGCAGGTATCCGATCACGGAGATCGTGAGTATTTTGATCTGCCAAAGCTAAGGAACGAGAGCGCTAACTCTACGAGCGACAACGTTGGATTCCAGGTAAGCCTTCATCGCTAGTTGGTTTATTTGCAATTAGGAACCTGCACTATAGTGTGAACGATTGTTGCTAGACCTGGTCTGGGCTAGTAGGGATCGCCTCTGTCCACAGAGGGGATTTACCTCCACAACAGGGTGGTAAACAGGACAAGTCAGTGGAGTGTATAGTTGTAAAAATTTTTGCACACATAAGAGTTAACCAAAGTTTCCAGCATGGTCGAATATGTAAATTACGTTATCCATAGCCAAGTATAAATCCATTTTCCCCCATATGATGACCAAGGTTTAATAGTTACAATACTGTGAAATCATAAAAAATATCTTGTGATTTTAATAAATACCCTTAGTGTGATATATGTGAGACATATAGATATTATAAGCCTTGAATGTGAGATATGAATGTTCTAGGGGCAATTTTTTTTTTTGTTTTTTTTTTGAGGTGATAGAGGCTACAAGTGGTATCAAAGCCCTATTTCAATAATGTGGCCAAATGGGTAACTAAAATTTCAGAAACTATTACTGTGCATAGAGTACAAACACGATGAGGAAAGGGACTAAATCTCTGGCAAGACCTAATGCACCTTTCCTAGAAACAAATCCACAAATGTCGGTACATTTGGGAGAGGAATCTCAGAAAGAAAATGCATAATTACTGGAAAAAATCCAGCACCTATGAGCTGAGATGACTAATTTTCGAGCTGACAATGAAAGGCTAAGACAAGAACAAGAAAGGATTCTGAAAAGTTTGTCAGATAAACAGAATCAATGGGAACCCAACCCAAGTGCTAGAAATGGAAACCATACAGAGAAACTTCACCAGAGGGAGTATACTAAAGAATCCAAAGGGGAACACAATGATGAAGAAGGAAGGTTCGATAATGTCTCAGGAGACATAGTGGCTAAAAAATAGAAAGTTGAACTCCAAGGAGAGTTCAAGAAAATAAAACCCCCAACATTTGATGGCAAAGCTAAAGAAGCATTGAGGCTTGGTTGATTAATATGAATAAATATTTTCAGATATATGAGTATGATAATAATTTGAAGGCGATACTGGAAATATATCAATTGCAAGTTAAAGCCACTCTATGGTGGGAAGAGGTCAAGACTGTTCAGGAAATTGAAGAGAAGGAAATAACATGCAGCGAATTTCAGAAACATTTTAAAGATAAATACCTCATTGAATGCTTCTACAATGAAAAAGCGAAATAATTCCACGATTTGAGGCAGGGACAACTGACTATGGGTGAATTTGTGACTAAATTTACATCCTTGTTAAGATACAATCCATACATTCGGGAGGAAAATATAAGATACAAGGTTTTGTTAGCAGTCTGCCCATTTTCATGAAGGAAAAACTAGAATTTGATAACCCAAAGACAATGGATGAAGCTATTCGGAAGTCTCATATCTGCTACCAACAAATGAAGTAGGAAGGCAGATGAAGTGGGTTGAATATAAAGGGTCAGAAAAATGTCTATAATTTTAAAGGGGAAAAAATCACTAATGAGAGAATTATGAATAGGAAACCACAACCCAAAATAATTAGAATAAATCAAAAAAAATTTGGGTTACGAACCAAAGCCATACAATCAGAGGTGGCAAGTCGATCAGAACCTAGTCCGTAGTAGAAACCCCCTTTGTAGTGTTGGGGTTGCGAGGAGCCCCATTATTATAAAAATTTCCCTCATTGTGCTCATCCCGAAAAAGCTACCAACATTCAAGAAGCCTATACTATAGGAGAAGTGGCTAGAAGCATTCCACAAATTAATGCATATTTGGATGATAACCAAATTGAGTATCAACCAAAAATGATTGAGCTCGAAGGTAAAATATCTAAACATCCTATTTTTGTTTTAATTGACCCAAGTGCAAGCCTGATTTACATCAATCCAAAGCTTGTAGAAATGTGTAAACTACAGAAAATGAAATTTAAGAGCCCTGGTTAGTGCAATTAACTACTAGAGCCAAGCGAAGGGTGGTTGCCAAAGTAGAAAATTATTCTCTTGAAGTTACTGGACAACAAATATTAATGGAATTAGATATTTTACCTTTAAGAGCATATGATGTGTTAATAAATATGTATTGGTTAGAGAAACATTGGTTGTTAGTAAATTGTAAAGATAAAACTATAAGTTTCCTTAATGAGAATGGCGAAAGGCAAGAAATTCAAGGAATAAAAAGGGTTATTAAATTGCTATCTATTACCACTAACCAATTAGGAAAACGCATATGAAATGTATGTCAAATTTATGTTGTTCAGGTCGGTTATACAAACTCCAAAGATAAAATAACCTCCTTGGAAAATGTGTCATTTATTCGAGATTTTGTGGATGTTTTTCCAGAAGAAATATCGGGGCTTCCACCTAAGAGGGATATTGATTTTGCTATAGAATTAATCCTGGGAGCAACTCATGTGTCAAGGACTCTGTATCCTATGAGTATACTTGAATTAATAGAGCTTAAAATATAGCTGCAAGAACTTCTAGATAAAGGGTACATTTGCCCAAGTGTGTCGCCTTGGGGAGCCCCTATATTGTTTGTGAGGAAGAATTATTGTACATTGCAGTTGTGTATTGACTATAAATAGCTAAAAAATTTGACCATAAAAAATAAATACCCTCTACCAAGGATTGATGACCCATTTGATCAGGTTAGAGGGGAGAGGGTGTTTTCAAAAATAGAATTATGTAATATTCCCAAATGGGACAAGCAGGAATATAGTGCAAAATGCTGGAACAATAATGTAGATCATAATAATAAAGCAAGAGGCCAATATGGATACCTTTCATATGTTATTACAACAGCAAAATATACATAATAAATGGGCCATAAGATGCATAACATGAAATACAAGCCTCCAATGGACAAAATCCCTCAATAAGAGGTGTTGCAATTATGTAGAAAAGCTGGAAGACCCTTACAACGTTATTTTATTACCTCTACTACAACAGTTGATTATAAATCAGATCTAGGGCTGGTATGTGCCTCAAAAGATAGATCTATATCAGATCTGAGCACTATACAAGCTCCTTTAAAGAAACCTTGAAGGGTTTTCAACAAAACACCAAGTACAAGTTGTAGATCTGAAATCTAAGACTGCAGATCTACTGAAAAATAAAGATCTAGAAAGTGTGGCTTATCTAATATGATCAATAGAATAGCCTCCTCCGATAGATCCTCAAAGTGCAAGGCAGATCCCCTTCACTTGAAAATCAGCTCTCCAAATGGTGTGCCAAAACACCTTGCAACTCCTCCTACAAAAATAACACAGATATGGAAGTAAAATGCATTGTAGGGATCAAAATATGGTTTCCCTGATACCAAGATTTGAAAATAAGCTCATTGGCCTTAAATGTTGTCCTCCTAATCGAAAGGAAGCCTCCTCCACTGAAAATAAGCAATGAGATGGCCTAGATCTAGAGATCTAATCACCACTTCCTGCAACCTGCAAAAACAACCAATCCCTCAACAAGATTTGAGTTGTAAAATAAAGATGAAGATTGGCCTTAAGCCTGATAGTGGACAATGTAGTACAAAATCTCCCAAGAGGCCTCTCAAGGAAAGAGGTGGGATTCCCGATCAAGAACACCCTATGCTAAACAACACTCTACCTTAGCTAAACAATAAGAGAAAGATATATGTCTAAACAGACCATATATTCAGAAAATCATATATCAACATACATAATGAATATGGCTACCATCCTCTTCCTTAAATAGAATATGAGCTTGCAAACCCTAAGCCCCATCCAAAAATATCACTACATTCACACAAAGCATCTCCATCTAAAATTGCATTGTCCCTCATTGATGACCACTCCTCCATGACAGCGTTGTTGATTTGGTCAAGGTTGACCCAGTCAAAGTGATCTAGCCCCTTTCACACCAAGGGTGCTTTAATTAAGCTGCCAATATTAGTCTCTTTCACATTTGGCATTGATTTATTCATTATTAAAGAGAATTATGGACTCCCTTTGTCCTCTTATTATTTAAACAAAGCAATAAAACAAAATTGAATATTCCAACTAGCTCATGGATAATTTAGGAATATTACAATCCTCCCCTCCCAAGTGTTGCTTGTCCCCAAGCAACTGTAAGGACATAACTAAAAATGTGGGGAACCTTTATTCCCATATGGAGCTCCAATCTCCAAGCTATCATCCATACAAAATGAATCACCCTCCAGATTGGTAATTCATAGCAAAACTCCTCCCATGTGAGAGGCTTCTCCCAAGGAGATAAGTCAATCATATGGCTCCCTTCATAAGGAAACAAGTGATGTAATGTAGTAGCCATATAATGTCCCATGCTCCCCTTGAAGCATGAAGAAATCTGGGAATTTTTATCCCCAATAGACACATCCAACCAATGTGTCATCCCTCCAATCATGCCCCCAACAATAATAAGAACACCATCAACATATGGGATCAAAACCAGTGATACATAAAAAATAAAATGCAATAATGGAGGTGGATCATAGTCCCACATGTAGAACCAGCACAATATATCTCCTAACTGCATCAGATAGTGATATGGTAAGTGATTTTCCCACCACTTACTTGTTGCCCAGGTCTTCTCATCATAGCTGAAAGTGTGAGATATATTTGGTGCTTTTGGAATGCACCCACAATGATACAATATCTCTCTTTGTCCTCCAAGGGAGTGGCCATGTTAAGAAATGTTTGTGGCCCACAGTTGGCCATGAAGTTTGTATGGAATAATACTCCTTTCTGGAGCTATGGCCTGCATATACATGGTAAAAGAATAAAAGTAATAATCAAATGAATCATTACATACACAAGCATATTCTTCACCAAAATTTATCCTCATACAAATGGAGTGGTGCATAGATATATCCCCTCTCATTCCAGAAGAGGAAAGAGGTGGCTGAAATAACTCCTTCATAGAGTCATGTGTCTCTTCCAACTCCACATGGCTCATGCATCTTTGAAAATGTTGATAGAGTTCCTCCTCAACACCCTTCCAAGTGTAGCTTTCCATGATAGTGTTGTAGGCCTTCATGGAATAAGTATGGCTGAAAAAGAACTATTCATAGGCCCTTTGTAGCAACTTCTCCTTGAGCTTGGAGGCTCTAGATAAGAATATTCTACCATGATAATAGATGAATTCATCTTGGATTGAATAGCCCTCCTCATGTAGCTGGTCATCAAGTATTATGCATGTGAAAATATCCTTTGAATAATCCACCAATAGCTGGTATTTCCAATATAGATCAATCTTCCATAGTGACAGCGTTTATGATCTATCATAAATAATATATGTCATATGGCTGCCCTTCTCCTTGACATCTCTCATGCCAAAGGTATATGTTGGAAGGTTCATATCCTTTCCTTGATTCTCCTCCCACAACGCAGAATATGAAATGAGTGTGGGTGATGAAAATGTTGGGAGAATGTCTCCCTCCTCCTGGAATCTACCCAAGACTCTTAACGTTTTATCATGGCCCCTCAATGCTCCTTCATGAGCCAAATATATCAATTCTACATCATGTTGAGAGAACTCTTTTTTTATTTCCCAATCAGGGAGTCTCCCTGGTGGAATGCCTCCATGTAATGAAACATCAAGGATTAGAGCAGGCTATATATGTGAATTGAATGATTTTCCCCTTCTTTCACTGCACAAATCATCCTCCTGCTTCTATGCATAAACCTACTGAAAAGGATGGGTGTGTATGTTCTTCATCACTTGAAGTTGTCCCTCCTTCTCATCTTCTCCTACCTCTTGCAAGTCATCACAGTCTAAGGTGCCTTCTTTAGATGTAATCAACCCATGTACACTCAACATCGCCTTGGTGTCAAGAGTCTTGATAAAAAAGGAATGATCTATCATAATGTGTTTCCCCAAGACTGTATTCAATGTTGGAACACACTTCCTCCATTTTTTTGTCTCATTTCCTATCAACATAGACACGTGTTGCTCATGATCTTCATATGTAAGATCCCTTGGAACCTCTTGCAAGGATACAAGAGCTCCTCTAGTTGAAGCAATTGCTTCATCTCCATCTCCAAATAGAATTAAATCTTCTCCTTCTCTCATAGCGTTGGAGGATCTTTCCAACTCTTCCTCTTTCTTCTCCTTATCAATGGAGAATACCTCATCATTAAGAGATCCTTTATCTTGATCTCCTCTTGAAAGAGAAATCCTCATGTCTTCTTCTTGAGATGAAAGTTCTTGCTGAAGTGGGGCCTTTGCCTTTGGCAAAGCATGTTGCAGATATTTAACCCCCTCAACAATGATCTGAAATGGATTTGGCTTATGGATCCTTCCAAATCATGAAAAGGTTCTGATTTCTTGGGTTTGGTTTGCTCTCCCAAGGAAGTTTCAGATTGTTTCAAATCGAATATTTTCACTAACATCCTAGTGAACTTTGCATAAGTAGATATATTTACATTTCTCAATGAAGAAGATTCAAATAACCACCAGGCATAAGCCTTACCTTCAATATGTAGCGATGCTACTCTAATGGCTTCCTCTTCTGAAAATTGATGCAGCTGGAAATATGTGTCTAGCCTCTTTACCCAAGCCTTGGTTGTGCTCTTGGGTGACCCATCAAAAGTAGGTAGAAAGATCTACCCAAAGTGTGCTGCATGCACCTTATTCTTCTATTGTGATTACTGGGTCTCCTCTCTTCTTTGAGTTGACAAAATCCTTGGAAGTTTAGATACTCCTTGAATCTTCTAGACTGATATTCATATTCTTGGAGATAGTCACCAAGAGTCTCCTCCTTTGGTGTTTCTCCTTCTGCTTCTTCTCTTGCCAAGGCATGGTACAACGTTGTAGATATAATGGTGTAGCTGAATGCTTATACCCATAATGTGAAAACCTAGAGCTTTCTTCATGTAAAAGATCCTTTGGAGAATTTCTAAATCTCTCCATCCTCATTTCTATGATGTCTTTTTTAATTCCCTGAATATTTTGGAAAAGAAGTCTTGAGAACTCCTTCCCTTTCATTCCTCCTGATAATGGGGTTTTACCCTTTTTTTCTTGATCATTTGTATAATCAAAATTTATGTGTCTTCTTCTTTGATACCTCTTCTCTCTATTAGTAAGAGGCTCTCCTTCTTCATATGACATATTGGCTTTTCAAGATGCATAGATTGTGCCAAGATTATGCTCCGATACCACTATAATATTCCCAAATGGGAAAAGAAGGAATATAGTGAAAAATGCTGGAACAATAATGCAAATCATCATAATAAAGCAAGAGGCCAATATGGATACCTTTCATATGTTATTACAACAGCAAAATATACATAAGAAATGGGCCATCAGATGCATAACATGGAATACAAGCCTCCAATGGACAAAATCCCTCAATAAGAGGTGTTGAAATTATGTAGAAAAGTTGGAAGGCCCTTACAGCATTATTTTATTACCTCTGCTACAGAATTTGATTATACATCAGATCTAGGCTGATATGTGCCTCAAAATATAGATCTATATCAGATCTGAGCACTATATAATATCCTTTAAAGAACCCCTCAAGGGTTTTTAGCAAAACACCAAGTACAAGTTGTAGATCTGAGATCTAAGACTGCAGATCTACTGAAAAATATAGATCTGGAAAGTGTGGTTGATATGATATGATAAATAGAATAGTCTCCTATAATAGATCCTCAAAGTGAAAGGCATATCCCCTTCACTTGAAAATCAGCTCTCCAAATGGTGTGCCAAACCACCCTGCAACTCCTCCTACAAAAATAACGTAGATCTAGAAGTAAACTGCACTGTAGGAAGCAAAATTTGGTTGGCCTCATGCCAAGATCTGAAAAATAAGCTCAATGGCCTTCAATATTATCCTCCCAATGGAAAGGAAGCCTCCACCACTAAAAATAAGCAATGAGATGGCCTAGATCTAGAGATCTAATCACCACTTGCTGCAACCTGCAAAAACAACCAAACCCTCAACATGATTTGTGTTGTAGAAGAAAGATGAAGCTTGGCCTTAAGCCTGATAGTGGACAATGTATTACAAACTCTCCCAAGAGGCCTCTCAAGGAAAGAGGTGGGATTCCTGATCAAGAACACCATGTGCTAAACAACACTCTATCTCAGCTAAACAGCAAGAGAAAGATATATGTCTAAACATACCATATATTCATAAAATCATATATCAACATACATAATGAATATGGCTTTCATCCTCTTCCTTAAATAGAATATGAGCTTGCAAACCCTAAGCCCCATCCAAATATATCACTACATTTACACAAAGAATCTCCATCTAAAACTGTGTTGTCCGTCATTGATGACCACTCCTCCATGACAACGCTGTTGATTTGGTCAAGGTTGACCCAGTCAAAGTGATCCAACCCCTTTCACACGAAGGGTGATTTAATTAACCTGCCAAGATTTCTCTCTTTGACATTTGGCATTGATTGATTCATAATTAAAGAGAATTATGGACTCCCTTTTTCCTCTAATTCTTTAAACAAAGCATCAAAACAAAATTGAATATTCCAACTAGCTCATGGCTAACTTAGGAATATTGCAAATTACGATAAGGTTATCATCAAATATGAATCAAGGAGGATATATGTAAGACAACATTTCAAACCTGGTACAGTCACTATGAATTTGGGGTGTTTCCCTTTGGACTCACCAACATCCCAATAACATTTATGAGTTTTATGCATCGCATATTTCATCCTTATTTAGACAATTTTTTTCTAATATTTATTGATGATATTTTGATCTACTCCAAAAATTTGGAGGACCAAGAAAAGCATTTAAGAATCATACTGCACACTTTAAGGGATAACCAAATACATGTTAAATAAAGCAAGCACTACTTCTATAAAGATCATATTTAGTATTTGGGGCCTATTATATCAGTAGACAGGATAATAATAGACCCCAATAAGATCAAAACAATCATGGAATAACTTATTCCAAAAAATGTTGCAGACATTCGGTCCTTCATGTGCTTAGCTGTTTATTATCATCGGTTCATAGAGGGGTTTTCTAAAATATCCTATCCTATTACCTCCCTACAAAATAAATGAAAGGCCTTCAAGTGGACAACAAAATCCCAACAAAGTTTTGAATGTTTAAAATAATTATTGGCCTATGCCCCTATTTTAAGGGTAGTAAATCCAGAAAAGGAGTTTATTGTTTGCACAGATGCTTACTAGGAGGGTGTTGGATGGGTGTTGATGCAATATGGAAGAGTCATAGCATATGAATCCCACAAGTTGAAGGATCATGATCAACACTATTTGACACATGATTTGGAGTTAACGACAGTGGTACATGATTTAAAGGTATGGCGAAATTATCTATTGGGTAAGAAATTCCTGTTAATGACTGATAGCGGTATCTTAACGAGTTTCTTCAGTCAACCTCATTTAAATGCTCGCCAAGCTAGGTGGATTGTTTTTCTGAGTGAATTCGACTTTGAAATAAAACATCTCAAAGGAAAAGAGAATTGGGTGTCTGGTGCATTGAGCATAAAATTACATTGTATATATGAAATTAAGTATAGTCAAGTAGAGCTAAAATTTATTGAGGAAATTAAAGAAATTGCTCATAAAGACCCTGAATCCAAATTTTTATGGCAATAAGTGAATAAAATAAAAAATTTGGGGAAGAAATAGGATTTTGGCCTAAATGGTGATGGAATACTAACATTTTGAGGCAGGATATATTTTCACAACCATAATTCTATCAAATAGTTTATGTTGGATGAATTCCATAGAAGTCTATATACTACCCATCCTGGGTACCAAAAATTGTTTTCTGAAATAAAGAAGAACTATTTTTGGCCAGGAATGAGGAAAGACATAACTAAATACTTGGCTAAATGTTTGGAGTGCCAACAAGTTAAAGAAAAACATCAACATCCTACATGGCTACTCCATCCCTTGCCCATTCCTGAATGGAAATGGGATATGATTACTTTAGATTTTGTTATAGGATTTTCCAAATCCATAAAATCGAATGACTCAATCGTGGTAGTGGTGGATAAGTTAATTAAAAAAACTCATTTTATACCAGTTAAATTCACATACAAAACAATTGATATTGTTGACATATTATGAGGGAATTATTTCGATTACATGGTATACTGAAGGTGGTGATCTCGGATAGGGATGTAAAATTTACCTCCACTTTTTGGAAAGCCCTTTTCACTAGGTTAGGTACTCAAACCCAGTTCAAGACCACATATCACCCTTAGACTGATGGACAAACTTAGTGAGTGAGTCATGTGTTGGAGGAAATGTTAAGAATGTACGTGATTCAACAACCGACCAAATGGAAGGAGTACCTACACTTATTTGAATTCACTTACAATAATGGTTACCATGAGTCCCTGGCAATGATTCCCTTCAAGGTGTTATATGGAAGAAATTCAGAGTACTGACCACCTGGAACAATCCTGAAGAAAAACTAATATTGGGACCCGAAATGCTTGTTGAGATGGAGCAAGCAGTAAAGAAAATATGTCAAAATCTAAAGGTTGTCGAGGACAGGAAGAAGGCGTATGTAGATAAGAAGAAAACCTACGAAGAGTGTCATGTAGGGGACCATGTCTACTTACGAGTTAAGCTAAAGAAAGAGCTTTATGGTGGGGTAGTTGTGCAAAATTAGCACCCTAGTACTATGTTCCTTTCAAAATTTTGGAAATAATCAGACTAGTGGCACACAGAATAGAACTACCTGGTCCAACTCGGATCCATGATGTATTTCATGTTTCTTTATTAAATAAATACATTTATTATCCTAGACATGTGATTAATTGGAAAGACATGCAGGTAACATAGAAGTTGTAAATTTAAATCAAATAATGATAATAATAACTATTATAAATAATGACACATGTGACTTCTAACGCAGATCAAACTGGACAAAGAGATCCTGGTAGAAACCCTGCACATTCTCGAGCAGAGAGAATCAACACTATGGAGGTGAGTTATCACCCATTTTAAAGTGAAACGGAAGCACTTCAGCCCAGATGAGGCCACCTCGTAAGATAAGGAAATTATACAACAATCCTATCCTAATTTGGTTAAGTAGTTCGAGCTGAACACCAGGGATGTTGTTTCACTCAAGAGGGGGAACATGTGAAACCCATGAATACTTTATAGAATTCGGTTGTTGTCAATATTGTTACTTTTCAATTTATTTTTATTTTAAAAACTTCAATAATTGTGGCCTAGAGGAATGCCTAATGAACATTGTGATCAGTTAACAAGAATTCTTGGATTTTTAAGGAAACTTAAATATGTATATAATATAAAAATATATAATAATGATATATCTCTCTAGACAGTTAGGTCAGTTGGAAAATAACCCTCTTGTTACTAGAGAAAGGAAGTTCCAAGGAAGGCGGAGTTTCCTTTTTCATGATTCCATTCTTGTTTTTGATGGACTAAAAGAGAGTATTAAAAGGAAGAGAGAGAGAGAGGGGATTGAGTAAAACTCGAATCCTAAGATAGTACGTTGTGCATGTGAGCAAAACGTTGTAGAATCTTAAAGAGTTCTTGAGTTGGACTTTGGGCCAAAGGAACCTTTAAAATAATTCTTAAAATTAAGATTTCAAATTGGACCTGCGGTCTTGAGGTTTTAATATCTAACCTATACAATCTGGATGAGAGGAATCTCAGGGGGAGGTTGGACATTATTTCCAATCTCACAGTCGGGTGGACAAACTTCCTAGACAAGTTTATAGTGCAAGCAAAATATTTAGATAAGTATTATTATTTTGCACTGATAATATTCAATTTCAAATAATGTCTTAATGATATGATTTCAGTTACACTTCTAAAGGATTTATCTTGTTGTATAATAGAACTTGAGAATTTAAAGCATTGTGTAAATAAAAAGGTCATATGGAATCTTATGCAAACATTGGAAGTAATTACAGGGAATTGTGTAAGAAATTTAATAGGAATAGACAATATTATATTTATTTTCTTCTTCCTCTAAGAAATTTTAAAATAATTGTTGTATAATAGAACAAGAACTGATGTGCACATAATACAGAAAATTATTGTACTAAATATTACCAACCAATTAGAAAAGAGGGTATTGTCGTGCGAGGATTCTTGTTAGCCCAAGAGAAAGACCCAGGAGCCCAGCGAAAGGAATTCTAGAACCATGGCATGACCTTGTAACACCTTTGGGCCATAGGGTAAACCAGTGAAAAGAACTAGTTCATCCTTCAACCAAGTGTGCGTATATCAGAAAAACCTTCATAAGAAATCCTACTAAAGATAATAAAAATATTTATGAGAGCCTGTGAAGCAAGACAATAGATATAATTAAATATATAACTCCATGAAAAATGAATTGTGGAAAGAGATATTTTCGAGTATATAACAGAGCAAGAACTATAAACAATAATAATTCCTTATTGAAACAATAATTTAGATACATAACATAATATTTTTTTGCAAATATGAAATAAAAAAGGTGACAGATAAATTAATGGCAAGCCCCAAAACATCGAGATATTCAAATAATAGGGCATTATAAGTAAAAAAATGTTGTTGTAGTAATCAAAACCTGGACAATCGAGAATAACCATAAGGGTTTATAAAACTACTATCACCATAACTAGTATGTCGTAACCCATATAAGGTTTGAATCATTGTTCAAGTTTACACAAATAAATTAACAAAACATGTTCCCAGGAGAATTTCCAGGAGGGATAAACCCTTTTCAAACAAATCATAGTTCGATCAAACTCTAGGTCGCATTAGATAACCAGAGAAACAAAACGAGAGACCGTCGCGGAACGAACTTACTAAAAATAACCACAATCCACCATGCAATGGCAAGGGAATAAAAACCTGGAACAATATCCACGTAATTAGTTGTGTTATTCAACATCATAGTTTTTTTTTGAGAGGAAAAAAAAACGTTGTATATATTAGGTGATAATATAACAGTACATGATCAGGATAACATTCACAGCTGCCGTCAAGACATCACTGAACATACCCGGAGATAGGGCACAAACCATAAGTTAATGTAACAGAAACATCCTCAGGAAATAAATGGAAAACTAATAGAAATGGTGGTAGACCCATACCTAAAGAGTTTACCTGTAAAAGATTCAGCAGGATGGAGTATGCCTTGACACTTCCAATAACAACAAGAACAAGCCACGGCGTGTCAACAAAGGAAACAATAAATTAGAAAATTTACTCGGAAGAGGGAAGCAGTGTGGGGTAGGCATTGACCACACCAGGGGCCGAATTCTGAGAATGAGAATGGTTGTAACCCGGATGAAGAACTCGACCTGTCACTGAAAACACCAAAATAGTCATTCGAAGTCATAGGAAGTCTAAAGTGTGGTGACAAGAGGAGAGAGTGTATAGGGCCCAAACTTGTGTGTGAAGAAAATAATTCTAGGCTCTTGGAGTGGCATCAAACATTCTAGCCGCTTAGTTGAACAATGAAACACTACCACTGGCGATAAAATGAAGTGGAAACCTTGAGAACCCGGTGGGTATTTACCTCATCGGTTACTAAATCCATCACCACCATTGATCACCTAACCCAGTCAGAATGACAGAGATGCATCCAAGTGGCCAAGGTTTATTGTACACACAAATGGTCTCAAGTGAAAAACACAACTCATATTTAATGTCTGTGGGGGTGGTAAAAAGGATAAGTCAGTGCAGTGTATAGTTACGAAAATTTTCTCATACGTAAGAGTTAACCAAAGTTTCCACAATGGTCGAATATGTAAACTACATTATTCATAGCCAAGTATAAATTCACTTTCCCCCCTAGATGACCAAGATTTACAAGTTACGATACTGTGAATCATAACAAATATCCTACGATTTTAATAAATACCCTTAGTATGACATATGTAAGACATATAGATATTATAAGCCTTGAATGTGAGATATGAATGTGCTAGGGGCACTTTTCTTTTTTGTTATTATTGTGAGGTGATAGAGGTTACAATCTCAATGTGTTGTAATTTCAGAGTTATTTAGGTATATGGGATGGTTAGGAGTGAGTTAATTTTTTTTCTTTTAGATTTATATGATGTAGGAAAAATAAATTAATAATATAAAATTTAAATTTAGATAATAATTTAAATATATTATAAATTTAATAATTAAATTTAAAATATACAAAAATAAATGATTTTATAATAAAGAATTTTAAATAAATTATAGTTCTTAAGAGTAAATTATTAATATTAAATTATTTATTATTTATTAATTTAATTTGATATTTTAATTTAATATTTATAAATAATAGTTAAACAATCATTTTATAATAGATATAGTCATTATGTAATCTCAAACTTATGTATCCTCAATATTTATGTATATTTTCATATATTTTTAAATCATTTTATAATTTTAAACCACTAAGTCTTACAATTTTCCCATGACATGGACATTTAGTGGATCCTTCTTTCTTCTTTTGAGTTTTCTTAAAAAAAAATTCTTTACCACTTTCAAATAGATGGGCACATCCTTGATGGCTTGGAATAACGGTATCTTAACGCACACATTCTTGAGTTACCCAAAGAAATTAGATTGGAGATAAATAACATGTTTCTCTTAGGTTAATTACACTATATAAGGAAAGATTAAGGGTTCAAGACATGCATGATCATTCAAAGGTCTAAGAGATGGTTCTTGTCATGGTTCTTCATTCTCGAGATATTCAATATGAACAAGAGCATGGATTTGGGTTAATGTCTTCCCAGAGAAAAGATGAATATGTTGGCATTCTAGGAAAAAAGATAGAATAGGTAGGGTAGGTGGTGAGTCCAATAGCCTATCCTAATTGGGATTCCCTCCCATTATTGAATTTAGGAAACTATAAGTAAAATACCTTCTAACGGAGGTTTTTGTGGAATCCCCTATAAAAATAGCCCCATAATCCGTTTGTAGTGGAGGTTACTAGCGGAGATGGGCGGGGCAATGTTTTAGCGGATTTTTTTTGGACAGTGCTTCTACAATATACTAACACATCGGTGCTTTACTATCCATACAAAAACTGATGCTGCATATAACATGGTGCACTGTGGAAATTTTATTTTTATAAAATAAAAAAACACAGTGCGCTAAATAAAACAATGCACTAGTGCTTGAATAATCGATAGCACCAGTGCCCTTCATGTAGTAAAATGTCCCAATGCATACCACTAAGGAACACTGCTATAGTTTTTAAATTTTAGAAAAATGTGGTGTTATTTTCCAACAATGCATCGGTGTGGTAAAGGTACTAAAATGCCTCGCGGTGTCTTCTAAAGAGCGCCGCTAGGCAGTTTTTAATTTTTAAAAATAGAACGGTGTTATAGTCAAACAAAGCACCAGTGTGCTACCTGTATTAGAATGCCCTGGGGCATCTTAAGAAAATGACTGCGATATATTTTTCAATTTAAAAAAAATTCAATGCTCTTGGATCTATTCTACACTAGTGTGGTTAGAGTAACACACCAGAGGCGGGTTGAATAAAAAAACTCCCAACCGTAAATTTCATTTTTACTATCTACAGTGTTGGAGAGATCTGAAACACTGGTACCACTCTTGCCTCATGAAAATTCCTTGACGTTGGTGCTTCTTTTACTCACCATCCTTCTATACCATGCTCACTACTTGAATTTCCAATTTTTCAAACCATGTTTAAAAACAAATCTCCATTACGTGTCCATAATGCATCCCCGATGACCAAATGTCTAGGTAATGTCTATGTTTCTCTCTAATTTGATTTTTTAGCAGATTAGAAATCCATTGCTTTAAAAAAAAAAAAATCCCTATGTAGTCTGCTCGATATATGTGAATTTACAGGGTGCACTGCATTTCGATGTGTGAACATAATGCACCACGATTGTTGTATTGTGTTTTGTAAATTAAAACACACCGGGAAAGTGATCAATTGTATGTTGGTGCATTTCTCCCGGTGCATTTATATTTACCAAACACACCGCAAAAATAATATTTAAAACTATAGCTATAGCTTGGTGCATTCGATAACCTGAACATTTTGTACTGTTGCAAAAAGGTTATACATGCACACTGATGCACAAGTGTGATGCACTACTATGAAAATTTAAATTTGTGAACCAACCGTGGTGTGTCATACTTATGTGTGCACTGAGATCAGTGTGGTTATGTTTTACAGTGCACCGAAGCTGATGCATGACTGTGTTTTGAGCACCCCGATGATTTTTTTTTTAATTGAAATTTATGTTTCCATATTTATAAATACATGTTTCATTTATTTAAAAAAAAACAAATTATGTTTGAGGTTGATGTATTTTATATGTCAATAATGTAGCAGAGATGTTAGCAGAGGGACCAACGACAGGAGTAGGAGAAGCAAGCATACCCATACAATATGGTCCAAACATGGGAGGCTAGAGAGAGGGATAGGGATTTATTCCCTCAACCTATTACTGTAGTTACCCGAGCGCTCTTAAGGAATGTAGGCCTCCTAAAGTAATATGAGGAGGCTAAATCGCTAAAGGCACACTCTGTCATATTGGTGCATATGATCCGCCAATGGAGTGCCTAGGAGAAAGCTTTCTAGGTCAGTCCTAAGGCGCGGTATAGGCCCACTGAGGAGGACATATACTTTATTCCTAGCCTATCCAAGAGAGGGGAGGAATTTCCCCAGTTCCTTGATGTCCCCCATGGGGTTGCAGCTAAGACTCAACTTTCCTACTCTTAGATATATGTGGGACCTCATGCAGTACATCCACTAGATTTTGATATGCGTGGTGGACAACTACTTATTTCTTCTTTTTCTGCAGAGTAGGTTAGGTGCCTCTCGTTATTAGTCACAACCATTGCGCACTCTATTATTGATGGGCAACGTATTAGTTTTCCTCTTTTGTATTATGTTGTTTCTTTGATTGAGGTGCCACATTGTATCAGATGGTTTGCCATTTTTTTGAGGTAGTTTTGTATGGCTTTAGATAGATTTTGTGCATTGAGACATGAGAGGGTGGCCTTCCCTTTCGCTTTAGAGTTTTTTTGTTTATTTTTGAGAGGTTTCCAGAGATGAGGCCTACATTTTACCGTCTCCCTCATAGGTCGACCACTGAGGTCTAGATGCACATGTGGGGGAAAATGATGCCTAAGAGGGGTTTTTTGGAGTATTCAGCCCAGATTTTCTCTAAGGAACTGGCTCTAATAGACAATGCAGATGACCATGTGTTTGTCACGTTGGCATATCCATATGCAGTGATTGATTGGATATAATGTCCCAGGATCATCTTCATAACAGCCGAGCCTCCAGATGATAGAGGTAATATTAGTGTTTTCTTTAAATTAATCTAGTTTCATTTTTTGTAATTAATTATAATAAAATTAATTCCAATAATGTTCTTTAACTTATTTTATTAAATTGTTTAATAAAAATTTGCAATTATTCTTGTGTACTTTATATTTTGCAGACATCGGAAAAATCAATGGATACATGCCTCCCACCTCACCGGATGGAGGAGATGAGGAGATGGGAGAGGCCCAATAGGGTGAAACACATCCTCATGGGGCGTGGGCGCCCAAAGCCATAAGGTTTTTTTGTTATTTTATATGGAATACTGTGATATGTTGGCCATATTTTTGGTTGATGAGGGAGTTCACTCTGCAAGGGATCGAGATATCAATGCATATCCTAGGTTCTTGGATTTGTATAGGGATTATATGTGCAAGATTATTTCTCTTATGTGGCATATCATTGGAGCTAGTAGGGTACTCACAGCAATGAGGTATGTGAGGCATGAAACGACATATACATCATATGAGGGTGGTGATTATGATGCTTTTGGTAGTACCACCCCATTAGATCATGGCCATAAGGGTTTCGATGATCCTTCTGGCAGTGATGATGTGATGCCAGAGGTAGAGTGACTTATGTTTCTCCAGACAAAGTAGACCAACCACCTCCTCCTCCACCTCAAATTTCAATAAACCATGTTGAGGTAGTAGTTGACCATCCGTCATCTTATTCTATAGTACGTCCACATCCTCCTCCACCTTATATGAGTTCCACAAACGTTGAGGAAGTAGTAGACCATCCATCGTCTTGTACCGCATACCAGAATGGCACTTGTTGGTGTGCCAAAATGCCCTATTTTTACCCTCTTCCTATAACCGATAACCTTTGTTTCATCTTTATAAACCTTTTCATTCCTGCATTAGTCCAAGACAATCATCTATTCCTACATTTACTTCGTATTTCATAATTAAGAGTGATTAGGTGCTTAATTAATTATTTTATATAGATTTAATGCTTTTAAGTATTTCTTGTAAATTATGATTACCATTCCTAAAAGTAATTGAAAAACTAAGTGTTAATTATAATGTAGCATGATCCAGTGCAGGAAGATTCCTGCACCCGCCAACACATATTGCTTTGTGATCTCCACAACAGTTGATCATTCCACACAGGTGTTTTTTATCCACATATCTTAGTTCGGTGTCGATTATATGAAGATGGATATATGCGGAGTATAGTCAGGGATACTTTCCAAAGATATGGTCTATGGCCAGTGAAGCTCATGCCTTGTTATAACCATTAGCTAGTTTTGTAATGTTGTTTGTTAGTCCGTTCAGCCAAAAGGCTTGAATTGGAAATCACTCTACAATTAGCATATTATGGCTATAGGCCGAAAGACTGTATGTAATGTAGGTCTTAGGTAGAGCCAAGTTAGCTATATCTAGAGATTGTAATCTTGTTTACTTTGTAATTTGGTATCGCCCTTGTTCTGGGTTGGACTCGCATTATCATGTATGTTTGCTGATTGAAGTTAATACAAGGAACTCACCATGATTTCTTAACATTATGCTTAAATCTTATTTATGCATTGATTAAGTGCTGAATCGTTTCGTTTTCTAAATGGGAAACGAGATGATTGGTTAGGGCCCGACCAACCCATCTCGTTTACCCTTATGCTTTCGTCATTTGAAAGGTTCATGTGTATTTATTTATTTTCATATGTGTGGTTTAATCATTATCATTTTTGTTTCAGAGTTCTAAGTTAAATTCCTTCCATAGTCAAAGCATGAAATGGATTTGTGTGTGAAGTTTGAATTAAGTTAATTTCTTTCTCGCAATTGTTTCCTGTAATTTCTTTCCTGCAATTCTTTCCTGCAATTTCTTTCCTGCAATTTCCTCAGTTTTCTTTCGCTCAGATCGTGTAAGAAGCTTCTTCCTGCACCATTGCATGTCGAACTTTGCACTCCGGTTTACTCACTTATTTCACAACAAGTGTTTTGTTCCCTTTTCTATTAATGATTTCATGTATTCCTGCAAGTAAAGCATTGTTAATTCAAGTAGCCATTCTCAATATTAAAATTCAAACTTTTGAAGGTTCTAAGAATGACTACGTGAATTAAGAAAGGCTGCCATTGCAAACATTACACTTTGAACTTGCAGCTCACGACTTGAGAAAGGATCAGCAGTAATCTATAATGTTGTAAGTGAATTACCGAAAGATAGTTTGATTGCATGTAAATTACTTTGGTTGATTACTTTGAGTGCTAAGGATCGTTTTTGCCTTGCGAATTTTATTTTCATTACTAAGATCAGTTAATTAAATAATTCCTTTTTCTATGTAATTTATCTCAGAATTCAGCCTGCAATTTCAATTCTTTTCAACACATCTTTTAATTATTTTCGAAAGTAATTGGAAACTTTGGTGAAGAAAGATCTGTCATGATGCAAGAGTTGGTCTCTTATCATAGGAATAGAGTGGTCCAAGCCTTAAGGCTTAGAGAACCTACACAAAGACAAGTCTTCAGTAAGGAAGGTAAAATATACTTTTTCACATAAGTTATGTGCCTGCACTAGTGCAAGCAGATTGCAAGAGTACAGGAACGATTGCTTAGTGTAGAAGGAAAATCATTTGGAAAGCAGATATTTGAAAGGGCCCACTTGTTAAGCTGTCATCCATCTATACTGAAAATAAACATAGAGTTCATTTCAACATTTAACATTGCTTCCAGTTGTGTGAAAGTTACTTTACTTGATTTCCTCACAAATTCATTGTGTTACATTATAACACTAGAATTGCTTTGGTGTTGATTGCCTTTGAAATTGTCTTCTATTTGATTCTGTAATATTTCAATTAAGAAGTAAGAATAGGAATAGGAAAATTTCATACCACTTATGGCATTTCATGTGCTTCGTCTCTAAGTTTACGAAACCCCCGGGTTGACAATTAAGTGTTGAGGAGTTTGCTTAAGTGCAATTCCTGCACCCAACAGTTTGGAACCATTGTCGGGGAGGCGATTTGAATTGGTAATAATTTTCTATTTTTCTGCAATAGTGGTAATTCTGCTATTATTTTGTTTGCAGTGTGCTTCCATTTTTTGAAGGGATTCGTAGGCACTGATTTATTTTTGAATTTGCATATTTTATTGGAATTTTGTTTTGTCATTTTTTGAGATGAATGCCTAAAAGAAGTAGGGGTTCGAAGCCCACTAAGGGCCAAGGGAATACTGATAAATCTGAAAAAAAATCTCACATTGGGCCTTTTTTTGCAGGGAGAAATTCCAAACAGACCTAGACTCATCACACAGGAATAGTCTACTTGGGCTCTGGTGGCAGTAGTCCAGGTGTGACACAACCCATAAAGGGGAAGAAGGAGACTATTAGAACCCATAGTCAGCCTTCCCAGCCTGTTGAGAGCAGTTCACTTGGAGGAACAACAATGGCAGATCATGAAGACCATGTAGAAGGAACCGATGAAAATTAGGTAAATGAGGAACTATCCAATTTTGGATTCCCGATTGTGGATCCGGATGTAATTGTGAAAATGAAAAATATACCGCCGTCAGATCTTCCTCATTTTCATGGTAAGGTACATGAAGATCCAAACTTTTTCTTATTTGAGTTTGATATTTTATGTAGAAGTTATGATTATTCATCTGATGCCCAGAAGTTAAAGTTGTTTCCCGCAACTCTCAAGAACACAACACTTTGCTGGTTCATGGGACTAGGAGGGAACACTATAGCCTCTTGGGAACAAATGAAGATAATGTTCTTGTTGAAATATCAGGAATATTGTAAGACTAGAGATATTCAAGATGAAATCTTTACTATCGTGCAAAATGATGATGAGACTCTAGAGGACTACTTAGAGAGATTATTGTACATCCTATAATGTTCAATGAAAAAATTTGATCTAAGTACTATTAGAACCTTGTTCTTACGTGGACTTACTGATGATGATAGAAATAATTTAATCTTTTTAGGAAAAGGGGATATTGCTCAGAAACCTTTTGATCAAATCTGGGACTTGTGTAAGGAATTCTCTAAGAACCAATATAGATCTGGTAAAAGAATTCAGAATAGAAATAAAAAAACTGAATCTACTGATGTTATGATCATTGGATTGGAGAATAAAATGGGAAATATCAAAATAAAAATAATGAATACTGTTAGCAAAAAAATAGACTCCTTAAAATTTCAGCAAAAACTTGTAGAAGAATAATATTTATTGTCTATTTTTTGTCCTAAGTGTAGGAAAAAACATATTTTAAGGGAATGTCCTCTTGATATAAAAGGAACTAATAAATGTGTAATTTTTGCAGAGAGCCATGCCACTGAAAAATGTCCCTCCATACCTGGGCTAAAAGCTATACTTGAAGGAAAAAAACCTCTAGTTGAATCATTGCACGCTATGGGAGCACGAAGAAAATAGCCTTAGGTAAGTGCAGGTATGGATCTCGAATTTCCACCACATTTCTTTGGTTATAATGCACATCCATATTCCTATCCTAACAATAGTCACTCTCAACATTGGCAGCATGGGAACCAGTATCATTATGGATAGGCCTCCCAATCTTAGCAACAAGGATGGAAAGGGCCAAACCATTCACATCATCCCTATCCTCCACCTATGCAATCATACCCACCTACATATGCACCTTACCCAATTCCACAACCATCACTACCCCACCTGAGTCAACCAATGCCACCATTTCCTTTACCTCCATCGTTTCGACCTCCTCAGCTGCCTGCCCAACCCTTTCCCAATACCGATAACAAAGCGTTAAAAATGATCCATTCCATGAACCCGCTGTCCTTACCTAGATATCATTCCATGCCAATTGGAGTCAATGATCTCCAGCTGAGATCGGGGAAGATAGTAGCCACAGAAAAATAGAAGCAACTTATGGTGATTATCGAAGAGAAAGGTGAAGAGGAAACTCCTAACCATTCCAAAAATAATGTCACCATTCAGCCTATCCCCATTACCTCAAAGCCTTTACCATCTTCTTCCAACTGGCCTCCCTATCCAGAGAGGCGAGCTGTGGAGAAGAATGACCCCATTCCTGAGTCTAGCCTAGCTTCTGAGCTTAGGAACCTTTTCATAAAGGTGCCTTTGCTTCAAGCCATCAAAGAGATCCCCATCTGTACAAAAATCATTAGGGAACTTTGTCTCAAGAAGCCAGGGAGGAGAAGATTAGAACCTCAAACCATTTAATTTGTTAGGGGAGCAACAGAGTTGATGACATGGTGTATGCATATGGAGAAATACACTGACCCTGGAAATCCCGTTGTCTCTGTTCAAATAGGTGATGTCCTTGTCTATAATGTACTTATAGAATTTGGGGCAGCCATTAATGTTATCACTAAGAAAACCATGGATCAACTTGGATTGGTCCATATTCATCCTACTCCCATTGTTCTTGAACTAACAAATAGATCTAAAATCAAGCCGGAAGGGATATTGGATGATGTGGTCATTTTTTTAGATTCTTGGGAATATCTCGCAGACTTCATTGTGATTCAGCCAAATAATCATGTGGGAGGACATCCCTTTATCTTGGGATGACCATGGTTTTCTACACCCGATGCTTATATTGGATGTCGTTCTAGTGATATGTATATTTCCCATGGAGAATCTAGGAAGAAGGTCACTTTGTATCCACCCACTAGATCCATTCAAGAGCTCAAAGACACTCTATGGTTAGACTACAATAGTGATGAGAAGACTCACTATGTTTCCATGATCCATCAATATGTTGAATCCTCACAGGAGGGTGAGATTCAAGACTTCCTAAATAATCTAGACACTATGGCTAATTTTGAGTCATTGAGTCAAATTTTAGTCTAGATTTTTAGGAAAGTTGCGACTCTCTAACTCCCTCACCACCATCTCTAGTCACACCTCTGTGTACTCTTGAGCTTGATACTACTATTGTTGAGATTAGTCTAGGCAAATATTTACATATTAGTTCATACTTAGATTCATCCCAACAAAAGAAACTTGTGAATTCGTTGCGAAACCATCTTGATTCCTTTGCATGGGGCTATGAAGATATGAAAGGCATCCCTCCTGAAACTTGTACTCACCATATTTATATTCAGGATAGATTCCGACCTGTCTGACAACCTCAAAGGTGTATGAATCCAACTCTAAGAGATGTTGTAAAATAATAATTGCAAAAACTATTGGATGTTGATTTTATCTATCCTATTTTCGATATCCAGTGGGTCTCTCCATTGGTGTTAGTCCCAAAGATAGATGGGAGATGGCACATTTTCATTGAATATAAAGAATTGAACAAAGCCACTCTTAAGGATTACTTCCCCCTTCCTTTTATCGATCAGGTACTTGATACCCTTGCTAGTAAGAAGTAATTTTCTTTTTTAGATGGATTTAGTGGTTATAACTAGATACAGATTGCACCCGAGGGTCAAGATAAAACCACTTTTACATGTCCATGGGGCACATTCACCTACCGAGTACTCCCCTTTGGGCTATGTAATGCCCCGACTACCTTTCAAAGGGTAGTATTGGCTATTTTTGCTAACCTCGAGTGTGTAGAAATCTATATGCATGACTTTTCTGTGTTTGGTGATTCATTTCAGGGAGCCCTTGAAAATATAGAAAAAGTGCTTCCTCTTTGCCAAGAAGCCCATATTTCCTTGAGTGACAAAAAGTGTAGATTAATGTGCAAGGCAGGAGTGGTTCTTGGCCATTGTATTTCAGACAAAGGTATCCAGGTTGAACCTACAAAAATAGAAATTATTTTGAGTCTTCCTGTACCCAAAACTCAAAGGGAAGTGAGAGGTTTTCTAGGACATGTAGGTTACTATAGGAGATTCATTGAGAAATTCTCTAGGATAGCTACCACCCTTTTTCAAATTTTCGCTAAGGACAGTGATTTTTCTTGGTCCATAGCTTGCCAGCAGTCCTTTGAGACATTGAAGGAAAAACTAGTTGAGCCGTTAGTTTTGAGAGGAACAAACTAGTCGGGCTGCTATTTCATATTTCCTCTGATGCCTCAGACACTGCCATTGGTGCAGATTTAGGACAAGAAGAAGATAAAAAATCCTATTCCTTTTACTTCATCAGTAAATACTTGTCACCTGATGAATTAAATTACAGAGTTACTGAGAAAGAGTTTTTAACTGTAATATTTTTCATTAATAAATTCAGACACTACATCACAGGATATGAAGTATTTTTACATATGTATCACTCTACGATAAAATATTTAATTAATAAACCATTAACTAGTGGTAGAGTGACTAGGTGGTTATTATTGTTGCAGGAATTTAACATTATGTAATATTCCAAATCTGGAATAGCACAGCAAGCCTGCTGAAATAATGCACTCCTGGGAGATTGATGTATAGAAATGAGTTTACAGCCCTTGGATCCCTTAGATAAGCAGATCTGGAGTCTAGATCCAAAAGGGGAGAAAAAACAAATCAAACTAGGTGTGGTAAACAGATCTCCCACCACCTAGTCTAGCTAAAAAACACCCTACAAAAGGGGCTGCAACTATGCACAACAAACTGCTTCAGAAATAACACAGTCTTGGACAGTATGAGCAAGAGGCCATCAAATATGATCAACTAATGAATATAAAACAGCAAATAAGAATTACAATGAAGCTCTTTCAATATACAGTAGAATGCATGAGACAATAGAGTAAGAAATCTTCAGAAAAGAAGGCTGAAACACATATATAAATGCAGAAATGGCTCAACAACGTTATTTAGAGGAGCTGCAGTAGCTGAATGTTACAACTTGATTCTAGAATAGATCTATGGAAAAAACATCAGATCTATTTTAGATCTGGAAACTAGATAGTCTTATTTACAAGATCCCCTTGGGGTTTTGACCAAATCATGCATAAACAAGAGTAGATCTGAGTTTTAAGTTGCAAATCTGTAAAATGCTGCAGTAATTTCTGAATATGACTTTTCATTACAATATATCAGATATAAACAGAACATGGATTAGCAAGCTAATCCATGGATCACCAAAGTGAAAGGCAAAGCCCAGCACCAGAGATATCTCATCAAAACTGTGATCAAAACACACTGAAGAATCTCATATAAAAATAATGTAGTTCCTCAATGGAAACAACGTTTTAGCTTGAATGACATAGATGGCCAACTGCCAAGATACAGATCTGAAGTACAAAAAGGAGAGGCACTCTTCCAGGAGGTTAAAAGACACACTCCATGAGAAGAGGCTCCCAAAACAAGCTAGATCTCTGCAGATCTAGAATCCCACTTGCTGCAGCTTGCAAAAGCAGACAAAACCTCACTGGATCTACGTTGCAATTGGAATTAGAGCTTGGCCTCAAGCCTGATAGTAGATCAAATAAGCAAATACTCCTTCAATAATCTTCAAAGGAAGAGGTGAAATCCCTACATAGGAACTCCAAGTGCTAAGTAGCACAATTCTCTACTAAACAGCAGAGAATAGTATTTGTCTAAGCAGAAAAGATACTCAGAAATATAATCAATCAACAACCTTCTCTTGCTTCCTTCCCCTTCCTTTTATAAGATGAGAGCCTTTGCAAACCCTAAACCACCTTGATGAGTTAGTTCTTTTCACACGAGGGGCCTCCTTCTAGAACTTCTCTATCCCTCCATGAGATACATTGAACCTAGACAACGTTGTAGATTTGGTTAAGGTTGACCCAGTCTCACAGCTCAAACCCCTTTCAAACCTGCAAATGATTTATTTACATGGCCCTGATTTATTTGTGTTCACATGGGCATTGATTTATTTATTCTATTTAGGAGTTTTACATGTCCTCCTTTATTCATTTATTCATGCAACAGAAAGTAAAACAAAAATGAATATTCCTCTTAGCTTAGGCTAAGTAGGAATATTACAGTCCTCCCCTCCAAAATGTTGCTTGTCCTCAAGCAACTGATAGGGTAAGAGTTGTAGTACTTCTTCTCCTCCATTGATGGCATCATCAAGGATCAAGTCCTCATCATAAGCCAAGTGCTCAACAAGACAATACATCATGAATTGTTCCTCAAAAGCCAACATAATATGTGCATAGTCCATCCCTTCCGGAGTGAAAAACTCAACAGAAATAAACATGGTTGAAGCAATGCTACATCTAAAACATGTATCATGAAGTACAGGTAGAAGTTCCAAGCCATGTGGTACATACAAGCTGCCCATATTTTGTCCATACAATCTCAAAAACAATACAACTATATCATCCAAGTATGGAAGCAAAACTACATATATGCAAATTGAAATATGAACTTGAGGAGGTGGGTCAAAATCCCACATGTGATTCCAACGCAGTGCACATCTTGTCTTCATTAGATCCAGGTGTGGCAAGTGGCATTCCCACCACACATTTGATGCATGAGTCACCTTAACATGGCCGAAGATGTTACATAAGTTTGGTGCCTTTGGGAAGCACCCATCATGAAAAGGAATCTCCCTTTGCACAACAAGGGAGTGGCCAAGCTCAGAATGTCTATTGGCCCCCAACAAGCTATGAGATCCACATGATCTCTCACTCCCTTTAAGATTCATATCCTACAAAAACATGGCAAAGGAATGTAATAGATCATAAAATACAACTTTCTTGGCATGATCAATTCCTTTACCATCATAGTCCTTCATACACATGGAGTTGTGCATGAGCATTCCCCTCCTCTCAATAAAAGGAAAAGCTGGATGGGATGACTCTTGTGAAGAGTCCATTGGCTGCCCCAATCCTCCATAGCTATTTCACTCTTGAAAGTACTGATGTAAGTCCTCTCTCATGCCTTCCCAATCAAAACGCTCCATGATCAGGGTACAGATCTTCATTGAATACATAGGGCTGGGGAAGAATTCTTCATAGGCTCTTTGTATGATCTTCTGCTTGAGCTTAGAAGCTCTAGCCAAGAATACCTTACCATGATAATAGATGACTCCCCCTTGGAATAAGTAGCCCTCTTCTTGCTGCATGCCATCTAGTATCATACCTATGTGGAGATCTTTAGAATACTATACAAGCAGTTGAGATTTCCAATAAAGATCCACACTGCTCAATAATGACAGCACTGCTGATACATCCATGGACGTGCTTGTCATGTTGTTGATCTCCTTTTTGACATTACACATGCAAAAATTGTTTGTGGGAAGGATGATCCTCCCATTCTTCTCCTCCCATAGCACAGATTCAGAAAATAGAGAGAGAGATAGTGATGCAGGAAGAAGACCTCCCTCATACTTGGGTTGTCCCAAGCCCTCTAACGCTGTGACTTGGTCTCTCATTGCTCCAATCCTTCCTTGATATATTTTTGGAGCAGCACTTTTTGGAGCCTTCCCCACAAGATCTGAATCTAATGGCATTCCAGGTGGCTTGCCATTAGATAAGAATGTCCCTTGCAGCATCCTCATGAACATGAGAGAAGGAACTATGAGATCCCTACTTCCACTGCGCAAGTACATCTCTATTGTTTGTTTGGAAGTACTAGGTGAAGGATAAGTGTGCATGCCTTGAATAATTTTTGGTTTCTCACTCTTAAAGTCCACCCACTCCATTCGTAAAGCTTTCCAATTAGTGGTAACCTTCCCCAAGGTATTCAACCATTGGACACCCAAAATGATGTTAGTGTCTGGTATGTCAACTACAAAGAAGTGATCCACCAGAGTGTAGGATCCCATAGTGACAGAGAGTGATGGAACATATTGCATGAATTGAATGGTCATATCTCCTGGGGATTGCTCTCCTTTTCACAATATGAGCATTAACAAATTTGTGGGTTGCCCCACTGTCAATCAGGACAGATACTCTCTGATTCATGATTGAACCTTGTACTGTTAGGGTCAAGTACTTAGGCACTCCTCTCAAAGATGCAAGAGTCCCAATCATTGGATAAAAGGCTCCCTTCCCATCTCTAGATGGTGTTTGATCTTCCTCATCATCATCAGCGCTGTGACCCCTCCTAGGTTCATCATCTTCATATTCCCCCTCAAGATCTGAGAAGACTTCTATGTAGTGTGTTTTTCCTATAGCACATCTATGTCTCGGTGCCCATGAATCTTGGTAAGTGAAACATAGTTTCCTTTTCATCAATTCCCTCCTGAGATCAATATCAAGCGGCTTCTTCATAGAGCTCTCCTTGGGAGGAGTAGCCTTTCCATCCTTCCCCTTAGAAAAGTGAGGGGCCTTGCTTTGGAAAGTTGTCTGTGCTTTTGGCAAGGCATCTTGGAGGTCTCTAGCCCTCTCAATGGCATCATGCAAAGTGATGGGCTTGGTAGATTTAACCAACCCATGTAAAGGTTTTTGCAGGCCATCGATGAACATGTAGACTCCCCTTGCTACAGACAGATCAGGGACCATGAATTATAATCTCGAAAAATCATAGATATAAGTCTCTACATCCCTTGATTGCTTATACTTTGCAAGGCTTATGAAGGGTGCTTCAGGATCCTTCCTGTCAAACCTCTCCACCAGTCTTCTAGTAAATTCAGAATAGGTAGTCACATTGTTATGTCCCAATGTAGACAACCCATGGAACCACCAATTGTGTGCTTCACCTTCAAAGTGCAGTGCTGCAATCTTGATGGCTTCAGTCTTAGGGACATTGTTCAACAGGAAGTAAATATCCAGCTTTTCTACCCATGCCTTGGTAGAACTGGAGGATGATCCATAAAACTTAAGCAAAAAGAATCTACCCATAGAGTGGTGTCTATCTGATTATGAAAGAACCCAACATCTCTATATTGTTGCCTTGGTATTCTTCTATCCTTGATGTGACAAAAGTCTTGGAAAATAAAATTATCCTTCAATATTTGACTTTGAGAAGCATACTCCACAAATTAATCTTCAAGGGAATCTTGTTCTTGTGGTCCTTCATTCTCCACAGGCAATAAAGTAGGCATAGTGGAGCATTGTGAAGCTTGTGGGGCTTGTGGGAGATTCACCGGTTGACCAGTCCCATGATGAGACATGTCAGAGCTTTCTCCCAGATGAAATATCCCAAGAGATTCCCTCATTATTTCCACCCTCATCTCCTTGATCTCTCTGGAAGGATCTTGCATTGGCCACCAAAATAGTTCTTGCAAAATCTTCCCATTCTTTGTCACTTGCAGGCTCAGGGGCTTTACCCTTGTCTTGATCTTTAGTAGTATAATCATACTTCTTGTGACTTATGTTCTGATCCCTATTCTCCCTCTTAGTAAGAGGCTCATCTTCTTCTAAATGCAACATGGTTGTGATGCTCCAAGGAAAGCACAGGTTGTGCCAAGAAAGGAGCTCTAATACCACTGTAATATTCCAAATATGGAATAGCACAGCAAGCCTGCTAAAATAACGCACTCCTGGGAGGTTGATGTATAGAAATGAGTTTAAAACCATTGGATCCCTTAGATCAGTAGATCTAGAGTCTATATCCAAAAGGGGAGCAAAAACAAATCAAACTAGGTGTGGTAAACAGATCTCCCACCACCTAGTCTAGCTGAAAAACACCCTACAAGAGGGGCTGCAGCTATGCACAACAAACTGCTTCAGAAATAATAAAGGAAGTCTTGGACAAGAGTGAGCAAGGAGACCATCAAATATGATCAAATTATAATGAATACATGAAGACAACCAGAGTTACAATGAATCTCTTTCAATATATAGTAGAATGCATGCGACAATAGAGTAAGAAATCTTCAGAAAAGAAGGTTGCAACACATATATAATGAAATTAGTTCAAAAAGTATTGAGCCGAGCTCATAGCCTAATATTTCATTTGTTAACCAGATCTAGAATAGATCATGGAAAAAAAATCTAGATTCTATTTACATTCAGGAAACTCAGATAGGTCTTATTTCAACCCTTGGGGTTTTGACTAAATTATGCATTACAAAGAATATATCTGAGTTTTAAGTTGTAGATTTGTAAAATGTTGCATTAATTTCTAAATATAACTTTACATTACAATAGATCATATCTAAACAGAACATGGATCAGCAAGCTAATCCATGGATCACCAAAGTGAAAGGCAAAGCCCAACACCAGAGATCTCTCATCAAAACTAGGATCAAAACACCTTGAAGAATCTCATATCAAAATAACGTAGTTCCTCAATGGAAACAACGTTGTAGCATAAATGACATATATGGCCAACTGCCAAGATACAGATCTAAAGTGAAAACAGGAGAGGCACTATTCCAGGAGGTTACAAGACACACTCCATGAGAAGAGGCTCCCAAAACAAGCTAGATCTCTACAGATCTAGAATCCCACTTGCTGCAGCTTGCAAAAGCAGACAAACCCTCATTGGATCTGCGCTACAATTGGAAGTAGAGCTTGGCCTCAAGCCTGATAGTGGATCAAATCAGCAAATACTCCTCCAAGAATCCTCAAAGGAAGAGGTGAAATCCCTTCATAGGAACTCCAAGTGCTAAGAAACAAAATCCTCCACTAAATAACAGAGAATAGTATTTGTCTAAACAGACAAGATACTCATAAATATAATTAATCAACAACCTTCTCTTGCTGCCTTCCCCTTCCTTTTATAAGATGAAAGACTTTGCAAACCCTAAACCACCTTGATGGGTTAGCTCCTTTCACATGAGGGGCCTCCTTCTAGAACTGCACTGTCCCTTCATGAGATACATTGAACCTAGACAGTGTTGTAGATTTGGTCAAGGTTGACCCAGTCTCACAGCTCAAACCCCTTTCACACCTGCAAGTGATTTATTTACATGGCCCTGATTTATCTGTGTTCACATGGGCATTGATTTATTCAGTGTTTTCAGGAGTTTTACATTTCCTCCTTTATTCATTTATTCATGCAACATAAATTAAAACAAAAATTAATATTCCTCTTAGCTTATGCTAAGTAGGAATATTACACATTACTATTGTTGATAGACCGGAAAAATCTAATGTAATATTCTAAAATGGAAAAGGCATGAATATAGAAAAAAAATACTGGAAATAGAAGTGTAAATCATCACATCAACAATGGAGACCAATATGGAGAAATTACATTAAGTATAAGAAAAAAAAATCAATACAAAATAGTGAGTCACAAATCATATGATATGAGGAAACAAACCTCCCATAAACAATCACTCCCAAATATGAGATTTTGCTACAATGCAAAATGCCAGAGAGCTGCTACAACATAGTCATACTGAGAATAACTAGAGCTGGAGATCATACAATAGTGTAAATACAATGATATATGCCTCAATATATGTTATACAAATAGATCTAGGCCCTATATCACCTTTCCAAAATGACCCAAGAGGGTTTCTAGGAAATACACAAATGTGACTTGTAGCCTTAGGGTTGAAGATTTGTTGCAACAACAGAAATGAGAAGATATGGCTGAATTTGATGGAAAATGATGTAGCTCTTCTCCAATAGATCCTTCGGATGAAAGGATGTCCCCTTCCCTGAAGAAACCACCTCCCAAATTAGATACTGCAACCACCCCTGCAACTCCTCCCTAAAATAATGCAGATCTAGACTGAAACTTCGTTGTAGGGGATAATATCACCTTGGCCTAGTGCCAAATATGTCAATAAAGCCAAAGGGGCTTATTTACTAGCCTCCCAATGGAAATAAACCTTCCTCCACTGAAAAATAGCTCAGAAAACACCCAATACAATCCTCCACTGCTGCACCCTGCAACATAGCACAACTCTAAGCAGAAATTGCACTGTTGAAGAAAGTTGTAGCTTGGCCTTATGAAATAATGTGGAAATGTAGTTCAAATACTTCTCCTGAGTAGGCACTCAAAGTCCCCCGAGGATGAAGGTATGATTCCCGCTCGGGAACACCCTTGAGCTAAACAACACTGCAATCTTAGCTAAAAAACTAAAGAGAGCCAAAGTCTTAACATACCGCAATCAAATAATAATCCAATCCTCCCCACAATGGATGCCATCCCCTTCCTTATATTATTTGTGAGCTTCGTCACCTTGTGCCCCACTCATTAAAGCCACTACTTCCATGCATGGAGTCTCCATCCAAAACTGTGTTTTCCCTCAATGAATGCTGCTCCTTCCATATCAGTGCTGTTTGATTTGGTCAAAGTTGACCCAGTCTTCATGCTCCAACCCCTTTTCACACATAAGGGTCTTCAATCAAACTCTTTAGGTGACCACCATTCACACTAGGAGTGTCTATATTCCTACATAAGGAGATTTATGGGTCTCCATACCTTCTTATTATTCTAACTAAGAAGTGAAATCAAAAATTAATATTCCAATTAGTTGTGTGCTAATTTAGGAATATTACCATCCTCCCCTCCCAAATGTTGCTTGTCCCCAAGCAACTGCAAGGATATAATTGAAGAGCATCCTTTCCTCCTCCTCTAGCATCCTCATATGATAAGTTCCTCCAATGAACAAGGTTCTCTCTCATCAATATGTCCCCAAGTTTCTCCTCCCAAGTGTATAAGTAGGCCTTTGGTGATAGATCCAAATGGCTTGCATCATAAAAACGTGGGATATCCATGGAGGCAACTATATTTGGTCTAGAGGCCTTCTTAAGGCATGGGATCATAAAATTATTGGGAACCTTCCTTCCCATGTGAAGCTCCAAACCCCAAGCTATCATCCACACAAAGTGAGTCACCCTCCAAAATGGAAACTCATGAAAAAGCTCCTCCACCTTTGGCTCCTGCAATGGAGGTGGGTTGCATATCTGAACATGATAGACCAAATGGCCTACCTTGTGTTGTCTCTCTCTCCACTTATGGAAAGTGTAGAGCTGCTGCTGAATTTGGGTTGCAATAATGTTTCCCTCAAGAGACAAAAGGATAACCGGATCTTCAAAGACCCCTTCTCTAGTATCATGAACCTTGCTAGCCCAAGCCATCCCATACAAAGTGAATAGCACATAATCACCACAATTTGGAAAGATATTGAGTGTTATGTGTAATTGTGGATGGTACCAATGGTTTCTCTAGTGGGTACAACGTAGTTTTTCCAACTGTTGTTTCATAACATCATGTGACAAGTTGTGTCCCAACAAATTGCTAGCCGTGCATGTTTGATCATCCACTAAGAAGTAGCAAATGGAATTATATATCAGCTAAGCATAATAAGAATAACACAAAATTTTCCCAAAACCATACAAGAAGTGGCTATCCCCATCATAAATGTTGGTCCTAGAATGATCATGAAGCCCAAATATAATCTCGCCCTCTTGTGGAGAAATCCATTGTATATAGATGGCAAGAGAATGAAAATACTTTGTGAAATGATCAATAAGTATAGAAATACAATTCTTACCATGCATTGTGAGTAGGCTGAAAGTGAGGTCCATGGATGAGCCCTCCAATGAGAATCTCCTCATAGTGGTCTGAAAAATGAAGGGATGAATACTCCCCTTGGAACACTCCATCAATAGATACATACTCCCAAGTGATAGCGTTGTTGCCCTTTATGATAAGGCTCTTGTCACCTCATGACTCCATTATTTGACATGCCACATGCCAAAGTCATCCACCATCATGCTGCTATATGTGGTAGACTCCTTCCTATGTGGAAGTACCTTCTGATCCTCCAATGCTGAAGGGTAGCCCCTTTTCACTCTGATTGTGCCATCCTCTTCTTCTGAAATATCATGCAAAGTATGGGAGAAAACCAACCCATACTCTCCCAAGAGTAACCAAAGCAACAATAACTCTTGTTGCCTCCTCACACCTCCATCATATAAACCATGGAGTGAAAACATGACGATTAACATGAAAAATGCCACATCACCCCAACACAACCAAAATAATTGTTGCCATATGATGCAAGTGTCATTCCATGTCCCAACTACTAACACACCCTTAAATATAATATATGTTACATGATGGCCAAACTCTTTCAAGAGTAGCCAGCACAACCTTGCCTCCTGTTGCCCTGTGTCATAGATCTGCAAGTGGCTCACTTGGCTCTTGCTCATCAACATCACCCATCCATCCAATGGTGAGTGTCTACTAGCATGCTCCCAATGGGTATTCCTCCATTGGAGAATACCATCTTCCCAAATCAAATCACTATCTCTACATGACTTCATGGGATGTTGAAGTGCAGCCTCCTAGAGATCTCCATATGAAGACCAATCATCAATGACCATGTTGAACCCATGAGGATCCAAGTATACTGAAGGAAAAATATTCTCATTGAGATGTGAAGTTCTCATCAAGAAGATCCATCATAACAATGGGAGATAAGATGTCTCTCATCAACCTTCTGCCTATCCCCTACTACACATGTAGAATGGTCATTGGAATGCTCCAATAATGGTTGGGCCCCCAACTCATCACAACTACTCCATGACAGCGATGCCAATCTCCATGATGGTGTGTCTCTTCTCTCCTGATCATGCTCAATGTTGAACATATGGTTCTGCACTGGATTGTTTAGGGAAATACTCATCCCATCCTCCAAAAATCTATACTCCAACCCCAAGAGTTGTGTGCAGCTCAACAATGACATACTACGATGAATGTATATCTCCTCCTTGATCCTATCAAGGGTCCTTTGTGCGGTGATATTCTACTACTCCAAATCAGTAGTGTATCTTGACCCTAGGTCATGCAATGGCATATGCCCATAACCTTCCATATGATGTGCTGAAATAACAGAAAATAGAAACATTTTCATACCTTGGTTTAGCTTGGGAACATATTGTACTACTACAAGGGTTCCTCCCACCAGTGTGATGACTTCTCCAAATACTAGTGCTGATGCCTGCTCCTCTATGGTTGCACCAACACTAATATAAGTCTCCTCCTCCTCATGCATCTCCTGATTAAGGCATAGGACTCTAAATGTCAAGAGATCAAGACAAGTTTGCAAAGGTGCAAGTGTTCCTTCTCCTGATGCAAGTGCTCCTACATCAAGTGGTGGTGGAAGTTTCTTCTCCTCTGATTTCTACTTGTCAAACTTCTTGATCAACCTTTGAGTAAAACATGCATATGCGGTCACCCTTGCATGAGTCAAATGGCTGAACCACCAAATGTTTGCCTCACCCTCAAGGTGAAGCACCACAATCTCAACAACTTCTCTTTATACTACTGGATGTAGTAGGAAGAATGCATCCAACTCCATTCCCCAAGTCCTTACTATGCATGTGGATAACCCATAAAATGTAGACAATAGAAATCGATTGTGCTTTCTCCTTCTATAGTTGCAAGGTCTCCTTTCTTCTTCGATCTGAATAAACTATGGGAGAGTTAGATTCTCCTTGAAAGCCCTTGATTGAGAATTTTATTATGCAAGATAATCACTTAGAATCTCATGATCTAAGTTTCCTCCATCTCCATGCCTTTTATACTCTTCTTCAAAAGGAAAGGGCATTATATATTTCTTTGGAGCTCTATGCAATACCAGTTCTTTCTTCTGCTGATAGGAAGTGCATGGACCTTCCTCATATTGAAACCCTATTGTGGTTTCATTGCTTTTCTCCATTCTTCTTTGCTTGACCTCCTTAGTGAGGTCCCTCGTAGATTTGAAAAGAGATGAGATAAAACTAATTCCTTCCATCATTCTGATCTCTTTCTCCTTCTTCTTATTCTCCCGATAGCATAATGGCTGAGATCCACAGGCTGAGCCAAGATTATGCTCTTATACCACTGTAATATTCCAAAATGGAAAAGACAGGAATATAGAACAAAGTACTGGAAATACCAGTGTAAATCATCACATCAACAATGGAGACCAATATGGAGCCATTACATTAAGTGTAAGAACAAAAAATCAATACAAAATAGTGAGTCACAAATCATATGATATGAAGAAACAAGCCTCCCATAAACAATCACTCCAAAATATGAGATGCTCCTACAATAAAAAATGTCAGAGAGCTACTACAGTGCAATCATACTGAGCATAACTACAGCTGGAGATCATACAATAATGTAAATACAATGATATATGCCTCAATAGATGTTATACAAGCATATCTAGGCCCTTTATCACCTTTCCAAGATGACCCAAGAGGGTTTCCGGGAAATACACAAATGTGAGCTACAGCCCTAGGGTTGAAGATTTGTTGCAACAATAGAAATGAGAAGATATGGCTGAAGCTTATAGAAAATGATGTTGCTTTTCTCCAATAGATCCTCCAGATGAAAGGATGTCCCCTTCCCTGAAGAAACCACCTCCCAAATCAGATACTGCAACCACCCCTACAACTCTCCCTAAAATAATGCGAATCCATACTGAAACTACACTGTAGGGGATAATATCACCTTGTCCTAGTGAAAAATATGTCAATAAATCCTAAGGGGCTTCTTTACTAGCCTCCCAATGGAAATAAACCTTCCTCCACTGAAAACTAGCTCAGAAAAAACCCAATACAATCCTCCACTACTGCACCTTGCAACACAACACAAATCTAAGCATAAATTGTGCTATTGAATAAAGTTGTAGCTTGGCCTTATGCCGAAATGTGGAAATGTAGTGAAAATACTTCTCCTGAGTAGGCACTCGATGTCCCCCGAGGATGAAGGTGGGATTCCCACTCGGGAACACCCTTGTGCTAAACAGCACTGCAATCTTAGCTAAACATCTAAAGAGAGCCAAAAGTCTTAACATACCATAATCAAATAATAATCCAATCCTCCCCACAATGGATGCCATCCCCTTCCTTATATTCTTGGTGAGCTTCCTCACCTTGGGCCCCACTCATTAAAGCCACTACTTCCATGTATGGAGTCTCCCTCCAAAACTGCCTTGTCCCTCAATGAATGCTAATCCTTCCATACCAGCCCTGTTTGATTTGGTCAAAGTTGACCCAGTCTTCATGCTCTATCCCCTTTTCACACATAAGGGTCTTCAATCAAGCTCTTTAGGTGACCTCCATTCACACTAGAAGTGTCTTTATTCCTACATAAGGAGATTTATGGGTCTCCATACCCTCTTATTCTTCTAACTAAGAAGCATAATAAAAAATTAATATTCCAATTAGCTGTGTGCTAATTTAGGAATATTACATCTAATGCAGTAGAAGATTTTCTTTCCAGATTAAATAATCCTGGTGAAGCCATGTTTATGATGACTTTCCTGAAGAACATATATTTGTTGTGTCAATAGAATTCTTGTGGTTCACTGACATAGCTGACTATTAAGTCACAGGAAAAACACCACCTCACTTATCCACTCGTGAAAAGCGGAGTATCATACAAAAAAGCGCTGCATATTCTTGGGTTCAAGGAGACCTCTTTTACATTGGACCAGGTCTTACTATTCATAGATGTGTGAGAGAGGAAGAAGTTTTTGATATATTAAACGCTTCCAATGATGAACCTTGTGGAGGTCACTTCGCTGATAAGCAGACTGCATACAAAATTCTACGAGCTAGCTATTTTTTGCCTTCCTTGTTTAAGGATGCCAAACAATATGTCAAGCATTGTGATAACTATCAGCAAGTTGGTGAACCTAGTCAAACCAATGAAATTCCTTTATGTCCTCAGTTTATGATTGAGCCTTTTGAAAAATGGGCCATTGATTTTTAGGACCAATAAATCCAACGTCATTAAATAAAAATCATATTTTGGTTTGTACAGATTTTGTTACAAAATGGGTAGAGGCTAAAGCTGTTTCTTTTGCTATTGTAAAAGTTGTTGTTGATTTTCTTTTTACTAAGATCTTTACTAGATTTGGTGTGTCTAGAGAGATTGTTTCTAGTTTTGATAATGGTCTATATTTTATTTCTAATCTGGTATAGGGTGTGATGGAGCAATACAAAATTTGGCACATGAAATCTACACTGTACCACCCGCAAGGAAATGGTCAAGTGGAGTCCACAAATAAATTAATTGAGTCCATCCTTACAAAGAAATTCAATATCCATAGAAAGGATTGGGAAAATAAGTTACCAGAAACATTGTGGGCATATAGAACCACTTGGAGGAATAGCACAGGACATACACCATATGAGCTAGTGTACACGAAACAAGTCCTTTTGTCGATAGAGTTCCAGATCAATAATTTTAGAACTGTAGTCCAATTGGGGCCAAATCTCTTTGAGGCACAACAAAAACGTCCCCTACATTTGAATGAGTTAGATGAATTTCGAAGGGATGTTGTTCAACAGAACATATTGGTTCAACATCAGCGCAAGATGTGGCATGATAAGTCTATGTAGAAAAGGAAATTCCAACTAGGTGATTGGGTACTCCTTTATGAATCTAGATTTAAATATTTTGAAGGGAAATTCCATATACGCTAAATGGGACTTTATGAGGTAGTTAAAGTGTTTGATAATGGAGTGGTAGAAATTAAAACCATTGATGGACATAATTATGTGTTCCTGGTAAATGGGCATAGATTAAAAGTATATTTTTATCCCCTTACTAAAGGAGATTTTATGCAACAAGTCCAACAATAATCTGAAAAGGAGATGGTAGCTGGCAACACCGACCCATTGAAGATTTTATTCTTTATTTTCCTTATATAAAAAAATGAAAAAAAATGACAAAGAGAAAAAAATATAATTTTTTTCTTCGTGTAATTATGAAAATTAGTTGACTGACATGATTGCAGAAGGATCAACCTGAAAATCAACATGCTGGCAGGAAGATCAAAATTTCAAATAAAAAGGGAATTTTGCTTGATTTTTAGATATGTTGGCTATCACCAAGAAGAATTAGGTTCAAGGAACCAAGCCCTTACCCAAGTTTGGAATAACTAGCATGGAGTTTTTTATCCAAGTAACACTCAATTCCTGCTGCATTTCCTTTTTTTCCTTCTCATGTGAAGGGATGATCCATGGATCAGAAGACCTGGAAATCATATTAACCTGAACAGTGTTTGGTGAAGGAAGAGGAAAAATACCCAACGAGGGTAGGATTTTTGAAGAGACCTGACCCAACGCTCTCATAAGGCGTAGGAATTTTATCGACGTATGGAACGTTGCCCTCGAAAGATGAAGAAGTGAAAAAATACAACTGATCGACAGTAACGATCTTTCCTTCATACGCAAATCACAAAAAAATAAAGAGAGTGGACGAAACGCACAACATGGTGTGAGTCCAACTGCGACCGAGGAGAAGATTGTAATTGAGCTTGGCATCAACTACTTCACCTTTGACGTTAACTGTTTTCCCTTCTAGAGTAATCGGTAAACTAGCGAGAACACCAAGAGGTTTAGATTCCCTTCCATCAAATGCTTCTAGATAATTTGGAGATGAATTGAGAGTTGGAGAACCGATGGCTATCCAGCAGGAAAATGACATGACACACATAGACACAGCCTCATCCACGACCGCTCGATGGATATTCAGTCCATTAATCCCAACATGAATTTTTAGTGAAATCTGGTGAGGGAGGCGTGGGACGAAATTCTCTAAGTCGAAAGTGAAAAGGCTCGAATCAACAGGATCAACCCCACTGATAGCAGATAGAAAAGTTTTAGTTGGGACGGACAACTTTGAAGCACTTCTAATGTAGACATAGAAGATGGCGCCTGAGCCAAATCCTCAGCAATACTGTAATGTTGAGCAACATGGGCGTTAGGATTGTAAGAAGACTTATGGAGTACACCTTTGGAAGATGGTCGTACAACGGGCTCATTACTGGGCCTTTAAATCTGAAGAGGGCCAGAAGTAGGTGGAGGAGGAGGACCATCAACGATCTCTTTCCTCGTTGCCTGACTTGGTTCGATATAATCTTTCGACCAAGTAGCAATAGAAACAGATGCAAGACTGTTCATCATGAAAACCTGAGAACCAAATGGGGTAGAGGACTGAGGTTTCTCTACCAACTGAGTCTGTTGTGACATAAATGGTTCTTTAAGAATAGCTGGAGTTCCTTGGGTGCCTTTGAGCAATCGACTCACTTCAGCCTGTCGAGGATAGTCCTTGGTGTACTGCTCTTCGTCACAAATTAAGAAAGGCTACTTCAGTTTATGTTGTGAACCATCATCAGCATGAGATTTCTGAGAATCCTATTTTAGGGTATCGGCTTTGGCCTTACCTTTACCCTTATTTTCACCCTTGGAAGTTTTATCCACCGGATTGGCCTGAACGACATTCACTTCCATGGTTTTAATAGAATTCGGGATCGGCTGAGAAGCAGTATCATTGGAAGGAGTGGATTTTTTCTTCCCAGGATTCGGAGGAGGAGACTTCTGATAAGTCTGAGACATGGAACCGATGATACCGTCAATGGATGCTTTCGTCGGTGCTTTGGATGTTCCAGGTCTACAAGCATTAGGCAAGAGTTCGTACAACGTGCCAGACTAAGAGTACACGAGATCAAGGTACTGGGCACGAGCAATGGCTTGTTCCTCAATAATGCATGCCCCCATAGCAATGTCCTTAGCAATCAGAGAAATGACAGAGGTAGTAATGATCAAGTGATGATGTCTAAGTGAAAAAAATGCTTTAAAATGGAACTGCTCAGAATTGGTTGCAATTTGAATGACCGGATAGGCCTCATCGCTGTGATTCTGGCACCACAAATGGGACTCAAATCCGATATAGTATTTGAAAGTTACTGAAGTTTTAAAATGCCCAATGACCTTCAAAATTGGACTTTTGAACACAAAAAATTGTCATTTTTCAAAAAAAAATATTATGGAAAATTTCATTTTTTATATGTTTTTGAGAGCCTATTATAGGGTGCCATGTGGCCTGCCTGAAGGCTGCCACGTGGCCCCAGGCCTATGGTTCAAATTCATGATTAAAAGAAAATTTGTGGGCTAACCCGACCTGACCTGAATGGAGTCGGGTCACGCTGAACGCATTTGGGTCAGCTGATAGTGTGGGCGGAGGTCGACCCAACCTGAACGCATTTGGGTCATTGCAACGGGCGAGTCGGGCACGTAAATTAGTTAACTAGCAGAGTTTTAAGGAGTTAAGCCCTTGGAGATTAAGGGCGATAGACCCCGCGACTAGGGGCAGGACCAAGGGCTAATCCCTGTTGAACTGGCAGAAAATTTGAGATAAGCCCACGGGTGCTAGCCCTCTAGCCACGTCACTTGTGGGCTACGACTAGGGGTGCAAGCTAAACCATTAACCGCCAGCGGAAACCGTCCGCTTTTTCAGCATGTGAACGTCTGTTCAACTGAAAGTGACATTAAATGAAACCCATAAATTGGTGCGTGGTTCCACCAGACTTATCTGTCCACCATTTTTGTCGAAGCTAACTTGAGTTCCTCTAGTTTTGGAGGAGATTTTTTAGTGCCACTGGGAAAAATTTGTTTTGATCATAACTTTCTCAATTTTCGACCAAAAGAGATGAAATTTTAGTCAATTTTGGCTTTCTTAGACCTTTTGAAGTGTTTGGGATAGGTTGCAAAGCAATCAGAGGCGTTATTCAGCCATTTTTTCTTCAAGGAAGCTTGGAGAGCCACTAGGGCCATCAGGGAAATGGAGCTGTATTGGGTTGTGCTTCATTGTTTGAGGTGAAAAAAAAGCCATTTTTAGCTTATTTATGTCTTATGAATTCAATTTAACAGTTGGTTCTGCCTGTTTAGGCCTATTTCTCATTTTATAAATAATTTGAGCAACTTAATAGAGCAAGGACATGCCCATTGGGAGCCTTGGTCCTGGCAGATGTAGCCCAAGAGGGGTGAACTGCCTCATCATGTTGTTGTGTTATGTTATGGTGAAGTTTATCTATTGTGAATTTCTGATTTAAGATGTTAAACAGTAATTTTAATTAACATTGCCTCGCACATAAACTCAGAAACAGTTACCAAAAACACTTGGTTTAAATTGGAAGACACGGTGAACACTTTGCACACTTAATTAATTGAAAATGGATACTTTGCACAACAGATTCAAATAGTTTCATTTTTAGATCAGATGGTATCAGAGCTGAGGATTTGAGCCTTAGGAGCTAGATTTTTACTCTACATTTTTTTTGTGCAAAGATATAGTTGATTGTTTGCAAGTTTTGATGCTTACTAGGCTTAAACTCAAGAGAGGTGAAGGACACTTGGTTAGTGCACAAAGTAATCCTCAACCAAGAAGAGCCATAGAGTCACCTCCAAGAGCCATAGAAGCAGTTTCAAGCATGTCTTCAAGATAAGGAGAAGCTCCTAAAGACATTGATCCCAAAGAAGAGGAACGGGTGTTCCGAAAGGCTTTCTTGGACATGACAGAGATGGTGAGGATACTCTTCCAAGAAAGGAATGATAGGCTTGTTGGAGAAGGGTCTAAAAACCAGAAAGAAGGAGAGGGTTCTTCGGGAGGAAATAAAAGTGATGAAAAGTCAAAGAAAGGACATGGAGGAAATGGTGATCCACCATCCCCATCTTCATCCTCTTCCTCTACATCGTCATCCTCAACTTCGGTGAATCAATCTCACAAGTCTAACACCATTGGTAAAAGTCCATTTTTAAAGCTTGATGTTAAATTTGAGTTGCCTATGTTTAATGGTGAAGTCAATGTAGAGAAACTTGATAATTGGATAAGACAATTGGAAGTTTACTTGAGGATATAGAACCTTCATGATGATGACACCAAGATACAATTAGCCTCTTTGAGAATGGATGGAGTAGCATTGGTATGGTGGGAAGCCAAGACCAAGGATGAAATTAAAAAACATGGTAAGATCACTTTATCATGGGCTGAATTTATTACTGCAATTAAAAAGCAATTTTATCCATTAGATTATTTACAAAAGGCTACCATGAACTGGAAAAACTTCAGACAACTTAAGGGACAAAATGTAAAAGACTACGCCCAAGAGTTTAGGAGAAGAGCACTTTTATTAGGGTTAGACTTACAAAGTCAAGATACTTTGCTGAAATATATAGGTGGTTTGCACAGCTACCTTAGACATACTACCCTTATGTTCAATCCTACTAGTCTAGACGAAGTTTGTGTACAAGCTACGCATTTAGAGGCTAGAGGGAAAAACACTTTTGATGAGGGTAGAAACAAGCCTTTTAAGGGAAAAAAAAAAGTTAAAACCTCTAAGGGAAAAGGAAAAAAAAATGCATCTGTCAAACAAGAGGGTGAGAAAGTGATATGTAAACACTATTCAAGAGAAGGCCATGAAGAGAAAAACTATTGGAAACTACATCCTGAAAAAAGAACTCAGTTTAACAAAAACAAAGGAAAGAAGAAAACTGTAGCTACTACAACTACACCACAAGACTTAGGTGATGATTCAGGTGACGAAACCAAAATTGCAGCCATGGGTTTTAAGAGTATGAAGGGAAAGGAAACTGAAACTAAGCCAAGCACTAGTACTTCAAATTGTCATGTACAAACTCCAAATGAGGAAGAAATAATTGAATTATTCCATGTGAGGGTAGTATCAAAACATACAAAAATTGACACACTGTTTGACAGTGGGTCACAAGAAAATATCATATCATAAGACTTGGTCAAACAGCTTAAAATTGAGAACATTCCACATCCAAAGCCTTATCCACTTGGGTGGATATGCAAGGATGCAAACTTACAAGTCTCAAGAAAGTGCATATTGCATTTCGTGATTACTGCACACTTTATTGACACCACTTTATTGACACAGTTGAACTTGATGTCGTGCTGCTTGATATATCAGGAATTGTTTTGGGAAGTCCTTACTTATTTGATAGGAAATAAATCTTCCATCACCATCAAAATAAGTACCATCTCTTTAAATATGTCAAGGAGTTCATTGTCAGAGCACATCGCAAGAAGACAAATATAGCGATGGTAAATGTGAGACAGGTAAAAAGGCTAGTGAATACTAGTAAGAGTTTTGTACTTCTTATGGTTAAGCCCAAGGTTGATGTGAATCATGAGCCATTTGAAAATTGTGATTCCAAGCTTAAATAATATTTATATGATGTAGTTGATGCACATCATGAGATGTTTCAGGAACCAACAGGTTTGCCTCCAAAAAGGGAGATTCAACATGAAATCCAGTTACATCAAGATTGTCCTCTTCCTAACATAGGAATGTACCGCATGTATATCATGGAGAATTCTGAAATAAAGAGGCAAATTAAGGACTTGTTGGACACAGGTTTCATAAGACCAAGCACTTCGCCATGTGGGTCACCGATAGTGTTGATTCCGAAAAAAGATGGAACTTGGTGCATGTGTGTGGACTTCAGGGCATTGAACAAGATAATGGTTAAGAATTGTTACCCACTCCCAGGGATAGATGATTTGTTAGATCAGCTGAAAGATGCTAAATATTTCAATAATTTAGACTTACATAGTATTTATCATCAAGTTAGAATTGTAGAAAGTGACATTTGTAAGACAACATTTAAAACCAAACAGGGACTCTTTGAGTGGCTTGTTATGCCGCTTGGTTTATGCAATGCACCTGCAAATTTCATGCAGGTAATGGATGATGTCTTACATCCTTTTCTTGATGATTTTTTTATTGTCTACATAGATGACATCTTAATTTTCAGCAAGACTAGAGAAGAGCATGTCATGCATGTTAAGAAAGTACTTGATATTTTGAAGAAAAATTAGCTATTTCTTAAAATGTCAAAGTGTGAATTTGGAAGAACTTCTTTGGTTTATTTGGGACACATAGTAGGAGGAGGTGCTTTGAGAATTGATCCTTCTAAGGTAGAAGCCATTTTTAATTGGCCTACTCCCAAATTCATTACAGAGGTAAGAATTTTTTTGGGTGCAGCTCTGTATTGGAGGAAGTTTATTTCTAACTTCTCTGCCATAGTAGCTCCTATGCATGCAGTGACAAGTGTGAAGTGTGCTTTCCAATGGGGAGGCAAGCAACAGAAAGCTTTCGAGTCTTTGAAAGAGAAGATAAGTTCAGCTCCAGTCCTTGCATTACCGGACTTGAGATAGCCATTCGAGATTCAGATCGATGCTAGTGATTACGCCATGGTTGTAGTTCTCTTACAACATGGTAAGCCTATCGCATTTCATTCTAAGACATTTAATGGTGCTTTTGTGAATCATCCTACATATGATAAGGAGTTGTATGCGTTGGTACAAAGTTTCAAAAAGTGGAAACACTATTTGATGGGAAAAGAAACAATTGTTCATACCAACCATCAGCCTTTACAGTACTTGCAGTCGCAAAGTAAATTACAGCAGTCACGACATTTCAGATGGATGGGTTTCCTACAACAATTTCACTTGGTAATAAGGTACAAGAAAGGTATTTTCAATAAAGTTGTTGATATGCTTTCAATGCCTATTCTTAGTTCTACTACTTTACTTAAGAATGATTCTATTTTACATGAGAGCTACATAGAATAGTATGCATCAGATGTTGATTTTAAGGATGTGTATGCTAACTTGAATGAAGGGAATCATGTTGAAGAGAATCATCATCATTTGCATAATAATTTTTTGTTTCATATGGGAAAGTTATGTATACCACAGGGGGAGAGACTAAGCATCATGAGAGAATCTCATTCTTCTCTTATTGCTAGACATTTCTGGGTAATCAAAATAGTGGCACATTTACAGAGGTATTGTTATTAGCCTCGCATGGTAGATAGTATTTCACGTTTCATTAGAGGTTGTTCATTATGTGCTACAAGCAAGCCTAGAAATAGGAAGCTTGGTTTATATACACCATTTCCAGTACCTTCTAGACCATGGGAAAGTGTTTCTATGGATTTTGTTGGAGGTCTACCATTATCTAGAAAGCAGCATGATTATCTTTATGTAGTAGTTGATAGATTCAGCAAGATGTGTATTCTTATGCCATGTAAGAAATCTATAACTCCCGAAAAAACTGTTGATTTATATTTTCAACATGTATGGGTTCTTTATGGCTTGCCTACTTTTATTTTTAGTGACAGGGATTCCAGATTTGTTGGGAATTTTTGGTCCAATCTATGGAAGATGATGGACACCAAGTTGAAGAAGAGTACTTCTTTCCATCTGCAAACAGATGTCCAAATAGAGGTAGTGAACAAAACCATTGTACATATTTTGAGAGGTTATTGCAACAAGCATCCCAAGCTTTGGGATGAGCATTTTCTTTACATTCAGCATGCTTACAACTGGGCCAAGCACTCTTCTACAGATACTTCACCTTTTGAAGCTTGCTTTGGGTATTTGCCTAAGTTACCTTTAGATTTCATTCTTTAGAAGGATGTTTCCATTGATGGGCATAGTGACATTGACAAAGATCACATGTTCATTGAAATAATTCAGTTCATACATCATCAGGTTCAAGAAAAACTTGAAAAAATGCAAGGAAAGTACAAGGAGAGGCATGACAAACACAGAGTTGATCATAAGTTTCAAGAAGGAGATGAGGTATGGCTGCATATTAGTAAGGAAAGAATGCAAGGCGAAGGTATAAAGCTGAAGCCTATTCATTATGGTCCATTCAAGATCCTTAAACAAGTTGGAAATAATGCTTTTCAACTAGATTTTCCTTCATATATTCAAATGTATTCCGTTGTGAATGTGGAAAATTTACATTTGTATGAACCTCCTTTAATTGCTCATTATGAAAGTGACATTCAGCTGCCATCCATAGAGGATTTCTCGCCATAATTTTTGGATGATCTGAAAGAGGATGATATCCTTGACAGAAGTACACGCACTTCGAGGAGGGGAAATTTTGATTATGTTTGGGTTGGTCTTAAAGGCAGCAAACTGAGTAAGGAAAAATGGATGGAGGTGGAAAAGGTGAGGGATCTGTACCCTCATCTTCTTAACAGGTAACTGAAGGCTTTTGGGGTCCAAAATATTTCCAATCGGGAGGTGTGATCAGGTGATCATGTCCAAGTGAAAAAAAATGCACAAAAATGGAACTACTCAGAATTGGTTGCAATTTGAACGACTGGATAGGCCTCATCACTGAGATTCTGGCACCATGAATGGGACTCAAATCCGATGTCGTATGTGAAAGTTATTGAAGTTTTAATGCCCAATGAACTTCAAAACATGAATTTTGAACACAAAAAATGATCATTTAAAAAAAAAATATTATGGCAAAATTCATTTTTTATCTGTTATTGAGGGCTTATTATAGGGTGCCACATGGCCTGCCCGAAGGTTGCCACGTGGCCCCAAGCATATGGTTAAAATTCATGATTAAAAGAAAATTTGTGGGCTGACCTAACCTGACCTGAACAGAGTCGGATCACGCTGAATGCATTTGGGTCAGCTGATAGTGTGGGTGGAGGTTGATCCGACCTGAATGTATTTGGGTCATTGCAACGAGCGAGTTGGGCACATAAATCAGTTAACGGGCGGAGTTTTAAGGAGTTAAGCCCTCAGGGCTTAAGGGTGGTAGACCCTTCGACCAGGGGTAGGACCAAGGGCTAAGCCTTGTTGAACCGACGGAAAATTTAAGATAAGCCCGTAGGTGCTAGCCCCCTAGCCATGTGACCAATGGCCTACAACCAGGGGTGTGGGATAAACCATTAACCGCCAGCAGAAGCCTTCCGCTTTTTTAAGCATGTGAATGTCTATTCAACTGAAAGTGACATTAAATGAAACCCCTAATTTGGCACGCAGTTCCAACAGACTTATCCATTCGCCATTTTTGTCGAAGCTAACTAGAGTTCCTCCAGTTTTGGAGGAGATTTTTTAGTGCCACTGGGAAAAATTTGTTTTGATCATAACTTTCTCAATTTTCGACCAAAAGAGATGAAATTTTAGTCAATTTTGGCTTTATTAAACCTTCTGGAGTGTTTGGGATAGGTTTCAGAGCAATCAGAGGTGTGCTTCAGCCATTTTTTGTTCAGGGAAGCTTGGGGAGCCACGAGGGCCATCAAGGAAATGGAGCTGTATAGGGTTGTACTTCACTGTTTGAGGTGAAAAAAAGCCATTTTTAGTTTATTTATGTCTTCTAAATTCAATTTCACAGTTGGTTCTACCTGTTTAGGAATATTTCTCATTGTATAACCAATTTGAGCAACTTAATAGAGCAAGGAAATGCCCATTGGGAGCCTTGGACACGACAGTTGTAGCCCAGATGGGGTGAAATGCCTCATCATGTTGCTATGTTATGTTATGGTGAATTTTATCTGCTGTGAATTTCTGATTTAAGATGTTAAACAGTAATTTTAATTAACATTCCCTCACACATAAACTAAGAAACAGTTACCAAAAACACTTACTTTAAATTGCAATACATGGTGAACACTTTGCACACTTAATTAATTGAAAATGGATACTTTGCACAACAGATTCAAATAGTTTCATTTTCATATCAAGTAAACCAATCAGTTAGAAGTTGATCAAGAATGTCAAACATGATCAAAGGACAACGACGCCTCTATTCATGAATATGATCTGAGATATGAGTAGCTCGATCTTGCTTCAAGGATGTGAGGAGGTGCGTCCCGCTTTCATACCGAACCGGTAATGGAAACTGCATGAGAAACACCATGGCTAAAGATTTGAAATCATGGAAGACACCACGAGATAACTCTATGTACCAATTGGTAGTGACACCAGTAAGAGTCTGTTGGAAAAGACGGAGTCGGATAGAATCATCAACCCAAGAGTTAGAGGAACACCAAAGATGCTATGTCATAACATGCACTTGGGGGTCTTCTCCGGACTTACCCTCAAACTTGGGACAATCACTAGGAATTTTGGTTGGAAATGGAGGAAAATATAGGTTATGAAGGATCGTATCGTTTGTCAACTTTGACACATCAGGCAGTTCCAACGTAGTTGGAAAAGGAAATTGAGGATTAAAAGGAATTGCAGGTCGTTGATAAAGACCAATGTTATCATTCCACCCAGGTTGAGATAAATTATGCCCCGATATGTTTTGTCTTGGAGGATTTTTTCCATAAGGATTATAAGCCAGATATTTCTTCCCATACATCGGTTGAGGACCGGGATATTGATTCTGAGCATACCACTGAGGTACTTGTTGAGAAACATATGGATTTTGCTGCGGAATGTAGGCATTGCCTTCAGGTGGAATATACACCATCTGGGATTGACCTTGAGGATAATAAGTGAAACCTTGGGGCACACTATATACTGCCTGAGATTAACCTTGAGGAGGGTAAGTAGCACCTTGAGGTTGAGTAGGTTGTCCTTGCAGAGTAGGTTGACCCAGATACTGAGGTTGGGCAGGTTGTCCCTGCGGAGCAGGTTGGCCAGGATAATGAGAGCCACTGGGTTGCCCTTGTGGAAGAGGTTGACTCGATTTTTGGGATGGGCCAGATGCCCCTGAAAACTGGTTTGACCTGGTGCAGGACCATAGGGTTGTCCTTGTTGTACAAAATTTTGGCCTTGCTGAACGTAAGGATGATATTGTTGCACAGAAGGTTGTCCATGTGGTAGATGTATTTCCCCCGTGGGAACATAAGATGCTCCTTATTGAAATTGAGGTTGACCAGAAGGACCATAGGGTTGTTCTTGTTGGGCCAAAGGTTGTCCCTGTAAGGTTTGTCCTTGCAGACCGTAAGGTTATCCCTGTGGACCAAAGGGTTGTCCCTGTTGGACTGAAGGTTGTCCCTGAAAGGGTTGTCCTTGTAGGCCCGAGGGTTGTCTCGGCTGGTAAACAAGTTGATTGGGATCAATCAGAGGAAAATATATGGGATTACCATATACATCATAATGATGTGGAGGATTTCTAGAAGCTTACTGCTGCTGAGAACCTTGAGGTGTGGAATTCTGTTGTTGAGGGTCCAGAGAGAGAGCATATCGTTGTTGAATAGCCAACAAATAGTCATAAAATGTATAACCGCTAGGAATAGAAGTAGAAACCATAGGCGCACTATAAGTATATGGGATTTACACAGCATGGGGCTTTAATCCACTCATGGCGAGCCTAACAGGCATTATGGGATTGATAAAGATAGACCTGCGAACAGCAGCAGACCCTGACGACGGCTGAGTCATACTAACAACCGGTGCAGATGGAGCCGCACATACAGTGGGCCGGACAGGAACGAAAGTTACAATTGTCAATGTAACAGGAGTCAAGGGTGATGCCCCCAATACCAAGATAACTGAACTCACAGAGGGAGTTGACGTATCGTTCCATACCGAATTCTGATACAATGATTGAATGCCAAAAATAATCTGACCCAAAGTTTGATAACCACGTGGGAGAGACATTGGTTTTGAGGAAGGTTGATTGGAGACATAAAGAAAATTCTCCAGAGGGAGCTAATATTCTCCTGTAGAAACATAGAGCTCTTCACTACTAACAGGAATCCAAGAATCCATGTCAAATGAAGCCAATTGATCATGAAAAAGACGACGAACAGTACTGAGTAAGGTAGTAGCTAGTAAAGGTGATTCCAATGTAAGAGCAGGGAAGTCTTCCTCGCTCCCAAAACTAGACCAAGCATCCCGAGGTTTCCAGTTGATATCAAATGGCTCATCAAGAGGATATTGGGTAGCGAGAGGTAAGATACTCGGAAGAAGAGACTTCCAAAAATCAACAAACCTAGTGGGTTGAGATGCTTCCTAAGAAACTTTAGGAGAAGGATCACCACTAGGAGGTAGTGAAGAGGATGACAAAATTGGTGGTTCCGCCACTGTGACAATGCTTCAAGATAGAAAGGAAATGAGATAGCCTATTCAAGGCTTCAAGACCAAACACTAAGGAACTACCAAAAACAAGCCAAGCGAATATCTTTAACGGGCATGTGATCCTAGGCAGTTAATTTTATGACATTGAAACGAAACTTTGTTGTTTCATGTTTTAAGAGTCGAGAAATAGGAAAAATATGACTCTAGTCACTTTCAGATTGAACAAGCATGAAAGGACAAGTGCTCGATGATATTTTCACTTTTAGATTGTCACGAAATTACCAAAATGACTACTCAGGTAATCTAAGCAAGAGGGTGTACCAAGTTTCCATGAACTGCCATATATACCTTGGTGATCAAATGAAAGAAAAATGACCAAGGACTTGATGTACATGGAGGTAGTCACCCTGAATGTTGTGTTTGGTGTATCACGATTATAGGGCGACATACTCGACTTCCTATCAATAAAGGATTGCAACCTATGAGGGTATCCCTTTATATACGCGATGGTACGAGGAGCACAGGTCCGTGCTAGTGTTGTCTAATGCCAAGTGGAAAATGATAGCTACTAGGTTTAACGATGTCGGAACACGTCATTAGCCTAGACCTCTAAAATATGTGTGTTAGGTTTCAATGCTTCCTTAGGCTGATTGAATCCATTTTAAGGTTGATCTTGAATTAGTGTTGCGAATTCAAGGCCTTACCGAATGTGATCTTGAATTCCTAAATGCACACTACATGCAAAAGAACATAATTTCCATTCAATGAATGCTAGCTAAGAGAAGGATAGAAATCTATGACAAAGTAGCAATCAGTTGAAACATAACAAGAATTTCACTAATTCATCTAATACAACCAAATGAGAAAACGAAAACTCTTTCCTAGTTCACTAGGAGCTAGTAATGCAAAAGAACATTTTCATTTTCAATGAAAGAAAAAGAATGCAATTTCTTGTCTTTTTAGATGAATGAAGCACACAATGCACAGTTACACTAAAAAGAAAAATAAACACTAGTTTTGAGAAATATGAATGTAATGATCTAAAACAAAGAGGCCAATGTAATAAAAACATAAAACGTACTCAAAACAAGGATGCACTCTTAAAAGCAAACAGAGGGCCTTCGAAAATGATCAAACGAGCAATGTAATGTATGCTCGAAGTGAAAAATAAAGAGTCAAACGAACATAGAAGTGATCATTCAACAAGCCAAAGACACGAAGAATCAAGAGAAAAAATAACACAATCAGTCAGTGAATTGAAATGAAAAAGATCAAAATGACTCGAACTTAACTCAAAAGTATCAGTGAGGGGAGGGCTAAACAAACAACACAAGGCACATAGAAACCCTAGGGCCATAAACTCCACTGATAATATGATGGAAAAATAGCTGAGAAGACTGAGACTACATATTCAAAACAATCTCAATAGACCAATTGTAAGTTTAAAAACAAATCCAGAGCCAAGAAACACTAAAAAAACCTTGAAAAGAGGTCAAATCAAATCCTACAGGATTCAACATGACTGTTTAGCATTAATCCGCACTAAACAGGGGTTGGTGTACCACTGATAAAAGCAACATGTGCCAATTGGCGCTACTGTTCAAGGAAAATCCACGTTGAGCTAGAAAAACATGGGAAAAAAAATAAAACCACTGAGCAGAGGTCAAACTTGACACTCTGGAACTGAACAGGATGGGTGAAAACAGTCAGACAAGTCAAGAAAAGAAAAAAAATGATAAAACGACCAAAGTTGACTCGACAAGCTAAACGCTCGACAAACAACAAGACGAAAAACACACACTGATTCCCCAGCGGAGTTGCCAACTTGTTGTGTAAGTAAATCCCCTATACGGATAGAGGTGATCCCTTTAGCCCTAGGGTGGGTCTAGCAGCAAGAGGACATTCTAATGCATCAATTCCTAATTAATTAATGAAACTGAGTCGGGATAGATGTCCTACCTCTGTTCCAACGCAGTTGTCATAGCTGTCGCAGCAGTCTCCTGATCTTCGTCCCGATACGTTGCGGTCCTTCAGAAATGGTACTCAGGTGTCTGCATAAGGATCAGAGAACAACAGTAGCATACGAAACAATATTTTCATTCATAACTATCTAATTGGTCAAGGAGAATTAAACGTATTGCACAAGATTAATCATATAAATGCAATACAGGAACCAAAACATCAGCCATGTTAGGTCCCTATATTACTAATATAGTCCCTTAATGTTGTTAGTGTAACCCCATTATTGTTATTATTGTACCCTTGTAACCCCCATTTTTTTATTATTATGCCCTTAAATTATTATTGTTAGGTCGGCTAGGATTACATTGTGGCCCACTAGGATTACATTATGGCCCCATGGACTCCTATATATAGAAAGGAGGTTTTGTAAATTGTATCATCCAAGAATTGTTCATTTATGTAATGTATTGGAGGTTGCCCCCTCGAAGTGGCTTATTTATAAGGCGTTGATATCTCTATTCTTCTATTTTTGGAGCTGGTTACACAACATTTGGTATCAGAGCTTTGGATTCTAGGGTTTCCTTGCTCCAAACAGGTCATCGTGGCATTTTCCCTATAACGTTTTTTCTACGAAGTTTCAGAAGCTGAAATTTTTAGGGTGTGAAGCCGCAATATTGAGGAATATTGTCTAAAACTTTCCGAGCTTGGTTCGCAATATTTTCGGAGATATGATCTGTGGAAGTTAGGTCTTTTTTCAGGCTCCAAAACAGGTCATCATGGCATTTGCGCTATAATTATTTTTCTACGAAGTTTCAGAATCTAAAATTCATATGGTGCGAAGCTGAAATCCTGAGGAAATTATTCAAAAAATTTCAGAGCTTGGTTTGCAATATTTTTGGAGATATGATCTGTGGAAGGTAGTGCTTTTTAAGGCTCCTGAATTTCATCTCAAAGAGGTGATCGTGGGAAAAGTTCAATAACTCTCTCTCTGGGCATCGGATTGGAGTTCCATAAAAAGTGGTCGCAAGTAAACGGACTTTAGGTTCTTGGCTATCAATTTCAGAGACAAAGAACGAAACAATGACATGTGGCAAGTCATAAAAGTTCTCTCTACTGAACCAGTCCATAATTAGGTCATTGTGGGAGATTGGACACAACTTTGTCTTGGAGAATACAAATCAGATCAGACCTATGGCATTCGAAATATAATTCAGAGGGCTACGTTGGTACCAAAATTCAGATATTGAAGTGCTGCAATCACAGAGATAATCCAATTTCAATATCGAGCTCTTCAAAAGCAAGAAAAAGGTGTGTATTTTTTTTCCGAATTGCATAAGTCTTGTTTGAAGAATCAATTTGAATTGATTCCAAGGGCATATTGTAGAATAGATATCAGTATTGGGTTCTAAAATATGCCCCGTAAAAATAATTCAACACCCATTAAGCCTTCAGAAGGATCTACTATGACTCATGAAGATGAAGAATTGCAACATGATCTATCAAAATTACAAGAGCAAGTGCAACAAATTTCACTCTCGCAAAGAGCGACAAAAAATGAAATGGAAGTTTTGAAGAAAGGTGTGGAAGCTAAGATGGATGGCGTGGAAGCTCAGATGGATGGCATGGAAGCTATGATGGATGACATGAAAGACAACATGGAAAGCATGAAGAATGATCTCAAAGCAGACATTGAAGGTTTGACAAAGTTGATACAAGAAAGGTTTCCTAATGGTGAAAAGATAGTAGAAGAACCTCATGATGAGAACAAAATAAATGTTAATCATGATTTCATAAACTCTAATTTTGGCGGGAAGAACCACCATATTCCAAAAATGGATATGAGGAAGTTTGATGGAAAGGATCCTGTAACATGGATACTACAGATGGAGCAATATTTTGATCTCCATAATGTGCAAAACATACAAAAGGTACGCATTGCAACTTTACATTTAGAACAAAATACATTTGTATGGTATCGATGGCTTTTCTCCCGTAAAAAAATTGTCACTTGGTCAATTTTTACAGAGGAAATGATAGCACATTATGAGAATACAAAGAGCAACACCTTCTTTAGCCAATTGATAAATCTCAAACAAAAGGGTTTAGTGGGGCAGCACATTGAGGACTTCCAAAAATTGAATATAAGGGTAACTGATATTCGAGAGGAACACAGGATTGATCTCTTCCTAGGCACTTTAAAGGATAACATCCAACATGAAGTTCGCGTTTTGGAACCTGATTCATTGGAGAAGGCATTCAGGTTGGCAAGAAAAGTTGAATGTAAAAATATGGCGACAAGGAAGCCTACCACTCAATTCTATAAAGAAGGAAGTGTTGCTACGCCTAGATTTCCACAACCTACAAGGTTGACACCACAACAATTGGAAGAAAAAAGAGCAAAAGGGCATTGCTACAGTTGTGATAGAAAATACACTAAAGGTCATAAGTGTGCTGAGAAGAAATTATTTTACATAGATTGTGAAGAGGAAGAAGAAAATGAACAAGAAGAGGATATACACCTGGAACTAGCCCTAGAAGAGGAAGAAATGAATTCGACCATATCGTGTAATGCACTGGCAGGAATTACCACTCCTCAAAATCGCAAGATACAAGGACAAATCAAGAAGAAAAAGGTAATAGTGTTGATTGATTCAGGTAGCACCCATAATTTTATTCATTGTAAGGTAGCCAAGGAATTAAATTGTTTCCTATACTTAGCACCAGAATGTCAAGTGATGGTTGCAAATGGAGGAAATATAAATTGCTCTGGAAAATGCCATAATATCAAGCTAACCATGGGGGAATATGTATTGAATAGTCAAATGCTTTCCATTCCTATGGGAGGTGCTGATGTTGTACTAGGAGTACAATGGTTACAATCATTGGGGACTGTAGCTTTTAATTTTCAAGAACTTTTCTTGAATTTTTTTTCAGAAGGAAAGGAAGTCAAATTATGGGGTATTGAAGGGAAGCCGGGAAGGATAATAAGCTCTAATGTCATGACAAATATTCTAAAGAAAGAACAACGAGGCGTAATTGCACAATTACGCTCACTAGAAGTTCCGACATCAAAATCATCTATTTCTGCAGATCTCCAACAAGTCTTGGACAATCATTCCAAGGTGTTTGAAACTCCCAAAGGACTCCCACCTATTCGTGATCATGATCATGCTATTCATTTGATTCGAGGAAGTGTTCCTCCAAACATCAGGCCTTATAGATATCCTTACTTCCAAAAGAGCGAAATTGAACGTATGATTGTAGAAATGTTAGAGGCGGGTATAATTCAACCTAGTCAAAGTTCTTTCTCTGCTCCTGTAGTACTAGTACACAAGAAGGATGGATCATGGAGAATGTGTCCAGATTATAGGGACCTCAATAAGCTCACCATTAAAGACAAATTTCCCATTCCTGTGATTGATGAATTATTGGATGAATTACATGGAGCAATTTATTTTACCAAGTTGGATCTTCGTTCAGGATATCATCAAATTAGAATGAAGACTGAAGATATTCCAAAAACAACATTTCGAACTCATGAGGGTCATTATGAATTTTTGGTCATGCCTTTCGGCCTTACCAATGCACCTTCTACATTTCAAGGGTTGATGAATTCCATTTTCAAACCCTTCCTTAGAAAATTTGTGCTAGTATTTTTTGATGATATACTAATCTACAACAGGTCTTGGAAGGATCATGTTGAACATGTTGACGGGGTGCTCAAACTATTGCAGGAGAAACAATTATATGCAAAAATATCCAAATGTTTCTTTGGAGTACAAGAGGTGGAATATCTGGGTCATATTGTATCTCACGAGGGTGTTAAAGTAGACCCTAACAAAATTAAAGCCATTAAGGAATGGAAATTCCCCATGACCATAAAGCAGTTGCAAGGATTTCTCGGCTTAACAGGGTATTATCGCAAGTTTTTTAAGAATTATGGGAGAATAGCAGCACCTCTAACAACATTATTGAAGAAAGATGCATTTTCATGGACTCCTGAAGCAACTAAGGCCTTTGAACATCTTAAAGAGGCGATGTGCCTAGCACCGGTCTTAGCTACGCCAGACTTCACAAAAACCTTTATTGTGGAATGTGATGCCTCAGGAAATGGAATTGGTGTAGTTTTAATGCAGGAAGGAAGACCCATTGCTTTTGAAAGTCGTCCAATCAAAGGAAAGTATTTGCATAAACCTATTTATGAGAAGGAAATGTTAGCAATACTGCATGCACTAAAGAAATGGTGAACTTACCTAATGGGAAGACACTTCAAGGTAAAAACTGATCATGATAGTCTTGAACACTTTTTGGAACAAAGACTATCTTCAGAAGAGCAGCAAAAATGGGTCACAAAGATGTTGGGTTATGACTTTGAAATAATCTATAAAAAAGGAAAGCTTAATGTTGTTGCAGATGCACTCTCAAGAAAGAATGAAGAGGTGGAAGCATTGCTTTGTGCCATTTCTATTATCCAACCAGATTGGATAAGCGAAGCAAGAGATGAATGGAAGAAGGACAAAGATGTATGGACACTCATTCAAAAGTTGCAGCAAGATCCTAGTACATCTGATACATTTAGTTGGAAAAATGATTCCTTATGGTACAAAGATCGCTTATATCTTTGTAAGAATTCCCAACTAAAACAAAAGATTCTTTCGGAATTGCACACTTCTCCTTTAGGAGGACACTCAGGATTTTTAAAAACTTACCACAGGGTGAAGAAAGAATTTTTTTGGGATGGCCTTAAATCTGATATTCAAAAATTTGTGGCAGAATGTTTGGTTTTCCAGCAGAATAAAGTGGAAACAATTAAGACCCTGGGACTTCTACAACCTTTATCCATTCCAAGTCAACGTTGGGAGGAGATTTCAATGGATTTTATCATAGGTTTACCTAAGTCCGAAGGAAAGAGTGTCATCATGGTGGCAGTTGATAGACTTACCAAGTATGCACACTTTTGTGCATTATCTCATCCATTTAAAGCAAGTACAGTTGCTACTACATTTATGGACAGAATTCAAAAGCTACATGGAAGCCCAAAGGTTATTGTGAGCGACAGAGATCCCATTTTTACTGGAAATTTTTGGACGGAGTTATTTTCTTGTTTGGGTACTCAATTAGCTCATAGCTCATCTTATCATCCTTAATCTGATGGTCAAACTGAGATAGTAAATAAATGTTTGGAAGGATATATTTGTTGTTTTGTATATGATAAACAAACAAAATGGGTCAAATGGTTACCTCTCGCTGAATGGTGGTATAACACTTCCTTCCATACAGCAGCAAAAATGACCCCATTTATGGCACTTTATGGATATAATCCACTATCCATCACATCATCTTTAAGGGAAAACTCGAAGGTTCAAGCAGTGAAAGATCACATCGAGCATCAGCAAGAAGTTCTCCAACTCTTAAAGGATAACCTGAATTTGGCACAAAATCGAATGAAACAACAGGCAGATCAAAATTGTAACGAGAGAAGTTTTGATGTAGGAGATTGGGTATTTTTACGGCTACAACCATACAAACAAATGTCCCTCAGAGTATCTCATCAAGTGGAAGAACTTACCCACTGAAGATTCTACATGGGAGGATGAGAATTTTATACAGAAGCACCCAGAGCTACTCAAGCATTGAGGACAACAATTTTTTGAAGGAGAGGGGCATGTTAGGTCCCTATATTACTAGTATAGTCCCTTATTGTTGTTAGTGTAACCCCATTATTGTTGTTATTGTACCCTTGTAACCCCCATTTTGTTATTATTATGCCCTTAAATTATCATTGTTAGGTAGGCAAGGATTACATTGTGGCCCACTAGGATTACATTATGGCCCCATGGACTCCTATATATAGAAAGGAGGTTTTGTAAATTGTATCATCCAAGAATTGTTCATTTATGTAATGTATTGGAGGTTGCCCCCTCGAAGTGGCTTAATTCTAAGGCGTTGATATCTCTATTCTTCTATTTTTGGAGCTGGTTACACAACAAGCCATGTATTAATTAAGAGAAAGAAAGAGATTACAACCAAATGAGCCTTTATGACGCATCCTCCTTCAGCGGGCTGCATGCAAAATTCTATGAGCTGGCTATTTTTGGCCTTCCTTGTTTAAGGATGCCAAACAATATGTTAAGTGATGTGATAACTATCAGCAAGTTGTCCAACCTAATCAAACCAACGAAATTCCTTTATGTCCTCAAGTTATGATTGAGCCTTTTGAAAAATGGGCCATTGATTTTTTAGGACCAATAAATCCAACGTCATTAAATAAAAATCATATTTTGTTTTGTACAGATTTTGTTACAAAATGGGTAGAAGCTAAAGTTGTTTCTTTTGCTACTAAAAAGTTGTTGTTGATTTTGTTTTTACTAAGATATTTACTATATTTGGTGTGTCTAGAGAGATTGTTTCTGGTTCTGATAATGGTCCGCAGTTTATTTCTAATTTGGTATAGGGTGTGATGGAGAAATACAAAATTCGGCACATGAAATCTACACCATACGGCCACCCGCAAGAAAATGGTCAGGTGGAGTCCACAAATAAATTAATTGAGTCCATCCTTACAAAGAAAGTCAATATCCATAGAAAGGATTGGGAAAATAAGTTACCAGAAGAATTGTAGGTATATCGGACCACTTGGAGGAATAGCACACGACATACACCATATGAGATGGTGTACAAGAAACAAGTCCTTTTGTCGATAGAGCAGATCAAGACTTTCAGAACTGCAGTCCAATTGGGGCTAGATCTCTCTAAGGCACAACAAAAATGTCTCCTACAGTTGAATGAGTTAGATGAATTTCGAAGGGATTTTGTTTAGCAGAACATATTGGTTCAACAGCAGCGCAAGAAGTGGCATGATAAGTCTATGCAGAAAATGAAATTCCAACTAGGTGATTGTGTACTCTTTTATGATTCTAGATTTAAATATTTTAAAGGTAAATTCCATACACGTTGGATGGGACCTTATGAGGTATTTAACATGTTTGAGAATGGAGTGGTAAAAATTAAAACCATTGATGGACAAAATTCTGTGTTCATGGTAAATGGGAATAAATTAAAAGTATATTTTTAGCCCCTTACTATAGGAAATTTTATGCAGCAAGTCCAATAGAAATCTAAAAATGAGATGGTAGGCGGCAACACCGACCCATTGAATATTTGATTCTTTCTTTTCCTTATATAAAAAAATGAAAAAAAAATGACAAAAAGAAAAAAATATAAATTTTTTTTCCTATAATTATTAAAATCAGTTGACTGACATGATTGCAGAAGGATCAACCTGAAAACCAACATGTTGGAAGGAATATCAAATTTTCAAATAAAAAGGGAATTTTGCCTGATTTTTAGATATGTTGGCTATCACCAAGAAGAATCAGGTTCAAGGAACCAAGCCCTTACGCAAGTTTGGGATAAATAGCATGGAGATTTTTATCCAAGTAACGCTTAATTCCCGCTGCATTTACTTTTTTTCCCGCTCAGGTGAAGGCATGATCCACAGATCAAAAGACTTGGAAATCATATTAACCTGAACAGTGTTTGGTGAAGGAAGAGGAAAAATACCCATGAGGGCAGGATCTTTGAAGAGACCCGACCCAATTCTCTCACAAGGCTTAAATTTTTTATTGACATACAGAACGTTGCCCTCGGAAGATTAAGAAGTGAAAGGAGACAACTGATCGAAAGTAACGATCTTTCCTTCATGTGGAAATCAAAAAACACAAAAGAGAGTGGACAAAATGCACAACATGGCATGAGTCCAATTGCGACCAAGGAGAAGATTATAATAGAGCTTGGCGTCAACTACTTCAACCTCGACGTTAATTGTTTTCCCTTCTAGAGTAATCGGTAAACTAGTGAGAACACCAAGAGTTTAGATTCGCTTCCATCAAATGCTTCTAGAGCATTTGGAGATGAATTGAGAGCTGGAGAACAGATGGCTTTCCAGCAGACAGATGACATGACACATGTAGACACACCATTGTCCACGACTGCTCGATGGATATTCAGTCCATTAATCCCAACTTTAATGATTAGTGCAAGCTGGTGAGGGAGGCATGGGACGAAATTCTCTAAGTCGAAAGTTACAAGGCTCGAATCAGCAGGATCAACCCCACCGATGGCAGATAGCAAAGCCTTCTATTGGGACGGACAACTCTGAAGCACTTCTAATGCAGACATAGAAGATGGCGCATGAGCCAAATCCTCAACAATACTGTAATGTTGAGCAGCACGGGTGTTAGGATTGTAAGAAGACTTACGGAGTACACCTTTGGAAGGTGGTTGTACAATGCGCTCAGTATTGGGCCTTTCAATCTGAAGAGGGCTAGAAGCAGGTGGAGGAGGAGGACCATCAACGATCTCTTTCCCCGCTGCCTAACATGGTTCAATATAATATTTCGACCAAGTAGCAATAGAAACAGATGCAGGACCATTCATCATGAAAACCTGAGAGCCAAATGGGGCAAAGGACTGAGGTTTCTCTACCAAATGAGTTTGCTATGACGGAAATGGTTCTTTGAGAACAGTCAGATTTCCTTGTGTGCCTTTGAGAAATCGATTCACTTCGGCCCATCGAGGAAATTCCTTGGTGTAGTGCTCTTCGTCACAAATCAAGCAAGGGTACTTCGGTTTACGCTGTGAACCATCTCAGCACAAGATTTCTGAGAATCATGTTTCAAGGTATCGACTTTGGCCTTACCTTTACCATTATTGTTACCCTTGGAAGTTTTATCCGTTGGATTGGCCCGAACAACATTCACTTCCGCGGTTTTACTATAGTTCGGGATCGACTGAGAACCAATATCATTGGAAGGAGTGGATTTTTTCTACCCAGGATTCAGAGGAGGAGACTTCTGAGAAGTCTGAGACATGGAACCGATGATACTGTCGATAGATGCCGTCACCGGTGCTTTGGAAGTTCCAGGTCTAGGAGCATCAGGCAAGAGTTCGTACAACGTGCCAGATTGAGAGTACATGAGATCAAGGTACTGGGAACGAGCAATGGCTTGTTCCTCAGTAACGTATGCCCCCATAGCAATGTCCTTAGCAATCAGAGCAATGAAGAAGGTAGTAAACCAATCGGTTCGAAGCTGATCAGGAATGTCAAACTTGATCAGACGACGACAACACCTCCATTCATGAATATGATCTGAGATATGAGTAGATCGATCTTGCTTCAAGGATGTGAGGAGGTGTGTCCTGGTTTCATACCGAACCGGTAATTTAAAGTGCGTGAGAAAAGCAATGGCTAAAGAGTTGAAATCTTGGAAGACACCACGAGATAACTCTATGTACCACTTGGCAGTGGCACGAGTAAGAGTCCGTTGGAAAAGACGAAGTCAGATAGAATCTTCAACCCAAGAGTTAGAGGAACAACAAAGATGGTATGTCATAACATACACTTAGGGGTATTCTCTGAACTTACCCTCAAACTTGGGACAATCACCAGGAATTTTGGTTGGAACTGGAGGCCAATGCAGGTTATGAAGGATCGGATAGTTCATCAACTCTGACACATCAAGCAGTACATAGCGAGAAAAGGAAATTGAGGATTAAAAGGCATTGCAGGTCGTTGATAAATACAAGTGTTAGCATTCAACCTAGGTTAAGAGTAATTATTCTCCCATACGTTTTGTCCTGGAGGGATTTTCCCATAGGGATTATAAGCCAAATAGTTCTGCCCATACATGGGTTGAGGACCGGGATATTGATTCTAAGCATACCATTGAGGTCCTTGCTCAGAAACATATGGATTTTTCTGTGGAATGTAAGCATTGCCTTGAGGTGGATTATACACTATCTGGGATTGACCTTGAGGATAATAAGTGAAACCTTGGGGCACACTATATACCTCCTCAGATTGACCTTGAGGAGGGTAAGTAGTGCCTTTAGGTTGAGCAGGTTGTCTCTGTGGAGTAGGTTGACCTGGATAATAAGGTTGGATAGGTTGTCCTTGCAGAGCAGGGTGGCCTGGTTACTAAGAGCCACCTGGTTGCCCTTGTGAAATATGTTGGCCCGATGGTTGGGATGGGCCAGGTTTCCCCTGAAAACCAGGTTGACCTGGTGCAGGACCTTAGGGTTTCCCTTGTTTTAAAAGAGTTTGGCCTTGCTGAACGTAAGGTTGATGCTATTGCATAGAAGGTTGTCCCTGTGGTAGATATTTTTGCACCCTGGGAACATAAGATGCTCCCTGTTGAAATTGAGGTTGAACAGAAGGACCGTAGGGTTGTCCTTGTTGGGTCAAAGGTTTTCCCTGTAAAGGTTTTCCTTGTGGACCATAACGTTATCCCTATGGACCAGAGGGTTGTCGCTATTGAGCTGAAGGTTTTCCCTAAAAGGGTTGTCCTTGTAGGCCTGAGGGTTGTCTCAGATGGTAAACAGGTTGATTGGGATCAATCAGAGGTAAATATACGAGATTATTGTATACATCATAATGATGTGGAGGATTTCCAGAAGCTTGCGGCTACTGAGAACCCTGAGGTGTGGAATTCTGCTGCTGAGGGTCCGGAGAGGGAGAATATCATTGCTGAATAGCTAAAAAATAGTCATCGAATGTATAACTGCTCGGAATATAAGTAGAAACAATAGGTGCAGTACAAGTAGATTGGATTTCCACCACGCGGGGCTCTGATCCACTCACAACGGGCCTAACAGGCATTATGGGATTGATAAAGATAGACCTGTGAACATCAACAGACCCTGACGACGGCTAAGTCGTACTAACAACCAGTGCAGATGGAGCAAAAAATATAGTGGGCCGGACAGGAATGAAAGTTACAATCGTCAATGTCACAGGAGTCGAGGGTGATGCCCCCGATACCGAGACAACTGAACTCGCAGAGGGAGTTGACGTATCAGTCCATATCAGATTCTTATTCAATGATTGAACACCGGAAAGAATCTGACCCAAAATTTGATAACCACATGGGAGAGACACTGGTTGTGAGGAATGTTGTGAGGAGACATAAGGAAAATTCTCCGAAGGGAGATGATTTTCTCCTGTAAAAACTGTTGAAGCCCCGAAAATCGGGTCTACAACAAGGGGGATACCCACCCGGTCCGGATCTTGGTTGGAAGCTCCTTTTCCATTTGGTATAGTGGGTCCGACTGGGGATAATGGGACCAGTTTCCCAATATGTGTGTGTGTGTTGAGAATTGATATTTCCTTTCTAAAAGTTCCTAAGTGAAATGATTTTATTATAATTCTAATCTATAACATGAAATTGTATTCTAATAAATAGAAATATCTAATTCTAAACTAACTCGGGATGTAATCTTTCCGTTATGTGATCTAAAATGATTTCAAATAAAAATTGGTAATAAATATCATTCAATTGTTATAAGAAAAGAATTCAATAAACATAAACCACTTCGTATAAAAATTTAGACAAAACAGTTGTGAAAAACATATCGCATAATAAGCTACTCATATATTAAGCATAAACAAATAGCTATCACTGTACAAAAGTGCCAAATGATAACTCAAGAATTCAATCATTAATACATAAACAACTGAACATAAATATCACTTTAACACAGAGGCAGAAATAGTTAAGAGATAAAAGTACCATTTATAACTAGTTCTACTCATGAGCTTCAAGCAATAATGACTTATCTCTTCTTAATCCAACATCCACTAAGAGTAAAAAAGTGCAACATCAGTAGTAGATATTAAACGCAGATATCAATAAATCATGTTCCATTCATTCATCAAAACCTCCTCGGAGGGTGCAAAAGTGCATGTTCTGAGGACAAGTTTTTGACAAATTTCAGGACCCTTCTCTAAATGCATGAGAAGGGTTTAAATACTACTAACTAAATATAAAAATAATTAATTACAAAAATGTGGGATATGGTTTAAATGACCGTCCTCTTGTTAGGCAAAAATAAAGCAAAATTAATACTAAATCTAAAATTAAAACTAACAACTAACTACTTGTGAATCTATTCTTTGAAATTGCAAGTGTTCAACATTTGTTTGAGAAGAGTTGGCTGGCCAACTTCCGACTTTAATTGTCCTATGAAAACGGAATCGGCAAGAGCTGGCGCCATCTTATCGGCAGAATTGATGATAAATTTGAGAGTCATGCACTCGCTGTGTGGTTTTACCAAACACGCCCAGTAAGAATCTCAATTCAACTTAGTTAACCTTTTAATCGATTCTACCTTTTCTTGAGCCTTCTGTCTCCAGTTTGTCTGCAGTTACTGTGCTTTCGGTAGATACCCTGGAGAAGTTTCTGAGATCAAATTTTCCTTGTGCAAATTTTCATTTATGCAATCAATAACATTATTTGCTGCTGTGGCTGCTTCTTCTGCCGCTTGCTCTGCTTTCCTGATTTGTACATCCCAATTATTAAAGAGAATTTCTTTGTGATTGTCATTGATTATTGGTGCATCTAATCTTTTCCCCTCCTCTGTTTCTTGCCAAGCCAAATAGTCAGTAACTCTTTTATCAGTTAAATCATAATCATGTCGTAAGTCTACGACATGATTAGTGATTTTATCACTTTCTTCACAATAAGAGTTCCACTGTAATATTCTTTGGCATAATATTTCATGTTGCTGCAGTAGTTGGTCATTTAAGGAAATGGACTCTGTGATGAATTCTGTAAGTTTGGGATCACCTTTGCGCATCTCTTGCATAACATGTAGTTGTTTTTATTTTTCAGTCAAATTGTTCTGGTATCCTATCTGCATTTGTTGGAAGTCCTGTTGTAATTTTTCAAGATGTTTCTGTGCTTCATTGTTGGCGTTGGCTTGTTGCAGTTGTTGTTGCAAAACCTGTACTTGATCTTCTTTCTCGTTCAGTAATTGTTGTACCTTAGATGCTTTATCAATGGCTGCAAAGGCATATGCTCCTGTGATCTGAGATAATTTGGTGAGATTTTCAATTGGATCAGTGGTAGGATCTTGCCATAGGACGTCTAATTGTTCTGCATCATGAGAGAGCACATTTTCCAATTTTATTTTCTTCCTTTGTCTTCTTACCACTGCCTTGTGTTGTGGACTATAAAATACATCAAGACGAGGAATTTCCTCTATTTTGAGCATAATTTCAGAGGATGGGGTAATGGGAATATGTTCCATTTCCGAGACATTGCTAGTTATTCCTGTGATTATATCTTTTGTTGTCTGTACATTACTCACAGGTGTCTGTGTGTTCTGTCCTTCAATATTGATTAAATCATTGAATGTCTCCCATTCTTTATCTAACTCAGTTCTGACTGATGGTTGCTATACAATGAGAGGGGGAAGATTTAGCTGAGGAGAGGTCGAAACCCGTTGCTATGAGAGCTCCTTTTACTGAGCAGTGTCCCTTACTTACCCTTCACTTTTATCATGGTCATTGTCAGACCTCTTAGAGTGTTCAGATGTTTCTCTCCTAGACTTGGATTTAGATATTTCTGTACCTGAACTTCCACTGAGACTAATACTGGGAGTTGGTTCGCTTATGGGTTCCAGGCGTAATTTATCCAAAGGGATAGTAGTTAACCTCCTTTCCCTGTATATCTTGAACTCTTGAAATTTTGCTGGAGGAAACCGTATTTGGGCTGAATGTAGAATCTCTTTAAATGTGCATTTTTCTTGGAACATGTCATCAAAAAGATCATCTTCTTTAGAAAACACTCTTATTTTGATTGCAGTAGTGAAATTTTTAACAATATCATAGGGGTCGAACGGTCTTCTTGGAAACTTGAACAAATGTAAACATGTAATGTTGTTTACTTCTTTGAATGCATGGCCTACATAAAATAATGAAAAGGCTCCACAGGCCACAGGAAATTGTAGACAGATAGCCTTCTTTTTTTCCTTCAAATCTTTAGTCAAAACTCCTTCTCCGCAGGTTTGATAAGAAATTTCTCGTGCCATGAGTTTATCAGGAACATACAAAGGTAAAACATAAGGGGAAGTGAAACTTCCAAAAACCCCGACATATGTAAATAGTTCTTCTCCAAACCATCTCGCAACAGGCAGTATGTCTACCTCTGCTTCAGTTGAAAACCTAGGAGCATCTTTATCATACAACATTTTGTATAAGGGCAACATGACTCCATGACATATCTTGTAAAAATAGGGAATGAACTTGGAATCCCACAATTCTTTGTGATAAATATGAATGGGTAAGGGGTCTTGAGTCGTCCATTTCCAACCCATTAAAGGAAACTTGGAAACATAACAGATTGAATCCATCACATAAGCAGATAAGTAAAAAGGGGGATAAATTCTCTGAGAAATAGTTCTTTTAGACTGATAATTCAAAATGGTCATGGCTAGGTTGTTAGATAATATCTTAGCCCAATCCACAACAGTAGCATTAACAGCGGCATTCAATAATGGTAGCCATTCAGATGAAAACTTATTAATGTTTGGCTTTTCAAAAAGCCTACAGAGCATAGCAGCAGCAAAGCAATACAGAGAAGTGGGAGAACCAGTACTATACATACCGTGTTTATCGTTTTTTAATGGTTCGTCTCTCCTTGACTAGTCCTTGGTGCATTCTGCCAGGTTTTCATTTTCTTTAGCAAACTTCTCCATGAACTGTTTTTTATAAGTCGCTTGTGGCTCCGGCAAATGATACATGAGTCTCAAATCTTGTGGAGTAAATAAGTTGATGATTTCTTGACCTTGAGTCTTAAACTGTCTGTTTGTAATATCAGTGCTGTCCAGTACCCATTTAACCATATCCATGTATGGAAGAATTTTGGGTCTTGCCGCTATCCGGTGCAAGAATGAGCAAGCTAGCTCTGTAATGGATGCATCAGAAGTCCCATGTGAGCCTGCAGTAGCTATAACCTCCATTACTCTGGGGTTTTGTTCCTCAAGTAGATTATACATGCCTTCCCAAGTAGTAATACCAGAATCTATGTTACAGGCGGTGTCTGTATACAAGGGCGTCATTTCTTTGTCTTCATAATTCAGAGTCTTGTCTTTCTTTCCCATAATACCTTGAATATTGCTTTGTATAGTTCTATGTTCTTCGCTCCTGCAGTTTACGAATTAAGTGAGAATAATGATAAGAAAAAGGTGATGCTAAAGTTTTAAATGCTGAAGACGTATAAAATATACCACCTTACGTGAAATAGCTCTTCGATCAGAACAAAACCATATTTCATTTATGATTGACAACCAATTCATTGATTAACATTAAAGCACATAACCAGGTCGCGGTTTCTGGAAAGATTTTTTTCATATAATGAGCCTTAAATATTTGCGATAAGGCGATCTACGATTTGCTTCGCAATATCGCAAAATCGCAATATTGCAAATCGCAATCTCGTAAAATTGCAATATTACAATACCGCAATATCGCAATATCGCAAAATAGTTGGATTGCAGCAAATGACAAATCTCCGTTAATGTGTTTTTCTACGAAATGCGATTTGCAATATATGCCATCGCATATCGACGGTTTTGAGATTTTCAGCATAACATATGACATTTGAAGCATGTGATGCGATGAATGTTCTTTTAATGCGTAGTTTCGTATCTCGATATCGCAATCTTAGAATTCCGCTTGTAACGAGGTATTCATTACCTTTTTGCGATGCGATATTTCTTTAAAGAATGATTTTATTCTATCCTATCATAAAACTTAAGTTTTTAGATTTTTCAAGGGATATTCTCCTAAGTTGATGATAGTAAGTTTTATTGAAAAAGGAAATACAAGCACTAATCGATTTTTTAAAATTTTTTGACTAAGGGTCCCCATTTATTTAGTATTAGTGATAATACTAAATAAAAAGGGGGGTTGTTGTTGGCCACAACAATTGGCGATTCACTCGGAAGAACCAGTTATCTCTACTTTTCTTTTGAATTTTCTAAACTTTCAATATAGAAATTTTTTCAGAAAATCAAACTTTATTATAGAAAGAGAAAGCACATTATGCTTTTATATATCAATGATATTTTGTTTCTTGTATATTCAACTTTGACTATTTACTTCCTCAAGCTAGTCCTTGTATCTACATCAGTCATTACTTAGTATATAAAGATAAAAACAAAGGCTTCTCTGTAAATAAGTTTTAAATATGCTCATTTTTCGTAGGTAGAGCCTCTGCTGCGAGCAAGCGTTTATAGCCTCGACAGGGTTACCTGTTACCCAGCAATGATCTTGTATCCTACTTAGAGAAATATACAATTTTCAAAGAGAAATCCATATCCACACTTACTGTTTTTATTTTCTTTTTTATCCTTAAAGAACAATGTCTTGGTTTGATAGCCAATTTATGACAGTGCCATTCACTTGATTTATAACTTTGTTGAACAAGTTGGCTCGTGATGAGACCCCTTGTCTTTTGATTGCAACAATCTTGAGTCATTGCCCTGTTGTGGTATGCAGTATTGGCAAAGTCAGCAAGCTATAATATCTATGATCATGATAAGTCGGCTCGTGATGAGACCTCTTACTCTTTAAGTTAAAGTGTATTATTGGATTATCCCCGAACATTATAATTTCCTAGGTAGAGAGGAAGTCAGTGTTTCCTTAAGATAGTTCTGGACGACAATGGTAAAGTTTTTTGGAAAGAAATTTTCTACAGAGAATCTTCATTTTGTTATTGATACTTTTCATTAGACTGATATAAAACAATTTCCCACTAAAGGTTTCTTTTTTATCAAAATTTACAAGGTTGAAACTAGTATCATTTCTAGGCCTAAAGCCTTTAACTATATCTTTCAATAATAATGATCAATTTTCTAGAAGAATTCTATTTATACAAGTGAAAAAACAAAATCTAAAAGAGAATTTGTATCTTTTTTGTGAATTCCAAATGTAACCATTTACAACTAGTTTTACTATGAAAATAAAGAAAACTATTATAAAAAATAGAAGAATGATCTCCTATGGAAAATATTTTTTGAGGATTTGTCCATTAACAGGTAAAGACTCTCTTTTTCCTGTTAAATCTTGTAACATAAAAGTAGATGGACCTATGACTTCTGCAATTTGGAAAGGGCCAAACCACATTCGTTGAAATTTCGTATGTTTCCCTTTTTCCTCATGAGCCTTGTCCCATTTTAAAACTAGATCTCCGATCTGAAAGTCCTTTCTGGATATCATGTTTGAATCAAAAGAAGCTTTCACTAATTCTTGGTGATGAGCATGAGTTATTTTGGCCTTTTCTCATTGTTCTTCCAGCTTTATTATTTTCAGCTGTCTTAGTTGTAAAGAAGAAGTTGGTGCTTCATCAATATATTGAACTAAGGCCAAAGAAGGAATTTCTAGATGAGTTGGAAGAACCACTTCTTTCCCATAAATTAAATTAAAGGGAGAAGTGCCAATGGAGGCTTTCTGCGTTATTCGATCTGCCCATAAAGCATATATTAAAGACTTATGCCAATTTTTATGATTTTGATCAATGGTTCGCTTAATGATTCTGATTAAGTTTTTATTTGTAGATTCAACTAACCCATTTCCCTGTGGGTAATAATTGGCAGAGTATTTAAGTTTGAAACCTCTTTTGAGTGCAAATTCAGTCATAGCATTAATAGAAAAATACGATGCATTATCAAACATTAAAGCAGAAGGTAAACCAAACCTGGTGATTATGAACTGATCTATGAATTCGATGATATGCTCGGAATTGGCCGTCTTGAGAGGAACTGCTTCTACCCATTTAATAAAATAATCAGTTGCTGTAAGGATATACCTATGCTGTTTAGAAGAGTGAGGAACGATCTCACCTATATTTCCAATCCCCATTGATCAAAAGGCTACTCAATGTTGACTGGTTGCAGCGGCAATGATGGTTTCTTTTTTCTCCTAGCAGCGGTTTGAAAAACTTGACATTTCCTTACATAGCTATGTGAGTCTTTGAATAGTGTGGGCCAGTAATAGCCTGTGCAGAGGATTTTATGTGCAGTAGCATCTCCAGCATAATGTCCACCTGCTGGCCCATCATGAAGTTCCTGTAAGACTTTTTCAGCTTCAGATTTCTCAAGACATCTAAGGAGAACATAATCATAATTCATTCTAAAAAGAACATCATTCACGAGCTGATATTGTTTAGCTTTTAACCTTAGAGATTTTTTCTTGGTGTAATCGAGATTTGGAGGAGCATATCCATTCTTTAGATAAAATATGATATCAGCATATAATGATTCAACATCGTTTAGGCTTACCTCATACATTTGTATCTCTGCAGATGGCTTTTCAGAAATAAGCGATGCTCCAGCTAGTATTTTGCAGAAGCCTTGACCTCTTACAATACTTGCTGGTTTGATTTCCACATCATATTCTTGTAAGGTAGTAATCCAATTGGCTCTTTTCTCACCCACATCTTTCTGTATTAGGATATTTCTTACTGCTGGAAACGGTACTATGATTTTTGTATGGGTTTTAAAAGGGTCTGAAATATTTAATTGCTTTGAAAACAACATAAGCTTGTTTCTCTACATCTGAATAATTCAACTCAACCCCTTGTAAATTTGAACTGAAAAAAGCAATTGGGGCTTCTGCCTTGTCTTGATTTGCTTGAGTGAGTATCGCAGCATATGATTTATCAGAGGCAAATGTATATAAAATAAAAGGATCGGAAAAATTTGGAGTTGCTAAAGATGGAGCATTAACAATTGCTTGTTTGATTAGATTGAATGCCTCATATTCTTCTTGGCCCCATTTGAATTTTGAATTCTTTTTAATCATTTCTTGTAAAGGAGATACAATTCTTGAAAATTTTGGCACAAATCTCTTTACAAAATTAATCTGACCAAGAAAATATTGCATAGCTTTCTTATTATGGGGTAGGGGTATTTCGGAAATCTCCTTGATTCTGTTGGGATCAATATGAATTCCAGATTTTGACACTATGAATCCAAGAAGTTTTCCTTTACTTATTGCAAAAAAGGATTTTTTTGGGTTAAGTGAAATTCCATACCTTTGACAACATTGGAAGATCTGTTTTAAATCTCTAAGATGATTGCCTCGTTTCTTGGAATATACAGTTATATCATCCAAGTAAATTACCACTGAGTTGTTAACTAGTCCCTTGAATGCGATGTCCATGGCTCTTTGAAATGTGGCACCAGCGTTGATCAGACCAAAAGGCATCTTTTGATATGCATAAGTGCCCCATTTGGTTCTGAATGTGGTTTTCAATTGATCATCGTGATGGACCAACACTTGGTTGTAACCAGAGAAACCATCTAAGAAGGACATTAATTCTGATCCCACAACTGTCTGCAATATTTGCTCCATAGGAGGCAAAGGAAAATTATCTTTTTGGCAGGCTTTGTTAAGATTTCGAAAGTCAATGAAAATTATAATGTCTCCGTTCTTCTTTCTAACGGGAATCATATTGGAAACCCATTTAGAATGTCGAACGGGAAAAATAATCTTGGCTTTCAATAACTTATTGAGTTCAGATTTGATCTGGTTTTCTAGATTGGGATGGATCTTTCTCAGCTTTTGTTGGACAGGTTTTTCATCGTTTATCATTGGGATAGTATGTTGGATGATATAAGTGTCATAAGTTTTGAGTTCATCGTAGTTCCAAGAAAAGACACTTTTGTATTGTTTCAAAAGACGAACATATGCTAATTTTTCTTCAGGAGCTAGACCAAGGCCTAGGTTGATATTCTGTGGTTTGGCATCAGTTCCTAGATTTACTAATTCATAATTCAAAGTTGAACTTTGCAGTTTTAAATTGGTAGATCTTTTGAATCGATCTTTCAAATCATAAAGGTCTTCTAACTTGACTACTGACTTTGGCATAGCATTATTAGTGCTATATTGTTGCAATTGTCTATCATGTTGGTCTTCATCAATTATCTGATTGGTGTAAGATCCTTCAGATGTGAGGAAACTTCCAATATCAGGATCATCGTTGAAAATCCTCTAATTGGTAATGTTATTAGGAGTTGAGGGTCTAAAGATTAACTCAATTGAAAATCGATCAGGGCTATAGTCTTCTGCAGGAATGAGCTTGGAAGCTACGTTAGCTAGAAGGTCTGCACTAGCATTTTGGAGTCTGGGAATTGATGAAATATTAAATGCTATAAAGTGTTCAGTCAGATCTTGAACTACAGATTGATAATGCTTTAAATGACCTGATAAACAATGTATAGTATTATGTACCTGTTTGATTACAATTTCAGAATCTCCGAAAACTTGTAGATATTTGATATCTAATCCGATTGCTTTATATAATCCTTGGACTAAAGCTTCGTATTCTGCAGTATTATTAGTGCAATCGAACTCGAGTCTGCAAGTTAGCATAATTTTGTTTCCCTCTGGACTAATCAACACGCATCCTGCTCCTGCTCCTTCATTAGACTTAGAACCATCAAAAAATAACTTCCAAAATAAATATTTATTTACAGGAGTATCTATAAAATTAATACATCTAGAATTATCTGTTTGAGAAAAAATTTCTATTTGAGATCAAACAGAATGTTCTAAGTAAGGTGAATTATGAGCATTAAAATTTCCTAAGAAAGAATCAATTGAATAATTTCCAATAATGTTATTTCTATATGCTACCGGTTCATTTTCTCCTTCCAGTTCTGTTACTATGTATTTCTGATGTTTTTCTCACTCAACCTTTATTTGATTTGGTTTACCATTGTAAGGAAGCCACATGTGCGACCAATCAGTTGAAAAGTATCCATGAAGTTTTTCTAACCAATCTCTGCTAAGAATTAAGCAATAAAATTCTGGAATATATACAACTAAAATGTTGATAACTTGACATACCTTTGGATTAGATGACAATCTTATGGTAACCTGATTTAATTCACCGATCACTTCAACTTGCGATCGATCTAGCTAAACTATGCGCACAACAAATTTTTGCGGTTGAATGTTCAATTTTACACATATTGATTTTGGTAAAATATTAGATGAAGCTCCAGAATCCACTAAGCAATTATGCAAATTTTTATTGAAAACTTCATAAGTAAGAAGAAATGGGGGAGTATGAGATCTCGACCTTCCTCCAATTAAAGCGATATTTTCTAGATCAACTTTACTAATCATATTAGTTGGAGGTCTTCCCATCTCATGGGAAGCTTGAGAAATTACAGGTGCAGGCAAAGGTTTTTCTGGTATAGCATGTAATTCTTTCAAAAGTACCTTTTGTTGGTGTTTTAACTTGCTCAATTCATAAAAAGTGATGTTATCCCTAGTCTTCTTCATGTCTTCTATGATATTATACTCCATTTCATCCGAAACGATCAACGTTTTTTATGGAGTTGATGAATCTGTTTGGACTGGGTTGGTTTGAATTGCTTTAGATGTTGTTTTCTTGGTTGCAACTTTATCCTTAGTCATTGAGCTTGCGCTCTTTGGCTTAGGAGTAGGTTGAGGAGGATCAAGTTGATTTCTACTTTGAGTACTAACCGGGGATGCCTCTTGATATTCTTCATCTGGGAGGATGAAATCCCACATACCTTGTACCTCTACAACTTCTTCTTCATCGGTAGTTTCTTCAGTAGCAATCTTCTCTTCTTCTTCTTTTGATTCGTCATTTGTAATAGCATTTGGTGACTTTGAATCAGTTGAAGGGTTTCTTCTATAAGGCTTGAACGAATTTTTAGAAGATTTTTCTGCCACTTGTTTCTTAATGTCAACCATTTCGTTGGACATGGTCTTCAGAACTTTCTGCAATCCTTCTAAATCGAATGGATCTTTCGATTGTTTTTTCTTGGGGTCTTCCTTAAAAGTAACCTTCTTGGATTTTCATTATTCTATAGCATTTTTCTTTTCTAGAGAAATGATATGTTTCTCTACTGCTATTGCTTCCTTCATATTGTCAGCTAAAGTTGTTTTGTTAGCCCTATCAACAAATATTTCTATATTTGATGGTAAATAAGAGATGTACCATTCACTTCGCACTTCTTCGCTAGGCTTGGAAGCAGTAGGAACTTTATTTAACAGTTTATTGAAACGTGAATTAAAATCCTTGATAGGTTCTTTTGACTCAGCTCGAAGATTGGACAGGTCATTGATCAGTGTCGCTGTAGACCTGTCATCACCGAACTTAGTCAAAAATTGATCTTGGAAGATATCCCAACTAGTAATAGATCCAGACGGAAATGAGAAATACCATGATCCGGTTGCTCCTTGTAGAGTATAGGGAAAAAGTCGGACAACAACATCTTCATTAGTAACTCCATTGAGATTTATGGACAACATAAAGTTATTTATATGCTCTTCTGCTAGCATGCCTGCTTCAGGATTAAACTTAGGCAGCCATTTTTCAGGAAGGGCCGGTATTTGACTCAAGGGTGCAGGCATTAAGAATGCCCCTGGGTTATTCCATGGAGATTGGACCATCGCTGAACTAATAACAGAAGAAAGTGCAGAAGATGATCCCTACGGTTGGGAAGATGAGGATATTACGATTCCAGATGTTTGAGAAGGAGATGTAGAAGTTCCAGTGGACTGACAGACAATAGTCTGAAGTGGAGGTGTGGATGGTTGACTTTGTAGTGAAGAGGTTGAGATGGATGATGATGATGAAAGAGTCTCGCTATCAGACCCTTTAGGTGATTTCCTTGCTCTCTTCCTTGTAGGTAGAGGTAACTTAGTTGGCTGAATGCCAAGCTTTTCGCTCTGTAATCTGGTAAGAGGACGAGCAAGATTATATTTCAAAGTTACACTGCCTTCAGATTTATCAGATGTTTGAGGTGATATTGAAAATCGCTGAAGTTTATGGATCAAAGATTCAACTTCAGGAGGTTCAATAGTAGATTCTTCTGAAAATTCAGGGTTTGTGGCAGTGTCTATTGTTCTTTCGACTTCTGGCTCTAGATTTAAAGATTCTAAGTGCGATGGAGAATTCGGGGGAGATGGTGAGGGGGATTTACTCTCAAAACGGTATTTAGATTTTGACTTAATTGCCATTCATAGTTCAGGGCCCTCCTTCTAGCGCCAAATATGTTGAAGCCCCAAAAATTGGGTCTACAACAAGGGGGATACCCACCCGGTCCGGACCTTGGTTGGCAGCTCCTTTTCCGTTTGGTATAGTGGGTCCGACTGGGATAATGGGACAAATTTCCCAATATGTGTGTGTGTGTTGAGAATTGCTATTTCCTTTCTAAAAGTTCCTAAGTGAAATTCTTTTATTCTAATTCTAATCTATAACATGCAATTGTATTCTAATAAATAGAAATATCTAATTCTAAACTAACCCAGGATGTAATATTTTCGTTATGCGATCTAAAATGATTTCAAATAACAATTGGTAATAAAGATCATTCAACTATTATAAGAAAATAATTCAATAAAGATAAGCCACTTCATATAAAAAGTTAGACGAAACAGTTGTGAAAAACATATCGCATAATAAGCTACTCATATATTAAGCATAAACAAATAGCTATCACTGTACAAAAGTGAAAAATGATAACTCAAGCATTCAAGCATTAATACATAAAAAACTGAACATAAATATCACTTTAACACAGAGGCAGAAATAGTTAAGAGATAAAAGTACGATTTATAACTAGTTCTACTCATGAGCTTCAAGCAATAATGACTTATCTCTTCTTAATCCAACATCCACTAAGAGTACAAAAGTGCAACATCAGTAGTAGATATTAAACGCAAATATCAATAAATCATGTTCCATTCATTCATCAAAACCTCCTCGGAGGGTGCAAAAGTGCATGTTCTGAGGACAAGATTTCAACAAATTTCAGGACCCTTCTCTAAATGCATGAGAAGGGTTTAAATACTACTAACTAAATCTAAAAATAATTTATTACAAAAATGTAGGATACGGTTTAAATGACCATCCTCTTTTTAGGCAAAAATAAAGCAAAATTAATACTAAATCTAAAATTAAAACTAACAACTAACTACTTGTGAATCTGTTCGTTGAAATTGCAAGTGTTCAGCATTTGTTTGAGAGAGTTGGCTGGCTGACTTCCGACTTTAATTGTCCTGTGAAAACGGAATTGGCAAGAGCTGGCGCCATCTTCTCTACAGAATTGATGATACATTTGAGATTCATGCACTGGCTGTGTGGTTTTACCAAACACACCCAATAAGAATCCCAATTCAACTTAGTTAACCTTTTAATCGATTCTGCCTTTTCTTGAGCCTTCTGTCTCCAGTCTGTCTGCAGTTGCTGTGATTTCAGTAGATACCCTGGAGTAGCTTCTGAGATCAAATTTTCCTTGTGCAAATTTTCATTTATGCAATCAATAACATTATTTACTGTTGTGGCTGCTTCTTCTGCCACTTGCTCTGCTTTCCTGATTTGTGCATCCCAATTATTAAAGAGAATTTATTTGTGATTGTCATTGATTATTGGTGCATCTGCTCTTTTCCCCTCCTCTGTTTCTTGCCAAGCCAAATAGTCAGTAAATATTTTATCAGTTAAATCATAATCATGTCGTAATTCTACGACATGATTAGTGATTTTATCACTTTCTTCACAATAAGAGTTCCACTATAATATTCTTTGGCATAATATTTCCTGTTGCTGCAGTAGTTGGTCATTTAAGGAAATGGAATCTGTGATGAATTATGTAAGCTTGGGATCATATTTGTGCATCTCTTGCATAACCTGTAGTTGTTTTTCTTTTTCAGTCAAACTGTTCTGGTATCCTATCTGCATTTGTTGGAAGTCTTGTTGTAATTTTTCAAGATGTTTTTGTGCTTCATTGTTGGCATTGGCTTGTTGCAGTTGTTGTTGCAAAACCTGTACTTGATCTTCTTTCTCGTTCAGTAATTGTCGTACCTTAGATGTTTTATCAATGGCTACAAAGGCATATGCTCCTATGATCTGAGATAATTTGGTGAGATTTTCAGTTGGATTAGTGGTAGGATATTTCCATAGGAAGTCTAATTGTTCTGCATCATGAGAGAGCACATTTTCCAATTTTATTTTCTTCCTTTGTCTTCTTACCACTGCCTTGTGTTGTGGACTATAAAATACATCAAGAGGAGGAATTTCCTCTATTTTGAGAATAATTTCAGAGGATGGGGTAATGGGAATATGTTCCATTTTTGAGACATTGCTAGTTATTCCTGTGATTATATCTTTTGTTGTCTGTACATTACTCACAGGTGTCTGTGTGTTTTGTCCTTCAATATTGATTAAATCATTGAATGTCTCCCATTATTTATCTAACTCGGTTCTGACTGATGGTTGTTGTACAATGAGAGGGGGAATATTTAGTTGAGGAGAGGTCGAAACCTGTTGTTGTGAGAGCTCCTTTGACTGGGCAGTATCCCTTACTGACCCTTCACTTTTATCATGGTCATTGTCAGACCTCTTAGAGTGTTCAGACGTTTCTCTCCCAGACTTGGATTTAGATCTGTCTATACTTGAACTTCCACTGAGACTAATACTAGGAGTTGGTTCCCTTATGGGTTCCAGGCGTAATTTATCCAAAGGGATAGTAGTTAACCTCCTTTCCCTGTATATCTTGAACTCTTGAAATTCTGTTAAAGGAAACCGTATTTGGGTTGAATTTAGAATCTCTTTAAATGTGTCTTTTTCTTGGAACATGTCATCAAAAAGATCATCTTATTTATAAAACACTCTTATTTTGACTGCAGTAGTGAAATTTTTAACAATATCATAGGGGTTGAACGGTGTTCTTGGAAACTTGAAAAAACGTAAACATGTAATGTTGTTTACTTCTTTGAATGCATGGCCTACATCAAATAATGAAAAGGCTCCACAAGCCACAGGAAATTGTGGCCAGATAGCCTTCTTTTTGTCCTTCAAATCTTTAGTCAAACCTCCTTCTCCGCAGGTTTGATAAGCGATTTCTCATGCCATGAGTTTATCAGGAACATACAAAGGTAAAACATGAGGGGAAGCGAAACTTCCAAAAACCCTTACATATGTAAACAGTTCTTCTCCAAACCATCTCACAACAGGAAGTATGTCTACCTTTGCTTCAGGAGAAAACATAGGAGCATCTTTATCATACAAAATTTTGTACAAGGGCAACATGACTCCATGACATATCTTGTAAAAATAGGGAATGAACTTGGAATCCCAAAATTCTTTGTGATAAATATGAATGGGTAAGGGGTCTTGAGTCGTCCATTTCCAACCCATTAAAGGAAACTTGGAAACATAACAGATTGAATCCATCACATAAGCATATAAGTAAAAAGGGGGATAAATTCTCTGAGAAACAGTTCTTTTAGACCGATAATTCAAAATGGTCGTGCCTAAGTTGTCAGATAATATCTTAGCCCAATCCACAATAGTAGAATTAATAGCAGCATTCAATAATGGTAGCCATTCAGATGAAAAATTATTAATGTCTGGCTTTCCAAAAAGCCTACAGAGCATAGCAGCAACAAAGCAATACAGAGAAGTGAGAGAACCAATACTATACATACCATGTTTATCCCTTTTTAATGGTTCATCTCTCCTTGAACAGTCCTTGGTGCATTCTGTCAGGTTTTCATTTTCTTTAACAAAATTCTCCATGAACTGTTTGTTATAAGTCTCTTGTGGCTCCGGTAAATGATACATGAGTCTCAAATCTTGTGAAGTAAATGAGCCGATGAGTTCTTGACCTTGAGTCTTAAACTGTCTGTTTGTAATATCAGTGCTGTCCAGTACCCATTTAACCATATCCGTGTATGGAAGAATTTTGGGCCTTGCCGCTATCCGGTGCAAGAATGAGCAAGCTAGCTCTGTAATGGATGCATCAGAAGACCCATGTGAGCCTACAGTAGCTATAACCTCCATTACTCTAGGGTTCTCTTTCTCAAGTAGATTATACATGCCTTCACAAGTAGTAATACCAGCATCTTTGTTACAGGCGGTGTCTGTATACAAGGGCGTCATTTCTTTGTCTTCAGAATTCAGAGTCTTGTCTTTCTTTCCCATAATACCCTGAATATTGCTTTGTATAGTTCTCTGTTCTTCGCTCCTGCAATTTATGAATTAAGTGAGAATAATGAGAAGAAAAAGGTGACGGGAAAGTTTTAAATGCTGAAGACGTATAAAATATACCACCTTACGTGAAATAGCTCTTCGATCAGAATGAAACCATATTTCATTAATGATTGACAACCAATTCATTGATTAACATTAAAGCACATAACCAGGTCTCGGTTTATGGAAAGATTTTTTTTGTATAATGAGCCTTAAATATCTGCGATAAGGCGATCTGCGATTTTCTTCACAATATCGCAGATCGCAATCTCGTAAAATTGCAATATTATAATACCGCAATATCGCAGTATCGCAAAATAGCCGGATCACAGCAAATGACAAATCTCCATTAATGTGTTTTTCTGCGAAATGCGATTTGCGATATATGCCATCGCATATCGGCGGTTTTGAGGTTTTCAGCGTAACATATGACATTTGAAGCATGCGATGTGATGAGTGTTCTTTTAATGCATAGTTTCGTATCGCGATCTCGCAATCTTAGAATTCCGCTTGTAAGGAGGTATTAATTACCTTTTTGTGATGCGATATTTCTTTAAAGAATGATTTTATTCTATCCTATCATAAAACTTAAGTTTTTATATTTTTCAAGGGATATTCTCCTAAGTTTATGATAGTAAGTTTTATTGAAAAGGAAATACAAGCACTAATCGATTTTTTTAAATTTTTTGACTAAGGGTCCCCATTTATTTAGTATTAGTGATAATACTAAATAAAAAGGGGGATTGTTGCTGGCCACAACAGAAACATAGAGCTCTTCACTACTAATGGGACTCGAATAATCCATGTCAGATGAAGCCAGTTGATCATGAAAAAGATGATGAACAGTACCGAGTAAGGTAGTAGCTAGTAAGGTGATTCCAAGGTAAGAGGAGAGAAGTCTTCCTCGTTCCCAAAACCAGACCAAGCGTCCCGATGTTGCCAATTGATATCAAATGGCTTGTCAAGAGGATATTGGGTAGCGAGAGGTAAGATACTTAGATTAAGAGACTGCGAGAAATCAATAGAGCTAGTGGTTTGAGATGCTTCCGAAGAAACTTCAGGAGAAGGATCACCACTAGGAGGTAGTGAAGAGGATGATGAAACTGGTGGTTCCGCCACTATGACAATGTTTCAAGATAGAAAGGAAACGAGATATCCTATTCGAGGCTTCAAGACCAAACACTAAGGAACTACCAAAAAAAATTCAAGCGAATATATTTAACGGGTGTTATCACACAATCAAACCTGATAGGCTGCCAATCAAGTTCATCTCATGTAACTGTTTTAGACCAATATTTTGGCTGAGGCTTAGCCTCCTCAACCTGAGAGGGCTCTCTCAAGGGTTTATGATTTTTTGATAAATATGTAGATGGCTAACTCTATATGGGATAAAAGTAGATAAATGATATAAACTGGTTGTAAATCACATTATCAAGTGTACATTGGGCTTATGGAGTCATAATAGCTTCAGCAAAACCAAAAAAATCTACCTAGCATGGAAGTCAAGGCATATCAGAGTTCAATTCAAGGAATACACATGCAGAACAGTGAAACACACAGTTAGTTTGTTTATGAAGGAAGTCAGAGCATCATTGATGAATTCTCAGTAACATAAACAAACACCACTGCAATAGAATGTTGAAAAGATGCCATCAGAACAAGAACATACAATAACTCTTCATGAATCTTGATTTTTCTAAGTAGAAATTCTGTATTAAGCTGAAAACAGTCACTTACAATAAACATAGTATTTTTTCTAACAAATGTCCAACCCTTTCTATTTCGACTCCTTGATATTTTATAGATCATTTACATCATAAGATAAGCTTCTCCACAACTTGATACATCGAATTCCTATTTTTGACACCTATCCTAACCATAAAACATGATTTATTACAAAAACAGCTGTAAACCTAATACAGAGTCCTATTACAAATATAATTAGAACTCTTTTAACTCAACTCAAAACAAATTTATCTAAACTTAATTACATCAATTTTTAAAACCTATATTTCCATAAAGTCAAACTCTGATGATGAGCTCCAACCTGTTATGATGATAATGTTGATGATGTTGATCTCCTGCAAACTAGGAAATTACTCCCCTGTTTTTAGGCTTAGGATTCTTCAAGATTTGAAGAAACTTTAACCACCATGAAATTATGAATTCGAAGTCATTTGTTGTCAGGATTTGAAATAACATGTGTTCAAAATCATCCATAGATGCCAGCTGTACAAAATCATCATCAAACTACTGAAAATAACCAAAACAAACCTGCGCTACAAAAGCAGCACAGTTTCGTAGCGCGGTCTTTTTAACCCTTTATCTTCAAAATTTTGGCTTCTTCTTCTCAGTTTTATCTTCACTATCACTTAGCACAGCTTCCCTAGCAATTTTAGGTCTTCATACACATATTTTCCCTTCCAAAATTTAAGAGAAAGAGTGAAAAAGCATGCTACAGCAGTTTCGTAGCGCCTTTCATTGATTTTGCACTGTGTGCGCTACGAAACTGATGTGTAAGCAATTTTAACCATATTTTCTTAAAAATTTGAAACAAAAAGGTGCCAAAACTTTAGAAAATCACTTGCTTCATCAAAACCATCATCTATTTGGACTAAAAACATAACCTTCATAAAATTTATTCCTCATTTTCCATTTGAGTTTGCTTTGAATTTGTCATTTTGTACCTCTGTTCTTTAGTTAATTTTGAGACTATTTTAATTGCAGCTCCAAATCCTCCAATTGGCCTCTTAGATTTCTATTACTGGCTGTAAAATATGTGTTGATCACTCTAACAAATTTTGCTTCTTTAATAGATGGAACTGTCCATGTAAAAAGCTGCTCTGCAGTGCTTGGAATCTCTGACCTAGAAACTATTTGTCCTTCCCAAACAACCTTCATCCTCTTGAATTCTGTCTTCTCAATGTTTTGATTTTTGGCCCTCTTTCTCATCATTCCCATCTCTTGGTTTGCTAGCTTCAACCTTTCTTCCAGCAGTTGACACTCTGTCATGTGTTCCTTTCCCTTAATTATCTTGCTCGTTGCATGCTCCACTATAGGTGATGAGAGATCAACCACCTCTTTAGGGACTCTGGCTGCTTCAATAGTTACTTGGATATTTTTTCTGCCTTCTTGGAGTTTCTTTTCATGCCTAGTTAAAGGTTTCCTAGCTTGAAAAACAAAGGCTGCATTCTCACCTTCAAATTCCAATTTCTTTGTTGATTTCATTTTTCTTTGTTTGTGTTCATCTACTTCAATGAAATTTGCCTGAAAAATGGGTGATTATTCTATATCAATTGCATGAATTATATCATCCAAGTTGCTTTTCATAATTGGGCTGTCCTCTGTCACTGAAACAACTACTTTTCCCTTTGATGTTGTTGCTTGGATTCTTGTCTTTCTTTGGATCTCCTGCTTACTGGCCACTTGTTTTTGTTTTGTTTATTTGACCCTTTCCACTCTATGTTTTGCAGGTGATTGCGTTTTTGCAATAAGCACTGATGTTTTCTCTGTTCTATCTTCAACATGTTTCCCTGGTTTCAATTTTACAAACCTCTTTTATTTAGTAACCATTGGCTGATTGGATTCTTCTACTGGTGGTGAAGGATTCCCCTTAATCTTAGGGTTTCTAGCTGGGGTTAGGGATTCCATTTTAAATCCACTCATAAATAAAAAGGAATACCAATCCCTATTTATTTTCTGAATCTCATTCAAAACCAGTAACTTTATAAAACCGTGATGAAACATAGATGTTTCACAGCCATCAGATTTAGCTTGGACTTTGTTAGCCATTTTGGCAAGGTTTCTATGCAAGTAAAATGGTAAATATAATGATATCATACCTGTGAAATGCAGTAGCAGTTTGAAATGGTACCTTCCTTCACATGTGAAATGTATTTGAATATTGAATAGCAAATTTGCATAGTTGTCCTTGATACAACTTCTGGGTATTGCATTGTTCAGGTCCATGTCTACATATTCAGGTTTCATAAATTCCTTGCATGGTTACATGTCGAACCTAAAACCTTTAAACTAATATTCCTGTCCCCTTGGTATATCTGTCACAACAGCTATGATCTCAGGTGTAATTGGCATATTTATCATTCGAATTTTGGTAGTGGTTCCACTGAAATGTAAAGCAAACTCTTTAGACACCTGAGTGTGGCAACCCTGCAGCTTTTCACAAAATTTGAGACAACCAGCTTTGCTAAAAGCCTCCATTACCATTTTATCCTCAACAATAGCATTTGCATTATCAGGCTCGTATCTTAGACAATGTACCCCTCTGTGGACCTTCTTCTCCTCTACCATGTTTCTTGTAAAGAAAACTTATTAGCTTCTCTAAAACCTGTAAAACAACCTCTCTTGATTTGATGAACAACCTCGCTTGATTTGATGAACAACCTCACTTGATAATGGTGAAATTTGTCTTTTAATAGAACAACCACAAACTTATCTTTACTTCTTCAGAGTTTGAACAACATATGTGAAGGTAAATGAAACAGAGATGACTCAATTAGGAAAAAAAATCGAATTAGAGATGTCACCTCATGACTAAATGATGTTTGATTGATATCCTATCATGACTATGATGACTGTAGGATAGGTAAGTACATGGAATCTAGTAACTAAATGACTCACCATACCCCTATCATATCATTCCCCAACTGAAACTAATAGATCTCGGCTTATTTGCCACGATAGCTAAGAAACTGTTCTTTCGTAGCGCTCACAGTGTAATTTTTGCACTTTGCGCTACGAAAGTAGCAACGCTTTCATAGTGAAAAACTCCCTTTTTGAACTAATGGCGCTACGAAACCGTGGATTTCTGGCTAATTGCATAAAATTAAACCAAAACTTATTTAAATGACCCTTGAATGAAAAATGTGAGTTTTTTTACCATGGAATGGACCTATAAAGACCTTATTTGAATTTTGATGATGAACACTAAAACTCTAAAAACTATGACATACCCTTAACCATACTAAAATGACTTTCAAAGCTATTTATACCATGATCAAAACAGAGTTGACATACAATGTTTTGAAAAAAAAAATTGGTGATAACAACGAGCATGTGATCGTAGGTAGTTATTTTTATGACATTGAAATGAAACTTTGTTTTTTCATGTTTTAAGAGTCGAGAAATAGGCAAAAGATGACTCTAGTCACTTTCAGATTGAACAAGCGTGAAAGGACAAGTGCTTGTTGATATTTTCACTTTTAGAGAGTCACGAAAAGACCAAAATAACTACTCAAGTAATCTAAGAAAGAGAGTGTACAAAGTTTCTGTACGTGCAGGTAGTCTCCTCGACTGCTGTGTTCGGTGTATCACAGTTACAGGGCAACATACTCGGCTTCCTATGGATAAAGGATTGCAACCTATGAGGGTCTCCCTTTATATACGCGACAATATAGGGAGAAAAAATCTGTGCTAGTTGTCTAATGCCAAGTGGCGAATGACAACTACTAGGTTTAACGATGCTGAAACACGTCACTAGCCTAGACCTCTAAAATATTTGTGTTAGGTTTCAGTGCTTCATTAGGTTGATTGAATCCATTTTAAGATTGATCTTGAATTAATGTTGTGAATTCAAGGCCTTACTGAATGTGATCTCGAATTCCTAAATGCACACTACATGCAAAAGAACATAATTTCCATTCAATGAATGCTAGCTAAGAGAAGGATAGAAATCTATGAAAAAGTAGCAATCAGTTGAAACATAACAAGAATTTCACTAATGCATCTAATACAACCAAATGAGAAAACGAAAACTCTTTCCTAGTTCACTAAGAGCCAGTAATGCAAAAGAACATTTTCATTTTCAATCAAAGCGAAAGAATGCAATTTCTTGTCTTTTTAGATGAATGAAGCACACAATGCACTGTTACACTAAAAAGAAAAATAAACACTAGTTTTGAGTACTACGAATGTAATGATCTAAAACAAAGAGACCAATGTAATACAAACATAAAATGTACTCAAAACAAGGATGCACTCTTCCAAGCAAACGGAGAGCTTTCGAAAACGATCCAACGAGCAATGTAATCTATGCTTGAAGTGACAAATGGAGAGTTAAATGAAAACAAAAGTGATCATTCAACAAGCCAAAGACACGAAGAATCGAGAGAAAAACTAAAAAAATCAGTCAGTGAATTGAAATGACAAAGATCAAAATGACTTGAACTTAACTCAGAAGGCTCAATGAGGAGAGGGCCGAAAAAACAGCACAAGGCACCTAGAAACCCTAGGGCCACAAACTCCATTGATAATATGATGGAAAAACAACTGAGAAGATTGAGATTACAGAGTCAAAACAATCTCAATAGACCAATTACAAGGTAAAAAACCAATCCAGAGCCAAGAAACACTGACAAAAACCTAGAAAAGAGGTCAAATCAAATCCTACAGGATTCGGCGTGACCATTTAGCTATAATCCATGCTAAACAGGGGTTTTCGCTCCTGTGACAAAAGCAATGTGCGCCAATCGGCGCGACTGTTCAACGAAAATCCGCGTCGAGCTAGAAACACCATGGGAAAAATAAAATAAAACCACTGAACAAAGGTCAGACTTGACACTCTGGAACTAAACAGGATGGGTGAAAACAGTCAGACAAGTCAAGCAAAGCAGAAAAATGATAAAATGACCAAAGTTGACTCGACAAACCAAACACTCGACAAACAACGAGACGAAAAACACACACTGATTCCCCAGCGGAGTCGCCAACTTGTTTTGTAGGTAAATCCCCTCTATGGACAAAGGTGATCCCTCTATCCCTAGGGTGCGTCTAGCAGTAAGAGGACATGGTAATGTGTCGATTCCTAATTAATTAATGAAACTGAGTCGTGATAGATGTCCTACCTTTGTTCCAATGCAGTTGTCGTAGCTGTGGCAATAGTCTCCTGATCTTCATCCCAATATGTTGTGGTCCTTCAACAATGGTACTCAGGAGCCTACACAAGGATCAGAGAACAATAGCAGCATACGAAAAAATATCTGCATTCATAACTATCTAATTGGTCAAGGAGAATTAAACGTATTGCACAAGCTTAATCATATCAAATGCAAGACGGGAACCAAAACATCAGTCTTGTATTAATTAAGAGAAAGAAAGAGATTACAACCAAATGAGCCTTGATGTCGGAGCCTCCTTCAGCAGGCTGCATACAAAATTCTACGAGTTGGCTATTTTTGGCCTTCCTTGTTTAAGGATGCCAAACAATATGTCAAACGATGTGATAGCTATCAGCAAGTTGGCCAACCTAATCAAACCAATGAAATTCCTTTATGTCCTCAGGTTATGATTGAGCCTTTTGAAAAATGGACCATTGATTTTTTAGGACCAATAAATCCAATGTCATTAAATAAAAATCATATTTTGGTTTGTACAAATTTTGTTACGAAATGGGTATAAGCTAAAGCTATTTCTTTTTCTACTGAAAAATTTGTTGTTGATTTTCTTTTTACTGAGATCTTTCCTAGATTTGGTGTGTCTAGAGAGATTGTTTTTGGTTCTGATAATGGTCCGCAGTTTAGTTCTAATCTTGTATAGGGTGTGATGGAGAAATACAAAATTCGACACAGTAAATCTACACCGTACCACCCACAAGAAAATGGTCAGGTGGAGTCCACAAATAAATTAATTGAGTCCATCCTTACAAAGAAAGTCAATATCCATAGAAAGGATTGGGAAAATAAGTTACTAGAAGCATTATGGGCATAACGAACCACTTGGAGGAATAGCACAGGACATACACCATATGAGCTCGTGTACATGAAACAAGTCCTTTTGTTGATAGAGCTCGAGATCAAGACTTTCAAAACTGCAGTCTAATTGGGGCTAGATCTCTCTGAGGCACAAAAACAACATCTCCTACAGTTGAATGAGTTAGATGAATTTCGAAGGGATGTTGTTCAGCAGAACATATTGGTTCAACAGTAGCGCAAGAAGTGGCATGATAAGTCTATGCAGAAAAAGGCAATTCCAACTAGGTGATCGGGTACTCCTTTATGATTCTATAATTAAATGTTTTAAAGGGAAATTCCATACACGTTGGATGGGACCTTATGAGTTAGTTAAAGTGTTTGAGAATGGAGCAGTAGAAATTCCATTGATGGACAAAATTCTGTGTTCCTCGTAAATGGGCATAGATTAAAAGTATATTTTTATCCCCTTACTAAAGGATATTTTAGGCAGCAAGTCCAATAGCAATCTAAAAAGGATATGGTAGACAGAAACACCGACCCATTGAATATTTGATTCTTTCTTTTCTTTATATAACAAAATGAAAAAAAAAGGACAAAAAGAAAAAAATATAATTTTTTTTTTCTTGTAATTGAAAATCAGTTGACTAACATGATTGCAGAAGGATCAACCTAAAAACCAGCATGCTGGCAGGAAGATCAAAATTTCAAGTAAAAATGGAATGTTGCTTGATTTTTAGATATGTTGGCTATCACCAAGAAGAATTAGGTTCAAGGAACCAAGCCCTTACCCAAGTTTGGGATAACTAGCATGGAGATTTTTATCCAAGTAATGCTTAATTCCCACTGCATTTAATTTCTTTCCTGCTCAGGAGAAGGGATGATCCACAGATCAGAAGACTTGGAAATCATATTAACCTGCACAGTGTTTGGTGAAGGAAGAGAAAAAATACCCATGAGGGCAGGATCTTTGAAGAGACCCGGCTCGACGCTCTCATAAGTCATAGGAATTTTATCTATGTACAGAACGTTTCCCTCGGAAGATGAAGAAGTGAAAAAAGAAAACTGATCGACAGTAACGATATTTCCTTCATGCGTAAATCGAAAAACACGAAAGAGAGTGGACAGAATGCATGGCGTGAGTCCAACTGTGACCGAGGAGAATATTGTAATTGAGCTTGGCGTCAACTACTTCAACCTCGACATTAATTGTTTTCCCTTGTAGAGTAATCGATGAACTAGAGAGAACACCAAGAGGTTTAGATTCCCTTCCATCAAATGCTTCTAGAGAATTTGGAGATGAACTGAGAGCTGGAGAACTAATGTATTTCCAGTAGGTAGGTGACATAACGCATGTAGATGCAGCCTCGTCCATGACCGCTCGATGGATATTCAGTCCATTAATCCCAACTTGAATGATTAGTTCAAGCTGGTGAGGGAGGCTTGGGATGAAATTCTCTAAGTCGAAAGTGGTAAGGCTCGAATCAACAGGATCGACCCCACCGATGGCAGATAGCAAAGCCTTTCGTTGGGACGGAAAACTCTGAAGCACTTCTAATGCAGACATAGCATATGGCACCTGAGCCAAATCCTCAACAATATAGTAATGTTGAGCAACACAGGCGTTAGGATTGTAAGAATAATTACGGAGTACACCTTTGGACTGTGGTCGTACAACGGGCTCAAAACTGGGCCTTTCAATCTGAAGAGGGCCAAAAGCAGCTGGAGTAGGAGGACCATCAGCGATCTCTTTCCTCGCTGCCTGATGCAGTTCGGTATAATCTTCGACCGAGTAGCAATAGAAATGGATGCAGGGCTGTTCATCATGAAAACCTGAGAGCCAAATGGGGTAGAGGACTGAGGTTGCTCTACCAACTGAGTCTGTTGTGATAGAAACGGTTCTTTGAGAACAACCGGAGTTCCTTGGTTGCCTTTGAGCAATCAACTCACTTTGGCCCGTCGAGGAAAGTCCTTGGTGTAGTGCTCTTCATCACAAATCAAGAAAGGGTACTTTGGTTTACATTGTGTACCATCATTAGCACGAGATTTTTGAGAATCCTGTTTTGGATTGGCTGTGAACCCTTCTTTTTACCCTTGGAAGTTTTATTCGCCGGATTGGCCTGAAAGAAATTCACTTGCGCGGTTTTACTAGAATTCGAGATCGGTTGAGAAGCAGTATCATTGGAAGGAGTGGATTTTTGCTTCCTAGGATTTGGAGGAGGAGACTTCTGAGAAGTCTGATACATGGAACTAATGATATCGTTGACGGATTTTATCGTCGGTGCTTTGGAAGTTCCAGGTCTAGGAGCATCAAGTAAGAGTTCATACAATGTGACGAACTGAGAGTACACGAGATCAAGGTATTGGGCACAAGCGATGACTTGTTCCTCAGTAACGCATGCCCTTACAGAAATGTCCTTAGAAATTGGAGCAACGAAGAAGGTAGTAAACCAATCAATTAAAAGCTGATCAGGAATATCAAACTTGATCAGAAGATGACAACGCCTCCATTCATTAATATGATATGAGATATGAGTAGCTCGATCTTGCTTCAAGGATGTGAGGAGGTGCGTCTCAGTTTCATACCAAACCGGTAATTGAAAGTGCTTGAGAAACGCCATGGCTAAAGAGTTGAAATCTTGGAATACACCATGAGACAACTCGATGTACCACTTGGCAGCAACACCAGTAAGAGTCCGTTGGTAAAGATGGAGTCGGATAGAATTGTCAACCTGAGAGTTAGAGGAACACCAAATATGGTATGTCGTAACATGCGCTTGGGGGTCTTCTCCAGACTTACCCTAAAACTTGGGACAATCACCAGAAATTTTGGTTAGAATTGGAGGCCAATACGGGTTATGAAGGATCAGATCATTCGTCAACTTTGACACATCAGATCATTCCAACGTAGCGAGAAAAGGTAACTGAGGATTAAAAGGCATTGCAGGTCTTTGATAAAGACCAGTGTTATCATTCCACCCAGATTGAGAGAAATTATTCCCCCATATGTTTTGTCTTGGAGGATTGTTTCCATAGGGGTTATAAGCCAAATAGTTCTGCCCATACATGGGTTGAGGACTGGGATATTGATTATGAGCATACCAATGAGGTCCTTACTGAGAAAAATATGGATTTTGCTGCGGAATGTAAGCATTGCCTTGAGGTGGATTATACACCATCTGGGATTGACCTTGAGGATAATAAGTGAAACCTTGGGGTGCACTACATACTGCTTGAGATTGACCTTGAGGAGGGTAAGTAGTGCCTTGAGGTTGAGCAAGCTGTCCCTACAGAGCAGGTTGACCCGAATACTGAGGTTGGACAGGTTGTTCCTATGAAGCCGGTTGACCTGGATACTAAGAGCCACTGGGTTGCCCTTGTGGAAGAGGTTGGCCCGATGGTTGGGATGGGCCAGGTTGCCCCTGAAAACCTGGTTGACCTGGCGCAGGATTGTAGGGTTGTCCTTATTGTACAAAATTTTGGCCTTGCTGAACGTAAGGTTGATGTTGTTGCATAGAAGGTTGTCCCTGTGGTAGATAGATTTCCCCCACGGGAACATACAATGCTCCCTGTTGAAATTGAGGTTGACCAGAAGGACCGTAGGGTTTTCCTTGTTGGGCCGAAGGTTTTCCCTATAAGGGTTGTCCTTGTGGACCGTAAGGTTGTCCCTGTGGAGTAGAGGGTTGTCCCTGTTGGACCGAAGGTTGTCCCTGAAAGGGTTGTCCTTGTAGGCCTGAGGGTTGTCTCGGCTGGTAAACAGGTTGATTGGGATCAATCAGAGGCAAATATACGGGATTATCGTATACATTAGAATGATGTGGAGGATTTCCAGAAGCTTGCGGCTACTAAGAACCCAAAGGTGTGGAATTCTGCTGCTGAGGGTCCGGAGAGGGAGCATATCGTTGCTGAATAGCCAACATATAGCCATTGAATGTATAACCATTAGGAATAGAAGTAGAAACCATAGGAGCAGTACAAGTAGATGAGATTTCCACAGCACAAGGCTGTGATCCACTCATGGCGGGCCTAATAGGCATTGTGGGATTGATAAAGATAGACTTGCGAATAGCAGTAGACCCTGACGACGACTGAGTCGTATGAACAACAGGTGTAGATGGAGCCACACACACAGTGGGCCGGACAGGAATGAAAGTTACAATCGTCGATGTCATAGGAGTCGAGGGTGATGCCCCTGATACTGAGACAACTGAAATCGCAGAGGTAGTTGACGTATCAGTCCATATCGGATTCTGATACAACGATTGAATACTAAAAATAATCTAACCCAAAGTTTGATAACCACGTGGGAGAGACACTCTTTTTGAGGAAGGTTGTGAAGAGACATAAGGAATATTTTCTGGAGGGAGCTGATATTCTCCTGTAGAAACATAGAGCTCTTCACTACTAATGGGACTCGAATAATCCATGTCAGATGAAGCCAGTTGATCATGAAAAATATTACGAATAGTATCGATTAAGGTAGTATCTAGTAAAGGTGATTCCGAAGTAAGAGGAGGGAAGTCTTCCTCACTCCCAAAACCAGACCAAGCATCCCGAGGTTTCCAATTGATGTCAAATGGCTCGTCAAGAGTAGATCAGGTAGCGAGAGGTAAGATACTCAGAAGAAGAGACTGCCAAAAATCAGCAGACCTAGTGGGTTGAGATGCTTCCAAAGAAACTTTAAGAGAAGGATCACCACTAGGTGGTAGTGAAGACGACGAAAAAACTGGTGGTTTCGCCACTGTGACAATGTTTCAAGATAGAAAGGAAATGAGATAGCTTATTCGAGGCTTCAAGACCAAACACCAAGGAACTACCAAAAATAAGCCAAGCGAATATCTTTAGCGGGCATGTGATCGTAGGCAGTTAATTTTATGACATTGAAACTAAACTTTGTTGTTTCATGTTTTAAGAGTTGATAAATAGGCAAAAGATGACTCTAGTCACTTTTAGAATGAATGAGCGTGAAAGGACAAGTGCTTGATGATCTTTTCACTTTTAGAGAGTCACAAAAATACCAAAATGACTACTAAGGTAATCTAAGCAAGAGGGTGTACCAAGTTTCCGTGAACTTCCATATACACCTTGGTGATGAAATGAAAGAGAAATGACCGAGGACTTGACATACGTGCATGTACTCTCCCCAAATGCTGTGTTTGGTGTATCACAGTTACAGGGCAATAGACTAGACTTCCTATGGATAAAGGATTGCAACCTAAAGGAGTCCCTTGACCGGTGAATGGCAAGATACATGGTAAATATTAGTGGTGTGTACCCTTGATTGGGCATAGGAATCCTGGGTTTGGATAAACGGTAAATACTAGAGGGTGGAGACATCGTAGGCCTAGGAATCCCTTTACCGACAATGGCGGGATACATGATAAATTTGATAGGTTGAGATAGACAAATTTCTCATGGTTGAGATGGAGAGATCTGGAGGCATCCATGCTTGTTTATCGCCTAGTGATCCAGTGAGGATTGTGGTAAATCTCGGTTCTATTGATGAGGGTGAGGTGGTTTACTCTCAGGAAGCCCCAATTGCTTTGTTTGGTTTGAGTCCCACATTCATGCTTAGAATATGGCATGGGGGTGATTGGCTAAAGAGATATTTGGCTCAACCAATCAATGGTCAAGTGGAATGTGGTACTCAGCATAAGTATGACACCCCTATGTTCATATATGTTATTATGACCTGTAGAATGCATATTTGTGACTTGTTTGACAAAATGCATGTCATGGCTAGTAGGGGTCCAGTCAAGTATTTGTTCAAGAATTTTCATTGGTATCATTATCTCCTTGTCAATTTTCATTTCTGTAAATTCCATGAAGTTCTGGGAAGTGAATAGGTCTTAGCCCTAGAATTTAGCTTGAAATATTTTAGTGGTTTCCATAACACTTGCAAAAAGAGGCTACAGTCGCACTTAGGAAGGCTCATGGGAGTTACTAGGGATCTCAGTTGCATGCATTCCTTGGCAAGGGAGCGACTGGGAGTTTATTCCCTTGAAATTTTGGGTTCCCTCATGGGTTGGTCACCTGGAAGGGTCGGTTAGCTCCTAGAGGTTTTGTAGGATGTGTAGAAGGTCAAATTGGTTGTTTTGTGTCAATTCCACTTCCTTAATTGCATTTGGGGAGTTGAATGAGATCATGGTAGCCTCTCATCACATGTTTACCCCAGCAGACAAATTAACTTGGGTAAATGTGGGAGGAGGGTGTTACATCAATCATCATTCTATCTTCGAAAGGGAGGATATGTGGGAAGTGGCCTCACTCTTCTATCTAGAAATTTGATCTTGGATCAGGTTTGGAGTAAGTGCTATGTATCGAACTGTAAAGTCCTATAGGCTCTGCTTCCTACGAGGTTGCCACCTCTGGTCCCTCTCCGAATAATATATCGCTCCCCTATAGACTCTATCTCATTGGTGCGACATATTGAGAGATACTGGTCGGTTCCAATAAAACTATCACATCGAACAGTAAAACCTCCGAAGTTTATCCCACAATATGCTTAGAGCATAAATAACTCTAAACAAAGACTTCCCCCACTATATCGCCACCCACGTCTTGTTTACAAGGAATTTTTTTAAACTTCTCAACCAAACCCTCAAATCTCACCGGGAAATGTGAGATAATGGGACTAGGCCTTTGATTTTATGCCCTTAGGTTATGGTCTTTATTATTGTTATTATTATTATTCAGAACTTATTTAAGACAGAAGAAAAAGTAAACCAAATTATACATAATAAATATAATACTGCAAAAAGTTACATAAATGAAATGATAAGAAATGCTTACGTACAATATGTGATAATATAAGTAGTGAACATGGAAAAGGAACTAAAGTACCACAGATTTAATGGATAGCAATAAAAGTGATGTTTCATAGGCCACAGTACCTCACAGACAACAAATTATTTTGTTGTATATTTAAAAAAAAACTTAAATAAACTTCAATTGCAAATTGTAATATAAATAATGAAAATTATGGAAAGATATGCACACATAAATGGGCTAAAACCAAGACCAAATTTTAATAATAATCAAAGTACAATGCTCTATCTCACTAGTTCCTGCGAGAACTATTAGCCATAGTTCAATTTAAAATGTCTATGTTGTTATAGGAATCATACATAAACATTCAAAGAACAAGAAAATATACAACAATAATGAAGCCTTCTAGGAAATCTGATAAGATTAAATCAACAATCCTTCTTTGCAAAAATTCCATCTATTAGCACCAAGATAAAAAAAACTAAACCTTCTATCTACGTAAAATAAAATCAGGAGATGAAGATAACCTGCAAAATTTTTAGAAGAATAAGATGAGTTTTTCTTCCACCTTATCACTCCTTTGAATGAATATGTTGCCACCAAACACGCAACTTCATGTACTCACAAAATAAATAATTAGGGGGAAATGATGACACCTTTGAAGACTTGTGCACACCCCTCCTCACAGATTCAAGACCCTTTCTTTCGTAGTCTCCTTCCCTTATGTATCTTCTTGGAACAATTGGGGAGCGTAACTGTTTTGGTAACTATTTTCCCTTTATTTACTTCTCTTTTGACTAAGCCTTTTTAACACTCTAGAAGGAGAGTTCAAGATTATAATTTTAAATTTAATTATTTTTTATGAATTATTTTTGTTATATTCCCTCCTCCCCACCCACTTTTTATATCATTTACTTAACATTACCTTAACATAAATACAATCATCAAACTAGAGATAGAATTTAATTTATGTAAGAACAACTAATGAAGAATATAATCAGTAGCATAAAGATAAGAAACAAGCCATTCTCCTATATAGTGCATTTATTGAACTCACAAACAATGACGATTAAAACATGGGTTCTTCTTGATAGGAAGGAAAAATATGTGCAGACCTTAAATTCATGCATACTTGCCAATAAGATTATCTTTTCAATGCAATGCAGAGCCCATAACATACAAAGCTGATGGTGGAACAAGGAAAGTGAAAGGTCGTTAAACCTAAACAAATACAAAAAATAGAATCAAAACAAGAGAACACTTGCCATGCAAGAATAGAGTGAGACATACATGGCTTCTGAGTGAAAAAATAGTCCCCAAAAATGGTTCTAGACAATTTTCACAGCCGAAGTTATCTCTACCAGAGTCTTACAAATGCCAAGAACTCAAACTAAATTTTGTCAATTGAACCAAAATGGTGAAACTTCCAATTGTATTCAAGTAATGGAGGCCCCGTTCTCGGAGCGTGTCCCATCACATTTACTCTAGGGTTGGCATCCCATTACCCGATAGTACTGCCAATCTAACACAACACATGTTAAAATTTCTACATGGAAAAAGATTTGAGGAATTGGCCATGTCATCATCAAGCTAGACTGGTGTGTTCTCTAAATGAAACACTTCATTTCCTGAGCATGAACAAAACTTCAAAAAAACATCCAACATGTCAACCTAAGCATACCTTCAGATGGAACAAGGAATGATTCATTGATGTACGTTATATCCTATCTACGCAGTACAAAAAAACCAAATTTGCCAGTGAATGCTTGATTATACAACCTTTCCTTAACACTCTCAAGGGGGTGGATATTTAATACAATATCAAAATTTTAAAGGTGGATCAAATGGAATAAACATAAACCATCACCAAGGCTCATCCACATATAGTCTGTCATAATATCTACCAAGGTTGGTATGGTAGACCCACTTCCAATACCCTGTAGACCTGGGCGATGACCCAAATGTACAACATAGACATCCACCAAAACTTGTGTTCAAAAAGGGCTCCCCACTAATGGCCTCATCAACCGGGCAAGACAAACCATTGTACAGACGAGAATGAATAAATATATAACACAATAATCGCTTATGTCAAATGGAACGAGGAATGATTCGTTGATGTACGTTATATCCCATCTATGGTACAAAAAAACCAAATTTTCCAGTGAATGCTTGATTATACAACCTTTCCTTAACACTCTCCAGGTGGTGGATATTTAATACAATACCAAAAGTTTAAAGGTGGATCAAATGGAATAAACATAAAATATCACCAAGGCTCATCCACATATAATCTGTCATAATATCTACCAAGGTTGGTATGGTAGATCCACTTCCAATACCCTGTAGACCTGGGCGATGACCCAAATGTACAACATAGACATCCACCAAAACTTGTGTTCAAAAAGGGCTCCCCACTAATGGCCTCATCAACCGGGCAAGACAAACCATTGTACAGACGAGAATGAATAAATATATAACATAATAATCGCTTATGTCAAATGGAACGAGGAATGATTCATTGATGTACGTTATATCCCATCTATGCAGTACAAAAAAACCAAATTTTCCAGTGAATGCTTGATTATACAACCTTTCCTTAACACTCTCTAGGTGGTGGATATTTAATACAATATCAAAAGTTTAAAGGTGGATCAAATGGAATAAACATAAACTATCACCAAGGCTCATCCACATATAATCTGTCATAATATCTACCAAGGTTGGTATGGTAGATCCACTTCCAATACCCTGTAGACCTGGGCGATGACCCAAATGTACAACATAGACATCCACCAAAACTTGTGTTCAAAAAGGGCTCCCCACTAATGGCCTCATCAACGGGGCAAGACAAACCATTGTACAGACGAGAATGAATAAATATATAACACAATAATCACTTATGTCAAATGGAACGAGGAATGATTCGTTGATGTACGTTATATCCCATCTATGCAGTACAAAAAAACCAAATTTTCCAGTGAATGCTTGATTATACAACCTTTCCTTAACACTCTCCAGGTGGTGGATATTTAATACAATATCAAAAGTTTAAAGGTGGATCAAATGGAATAAACATAAACTATCACCAAGGCTCATCCACATATAATCTGTCATAATATCTACCAAGGTTGGTATGGCAGACCCACTTCCAATACCCTGTAGACCAAGGCGATGACCCAAATGTACAACATAGAGATCCACCAAAACTTGTGTTCAAAAAGGGCTCCCCAATAATGGCCTCATCGACCCGGCAAGACAAACCATTGTACAGACGAGAATGAATAAATATATAATACAATAATCGCTTAATTCTCTCACTAGGGGACAGAAGTTTTCCTTGCTTGATACCCAGATGTGAAGCTACAGGAATTAACCTATAAAAGTTTACACCCCCTTTAAACACAACAAAATAGAACCAATTATCTTTGATATCAAACAACTTGAAATTATTTACAAAGTCATGGGCATAATGATCAAAATGGCTGAAGTTATGAAAACTATAATTATCACACACAATTAGCCCCACCCAATTAAACATAAAATACCCAAGACTCAACACCTCCTTCCACTCAGGAGCCCATTCAATCCTACTCCCCCTATAATAAATTTGGGGCTCGTGAGCTTCTATGATGAGCACCCAGATTACGAAATTCTCCCAAGAAACAAATATCACAGTGTAGACAAAGGGTAGGGCATCACCTGTCAGTCCTGAAGCAAAACACCCAACTTCCCTGTTACGTTCATGCCCCCTTCGCTTTCCCCTTGTACAGCACTGAAATAGTGCCTCATGCCTTGACACTGTCACCTTGCTAGACCCAATTTTTTTGCAAAAAGGGGAGGGGACTTGCTATAAGGGGAGGGGACTTGCTATAGCAAAGGGGAGCATAAAGATCCCGGTAGTCCCCACCAGTTCGTAATTTTCCTGAACTCTGGTGAAATTTTTTTCCAGGTCTCCATGTTACCAATACAACTGAAACCCGACAATTCCCCAATAACTATGATAGAAATTATAACTATTATAACTGTAATAGAAATTATAAATACAATTATTAATCCTATTTTAAAAATAAAATTTTTTTAATACAATTCTTAATTATCAATATTGTTGGATAATTATTAATTAAATTTAAGAAATTATTAATCATTTATCATTAAAATTATTTATCTCAATCTTAATCTATAAATTAAAATAGTTAGTAACAATTTGTATTAACCATTAATAAGTTATTAACTACTTAACATTGATATTTATTATTAATTATAACTATATTATCAAATATAATTACAAGTATAAATAATTTTTACATAATAACTATTTATTATTATTCCAGCCTAACTATAAAGAAAACTTATAATTAAAAAGATAATATTTAAAAATGTTGTTTAAATAATTTTCTTTCACTTTTTTTCATTGTAGGTAGGGCTCCCCATTTCCATCAGTTCACTTTCACTTTCAGTCTCTTTTATTTATTGTAAGATCCCAAACCTTAATAATTTAGTCAAATGTAGCACATTTTCTAATGTTCTCAATAAAATTACATTCAGTAAAAACCATGAACATAGACGACATCTGGAAATGCAGCCTTTTATTTATATTATTAACTGAAAATAAAAATATATGCCCACACCAAAAATATCTGAGCCTTTGCAGTTGCATGCTCGGCTGCTCATTAAAATAGAAAACCAATACTGAAACACAATCGTGGAACCTGGATGGATCCACCAAACAAATTCACCACGGGGTTTTCGTCCTGGGATCAATGCTAGAACTTCCCAAGCCAAGTTCTCAACCAAAACACAATAAGATAGATAATCCAGAATGATTCTAAATGCCTAGCTTATCTCCCCTTTTATAAGCTTGATGGACTTTCTAGAGAACTTATTTTATTATTTTTCTTGGAAACCGACAACAAATACCATGGGCCAATACCATGGGAAAATACCACGGTAAGTACCATGTATCGATTCTATCCACTTTGATTGGATCAAGAAAGGGAATATTACAAATCCTCTTGCCCAAAGATTGCTTGTCCTCAAGCGATCCACTTCTATCCACAACACAAGCATTTGTACATTGATATCAGGATCCCATACAACTTGATGTATTGTTCCATCCCTCCATGTTGAATGGTTCTGAATGGATCCTTCGATACCTGGATCCCAAACAATCCTCTGACCAATCCTTCCCTTAATAGATTTACCTTGATCCCAAACAATCCTTTGGCTAATCCTGCCCCTAATGGATTCTCCTGAATCCCAATGCCACCTAAATCTTGGGACCTGTGGGTTATGGTACCATTTCAACTCTCCATTGCTGCCCGCACCAAATGGTCCAAGCTGTAATTTTCCCTTGGATATGGGTATCCTCCAAATAATCAACCCATCAATAGAATACCAACTCATGATCTCTTGCCAATCCATACTTGGGAAAGAATGAATATCTACAAATCTACTATGTTGATGTTGTTCGATGCTCGATTCATGCTGCTCTACTTGGTTACCCAACATGTTGTATTTGGAAAACTTTGCCCTACTCTTCCCAATGTATAAAGGTGGGTTGTTGGTGTTGCAAGCTTTATCTATGTATTCATGTAGAGGGCTGCTCTCGAACTCCCAATCGTACTCCTCTTGCTGCCTTATGAGGGATTTGAGTCGTTCCTCAACACTAGACAACTTGGTCTTTGATTCAGCACATACCCCTATGAGTTCCTCAATTTTTCTATTCTCCTATAAGGCAGTGTCTCAGACTGTCCAGACTTTCTGCTTCAACAAAATAAGATCTATCTCGAAATGCTTGATCCTTTATCAAAAGTCTTCTAATGGAATTCCAGTGCCCTGTTGGATGTCTCTGTAATTGACTGCACCAGATGCCCCACGACTAGAGCTTCAACTTGAGCCTTTGACCAACTCTTTAGAGAATGGTTCATTTTCCACATTATGTTTGTCATGTTTCTCCTCATGGTCATACTCATCATACTGGTTCACTATGGCTGGCTCCTCACTCAAATCTCCCTGGTCTCCTCCCTCTGTGGAGACAATATGTTCATCCCTTTCAACTGTCAAACATAGATGCAATGGTGGACTATTATCTATACTCTAATGTTCATATTCTTTATGGATATTCCCTAGGGATCTACGAACTCCATTGTATAGGAATCAACCTCATCAATCGCATTAGGTAGAATTTCCTCGTGAATTTCCAAATGTTTGTCATCTTGCAAGCCTCCTTGAATAATGTCACGATGTTGCTCACCATCCTGAAGATCAATAGACCCATCTACAAAATATTCCCCATGATTTGAATAAATCTCCTCTTGTTCTGTCTTTCTTGCCTTCTTCTTATCACCTAGACAGGAATGGTTAAGGGCCCAAGGTCCCTTGCAGATAAAGCATAGTCCTCTCCACCTTAGTTCATTCTTGCTGCAGATTTTGTTCTTTCTTTGATTATCATTTTGGTCTATGGATATATGGCTACTTAAAGGACCATATAACCTCACTAGTACATCAAGGATTTTCTGGTTGTTTTTCAAAATTTCTTCAAGACAATCCATCTTCACATAGCAAGACAAAGAAATATACAAAAATGTATTCTTCCTTCTCACATTTTGATTTTGGCCTTGATGAAACTAGGTTAAGTTGGTTCCAACAAAATTATATAAATAACACAACCTCTTGAAATAATAGTTCAGCACTTGATAGCACTGTATGATGGCAGACTTTAGCAGGCCCCAAAATGATGCACTATGAAGGAATACGTTCAACAACACTCCCAAAATAAACTCAACTTTTTGTTCCTTCCCTTTTCTTTATAAATCAAGCCCTAAAAAAAATATCAACCCCTGTCATAATTTTCAAAACTATAAACATGGCTTAAAATTGTGATTCAAGTCCATTTACCCACTTTCACGCTCCAAATACATCTCTTGATTAAGCAAAATTCAACTTCATTCTCAATGTTTCCGGCTGAACCAATCCTCCTCCTTGACTGTCCAGAAGATCAGATCAGGTTAGATCAATTTTTGCTCCTTTTGCAACGCACAAATTCTTCTTTCAATCAACTCAAAAATAAAACCAACTAGGGTGATACTCAATACCACTGAAGATCGGGATGTCTGCTAGGGTATGAATAAATCTTACCAAAGTTTCTTGCATAAAACCCTCAGGATGGCAAGATGCACAGCTCTGATACCACTGTAAGATCCCAAACCTTAATAATTTAGTCAGATCTAGCACATTTTCTAATTTTCTTAATTAAATTACATTCATAAAAAACCATGAACAGAGATGGGATCTAAAAATGAAACCTTTTATTTATATTATTAACTGAAAACAAAAATATATGCCCACACCAAAAATATCTGAGCCTTTGCAGTAGCATGCTCGACTGCTCATTAAAATAGAAAACCAATACTGAAGCACAATCGTGGAACCTAGATGGATCCACCAGACAAATTCACCACAGGGTTTTCGTCCCGGGTTTAATGCTAGAACTGGCCAAACCAAGTTCTCAACCCAAACACAATAAGATAGATAATCCAAAATGATTCTAAATGCATATCTTCTCTCCCCTTTTATAGGCTTGATGGACTTTCTAGGGACCTTATTTTATTATTTTTCTCGGAAACCGACAACAAATACCATGGGAAAATACCCCGGTAAATACCATGTATTGATTCTATCGACTTTTACTGGATCAAGAAAGGGAATATTACATTTATATCTTGGGCTGAGATCTGAATAAACTCATTGATCTATCTTGATGATGAACTACGAAGGATTGATTAGAAATATCTATTCTAACAAAAAATGGATGTGATAAATCCAGAAAATTATACACACAACACAAATCGCAGAATCCTCAAATCAACAATTCCCCAATCTCCTCAACCAACTTTCACAAATACCCCTTCCCCAATCATTGATAAAAAGCCTTCCAATTTTTAGAGGCTCTCGACCCCTCCTCTTACATTTCCAGGTTCTCAACTTCACTACTTCTAGGAAGGATCTGGATCCCTCCCTTAGCCTAGTTAAGCCACTCTACCTCTCACTCTCCACCTCCTATCATAATTTCAAGTGTAAATCTGCCATAATTTCTCCTGGGCCCTTCACACTGGTATATCGGCCCTTCACACTAGTGTATCGATTCAAAACACCAAAACATAGACAACATCATATCCATTACCATTAATCCACACATCGCCTAAGTACTTGATCTGAGGACATTCCTCACTGATGCCACATTTCCTCATGCACATGCTAGATAAGACAAGGAATTTCCACTCCCCCTTCTATCAAACTGATCACCCCATCCAAGATTTTTTTTTTAAATTTTAATATAATATATATATATATATATATATATATATATATACATATATATATATATATATATATATATATATACATATATATATATATATATATATATATATATATATATATACCTTTTATAAAAAATTAATATAAAATATATTTAAACAAAAATAAAAAATAGTGACTTAAACATTTCTTTAATCCTAAATTCCTCTTGGATTATACACAAATCTAAAAAGTGCAAAAGGCATTTATTATTATAATTTAAAATCTTAAAGTAAATAGCTATTTTGAAATCTAAAATGTTAAAAGTACATAAAAATCATTATTATAGGGCTTGTTATGGCATAAGGCGCCATTATTTGAAAACAACTCTCCTAGCTGCCACTGTGTCCATGTTTGAGCCATTGGATCAAATGTTAGATGATTGAAATGTTTTAGGCCATTAGATCAAGTAAATATTTTTATATATGTTTTTTATAATGTTAGTTTTTAAGTAACCAGAAATTGCACCAGATGTTGCAAAGGAAACGCCATAAGGCAGTAGCATATGAAAGAGTAGCATAAATGAAAGAAGTAAAAATTTTATGCAATTTTGTTTCTTTATTTTCATTTTTTCTAAGAAAAAATTCAGAAATCTTTTATTTTCTCTCATCTAACAAAATGTAACAATCAAATTTTCTACTCAGAAGAATGATAGAAACTTTTAAATGTAAGAACTCTCTTTCCTGGTGATAGTACATTTTGGTTTTCAAATAAACTTCTTTTCTTGGTCTTTTAAATAACATGAAAGACCCTTTTAAGGAAACATGTAAAGAGATTTCTAGACAAAAAAAAGCAAATTTACTGAATTTCAAATGGCTATCACATTTAGGATTTCTTCAGATATTCTCATGTGGGCCTTCTTCAATTGATGAGGTAGTAGGAACTTTCTTGGCTCTAACTCCTCTAGAATAAGGGGTGTAGAATTATGTTTAGTGAACTACTTGACCTCAAATTAAAATATCCATCTTGATGATTTTTTGGAACAAGTTATTTTATATTAATTGCATGTCAAATGCACTTTTACATCATGGATGAGATAGTTGAGCCAAAGTACTCAATACCTCTAAATGAGGAAATCTGAATGTTTATTTTGTTGCTACATGAAGGATGCAATTTGTTTTTCTGACTAGGCTGGGTAGACTTCACCCTTCCAGGAAATGACTTGCTTCCATCACATTCCCAATGTTGAATTCCTCTAATACTACTCATGGAACTCTAACGCTGCTTTATAGCTAGAATGCTTTAATGGCATAACAACTTATCGTTATCACATGTTGTACTTCGTAATAGACTACTAAGAAGCTTAATTATGGTATATAATTCTATCATTTACGCTATCCACCTTCACCTATAATTTGAACATAGGGCATATAGTTATCTTAATCATCAATTTTTATGGATAAGGGACATTTGGGCATTTTTTAACCCTTGGGGATGCTTAATAAATATCAGTTCAGATAAATTTATATTAGTAAATTATCTACAATCAAATTTCCATAATTCCTCTTTGAACGACCAATATTCCACTTCTTTGGAACTTTTAACCTCAGTCATAATAACAAACATCATGAAGACCCAAAAGTAAGAAGAAAAAAACAACTCGTAATCAAGGAATCTAGTCACTTGTTTGAGGATCTTAATTCAAGACCTTCATGCCTTTCAAAGATCATTTATTTCCCATCAAATAAAAAGCAACAATCAAACTTTCTAGTGAGAAGAATGGTAACAAATTTTAAATGTAAGAGCTCCCTTCCCCGATAATAGTACATTTTTGGTTTTGAAAGGAAATTATTTTCCTGATATTTTAAATAATAGATTCCTCTCCAACAAACCCTTCAAAAATATATATTTTTACAACTGATTAAAATATGTGTCTTTTTTCTAGTGCTTTCTGAGTCATTGAATTTAAGGGCAGAGGTAAAGAGACTGTTAGACAAAAAAGAGCAGAGTGACTGAATGTCAAATGAAAATCACATTGAGTAATATCTTCAAATTTTCTCACGTGGGACTTATTCAATTGATGAGGTAGTAGGAACTTTCTCGGATCCAACTCCTCCAGAATAAGGGGTGGAGAATTTTGTTCAGTGAACTACTACTCATGGAACTCTGACTTCACCTTCCTGCTGGAATGTTTCTCTTCCCATAGCTCTATCTGGGGCTATAATTCCAGTTTTTTCTTGTTTCTAAATACATTGTCTCTATATCATTGTTTTATGTTTCTTTTTTAGTGCTTTCTTGAATAAGTGAGCTAATGTAGCTCATTTGGATTCCAAAATCCTAGAAGCAAACATTAGTTGATTCTAAAGAATCAGCTCTTCTTGATAAGTCTCCTTTGGCTTGATTTTCTTCTTCCATATGCTTCATATCTAAATGAATAGAACTTGAGATAGGATTCTTGAAATTTGCCAAATTCCATAATTTTTCGTTGCATTTCTCATGTTTATCAGGGAAAATGGATTCTGCACATTCAATATTAATTCTTTTCAAGGTTTGTTGAAAGGTTGGAATATTTACTTCACCATGTCTCCTTTCTTCTACATGCTTGACTTTGATACAATCAATTATCATTGGCTCCTTTAAATGTGCACAATTAATAAATTTTCCGCTATTTATGTCATGTTGACTAGAAAAATTAGAGTATGCATATTCCATTGTATGTCGCCACCACACCTCTTCCATATATGATGGGTTTTATTTCATATGTTTATTTTCATATCACTAAGCATATGAATTCTCGACAAGGGATCCTTTAATGCTATAAAAATAAGAGATCCCTCCCCTCTTCTTTGATGTTCATTAGAAAAATGAGCTTCTTTAAATTCATATTGAGCTACACTCTGGCCATCTTCCATACTCGATGTATAATCTTCATCTTGTTTATTTCCCTATGTATTATCAAGCTTTTCTTGAATGTTTGACATATGCTCCTTGAGCTATGAAATAATTATTTTCTCCTTCCTCTAGTCATGTTTAGGAGGAAACCATATATCCAAGAGTTGGTAATTTTCCTTCTGGACCTCAGTGGAACACGTAGGAATGATTTAATCATGCGTTATATTAGGAAAATGTATGTCCATATGCTGTTGGATTTTTTTGAGAACAGTTGGATGTGATGGGCTAGTTTCTTTACATACCACTTTTCGAGAAGTGAAATTCAAATGTTGTTGATTTTATTTCGAAAGTTTTACTTCGAATCTAGGATGGCTTACTTTGTGAATTTCATTTTGATGAGCACGACCACATTCTTTATGCAACTAATTTTGTGTCCCCTTCGAAACCACAACTTTAATCGGTTCATTTGCATCTATCTCTTGTTGAGTATTTACAATGTTTTTCCTTTAAACACCAATTCTCATTTCCAGGCCCACTCTAATTAGCACTGACATTGTTCTCCTTCCCTACATAATCTTCCATTAACATTTCACTAGTGCTACGCTCTAGATATTCCTTCTTAATCAAGCTTTCCCCTTCATGGTTTCTAAGTCCTCAGATCTCCCATTCCCCTTCAGTAATTCCTTATGTGAAAATTTTTAAATTATTAGGCAATATTGGAGGATGCATCCTCAAGTTTTTTTTATTTTACTGTTTGGTTTCTCCAACATCTACAAAAACAAGCTATGATCTATATGAAAGTTCATGTTCAAGCCCAACTGCAGTGCTGGATACTTCTTCATCCTCCTTTATTTGCCTTTGGAAGCCCTTAAGACTCTCTGAATTGTGTGATGACTCCACACTTTGGTCATTCTCCCTATGAACCATCTTGAGTTTCAATGAACTACTGGAATACTTTGCACCCCTCTCCTTGTGGCAAAACTTAAGTCTTGAAGGAATTCTTGGCCTATCAAGTTCCTCTATGTTGCTTGTCCAACATTAATTCAATTAATGTTGAATCATTGGGATTGGAATTCCAAACTAACTATGGAAATCCTTCTTCCAAAAGGCAATTACAAAAATTATTTTCCTCTAAGGTGCAAAAAAAAACTTCATTAAGTCACAAACAATGGACACTAAGTTACCATGAATGTCAAATCTCACAAATCCAGGACTCTAAAATGTTCGATTTGTGGATAACTTTATCAATGTGTTGATCCCAGCAGTGATCCTACCATCTCCAACCATCAAATCCTCTTCCTTTTATTCTGTAATTTGGTGCCCAAGAAGGTACACTACGCTCCCAAAATCAAGAAGGAGATCAACAAAATTCAGTAGGCAGAGTGGTTGAATCACCTCCACCTCAATTGGATCACATGCAACAACAATGAGATCCATAACTAAATTGGTGAAGAAAAATCTGCAAATTAAATGAAATATGGTCATTTGGGTACTAATCAGATACACAATCATACAAAAACCTAGAATTAAAAATACGGTCATTTGGCTTCCTAGACAAACAATCACACAAAATCCCTAAATAAAAAAATAAGATCCCTGGGTGTAAGAAATTTTCCTTTTGGCCCATGCAAATATAATTATTCTTATAAGGAAGTGATTATATTTAATCTGTAATATTAAAAATTTCTTTATTTTGACTTAGTGTAAAGGAAAAAAATTAACATTTCTAAAATAAGAACAAATTCTCATAAGCTTCATAATGAAATTGGGCATTTGATGGTTCTAGAATACCATTAGAAGAAGGATTTATTCAAATTATTGATGTTGAGAGGGTTAAAGATGAAAAGTAGTTTCTCTTAAAATGTTTAGCATATAACCATTTTAGATATCAATTTCAAAATATTTGTCATACTACCAACCTTCCTAACATTATACTGGAATTAAAATATGTCGATCTTGAAATGGATCTCTTAATGCTTTACGAGCACATTAAAAAATATTCTAAAGAAATCTAAGCACTCGCTTACCTTCTTAAGGTCAAAGCATTATTTTCATCATTGTTTCCATCATCATCATCATCACATGCTCTTCTTCTTGATTGTTGTCATCGTCAATTTCATCATTAGTATTGTTGTCATGATCATCATCATCATTTCACAAATGCATTTTTATTTGTAGCGTTTTTTTTTTTTTTTCATGCAATATTATTGCAATAGCATTGAAACTCTAAATAAAAATAATATGTTTTTTTTATATTTAAAATTAGCCACATATTTATGTAATTAAAGTAATAATATTCAAAATTTAATGTAAAATAACATAATGTCTAGCATATACTATGTTAGATCTTAATTTCAAGAGATTTGTCACACTCCTTCTTAATGATATTTATAATAATAATTATATTTATCAACACTATGAGTAAAGATAACACATTTTTTATATGTATAATTAATTTAAATATAAAAAAAAAATATTATTTATATCTATATAAAAATAATATTAATTAAAAATGTGTAGATAAATTATTAGAAAAACAAAAAAAACAATTTCATGTTTCAAATGATTATATTCATATGAACAATTATGTTATTATTTTTAAAAATATAATTTAAATGACTTTAATTGATCCAAATTAATGTATTGGAAAGCCAAAGAAAAAAAATAGTTTAAAGTTTCAAAGGATTATATTTATATAAAAACTATATTATACTTAAAATATGGAGAATTTTTCCTCATATGTTTTGAGTTTTTAATTTTTTTTAAATCTAATTTCAATTCTTTTAATTTGTCCGAATTAATGTGTTGGAAAAAAAAAAAATATTATGTTTGAAAGCATTATAGAAATGATAAAAGTTAAAGTTCGAGAAGACAAAAGTTAAAAGACTTAAGGTTAAAGTTAAAGCTTCACAAGATTTGTAGTTTTTTCCTTTCTCTCCCAATTATTTCGATCCGAAAAAATGTGACAAAATAAACTTCCCAGAGGAAGGGATTCATCTCTTGCTCATCTGAGAGCCTGTGGACCTCCTTTTCAATATACTGGAAAGAGTGAAATTTAAAAGTGTTGGAGCAGCTACAATTGCTTTGCTTTAGCGGGAGTTGTCGCTGGCAATATTGAAAATGCTCTTAGTTACTTGATCCATGATCATTGCATTGTTGATCTTTACCTTTTCAGTTAGGGAGAAATTTGAAAGTTCATGTTTTAATAAAAAGTGAAAAAATGGAGATTAACAACAAAGAGATAACTATACCCTTTAATATTTTTTATTTTTTTAATACTATTTTATAAATCTGGCCTATAATCTCTAGTGAAGAATTAGATATTAACAACAAAGAGATAGTTATACCCTCTATTGTTTTTTTGGTTTTGTTAATACTATCTTATAAATCTTCCCTATACCTAATCTCTGGTAAGTAATTGGGGTGGACGAAACGGACAAAACTTATCCTACCCTGTTGTAGGAGAATAGAGACCGGGTGAACCCTCAACCTATGTTAAGAGATGTATGTGAGATGTTATTATACTAAATTATTTATTTTAGGGTAGAAATAATAGTAATTAATAAATTTGTAAAGATATTTTTATTATTGAGATTAGAATTATTTTTTATGATCTTTATAGTAAAATGAGTGTTGGTCAACTCTCAAAACACTAAAGGATTAAAACAATTTCTCACATGTGCACATTACCAACTATGTTAACCTTTTAATTCAACAAAACTATCATGATATATTTATTATCTAACATAAAATATTGTATAATTTCTTTTATTTTCCATATAAACTTGACATGTAAAATTTTCCTCAATCTCTTACTAAATAGTTTTTACCTTACATAAAAAAATAATATAATCATATAAATTGTCAATTGGGATATATTGGGTGGTTTGAAGGAAGAAATGGAATCCTCTCATTCTCATTCAATTCCATTGAATGACATGATAAATGTTTAAGAAAAAAAAACTTTATCATATAAATCATTTTACACATAAAATTATTAAATAACATTAAACAAATATATTGATAATAAAAATATATTTCAATATGAAAAAAAAAACATTTATATGAATTTATTCACAACTACCTATACGTTCTTCATCATAGAGATCGATTCTCAATATGGTTATTGTGAACAAGGTAATGGTACTGCATGGATCTCCCCATATTGACTAAAAAAGGATTGATAGAGATCGATTCTCAATATGGTTTTTGAGAAACAAAGTAATGGTACTCTATGGATCTCCCCATATTGTTTAAAAATTGATTGAATACTAAAAATGTATTATCATTCTCTCTCAATATGGTTTTGTGAACAAAGTAATTGTACTTTATGGATCTCCCCATATTGTTTATAATTGGATTGAATACTAAAAAATGTGTTATCATTCTCTTAAAAAAAACTGAAATTTAGAAATTGGGAGGACTTAATTACCTTTACATGTGATAACTTTTCCTGCAATAAAAATTGTTAATTCCCTTGAAGGGTCCATCTCCCACAATGATATTTTGTGCTCAACACTAAGGATCCTTGCAAGAGAAACTCTCTTCTAGAGAAACCATCAAGAAACCGTTAAGCCATAAGAAATTGCTCGCAAGATAAACTCTATTCTAGAGAAACCATCAAAAAATTGTTAAGCCATCAAGAAATCGTTCAACTAGCTCTAACTATTAGTTTTTCTTAACTATTAACTATTAGTCCTACGACCTAAAAATATTCAATCATCTAACATTCCATTTGATGATATAGACGTTCCATTTTATGATATAGGTGAGTACATAGTGGTATGTGAGAGAATTGTTCTCAAAGGGGATAATTTGATCGTGTGAGGGTAAAAAAACCTGATGAAAATTGTTCACGGATTTGAATGAAAATATAAATTTTATATCCGATTTCTTAATTTTAATCTAATTTTCCAATTATCCATATGGATGGTAAAAACATTAGTTAATGATTGTATATTTGAAAAAATAACTAAAATTCTCTTTATATGGTCAATTTCATACATATGTGGATGGGAATCTTTGCTTTTGAACGGTTTTGAATAAGAATACAAATCATTATTCACTTTATCAACTTTAATCTAATTTTATAATTATCGAAATGGATGGTAAAATTTCGAACATTAGTGAATGATTGTATATTTGAAAACTTAACTAAAATTCTCTATATGGTCAATTTCATAGTTTAATCATATATGTAAAAAAGTTTAGTGTGAGGATTTTTTATTTTTTTGATGAAATTATATTTTTAATGGTAAATATGAATTCATACTTTTGAAAAATAGATTTATATCTATTTAATAACTTAAAACTACACTTTTCTTAATTATAAGTAATTTTTTAGTAAAATTAACTTATACATATTTTAAAAATATATATTATTAGTTTTAATTTATAATACAATTATTATTACATTTTATTTATAATACAATTGTAAAAATATAAATTTAGTAGCCGCCCAACTGACAACCAACCAAACCTACTAATGTCAGTCTTCTTCCTTTCTTATTGTTTTATTCATTATCGGCCTCATGCCTCTTCTTACAACTTTGGCTCCAAGTTGTTCAATGGGATGGAGAAAAATCAAATAAAATAATTTCATTTAAAGTTAGTCAAATTCACCCACCTCCCAACAAAAAAAAAAATGCAAGAAAAATTAGTCAAAGAATAAAGAAGAAAATCCACAATCTACTTTTCAGGGGCGTCCCATAGGTTTGAAACAATAGCAATAGGTAATGAATAGCGGTGATATTTTTCCCTTTCATTTTCTTATGCATTGCACTTTCACCGAGAGTGGTCTTGTTGGTGGATTGCCTAGGAAATAAAGAATAATTTATCGAGTTAGTCAATTTATATGGATTGTAGATTTAGCTATTTAATGGTATAGACTAAAATTAATCATTAATTTTGTTTCATATATGTTAAATGTATAGTGTTTGCAATCAATATAAATTTATTTACTAATTTTAATATTTAAACCTTACAAATTAATTAATAGCAGATATTAAAAATTAATTAATGATAAAGTTGGTGCCTCTCGTGAAATTTGGACATTGAAATGGTTGTTTATCCATCACTTATAATTATAATGTTGCTTTCTTTTATTTGTAGGTGGGTATGAAATCTGAGACTGAAAGTAGAAGGGATGACTTTTATGCTTGGCTAGAGATCTATTAATGGGTGAAATGCTCCAATTCCCATCCAGACTCAACCGATAAAAACATAGAAAAAGGGTCGGATGAACTCTTGAGAGTACAGATGTTGAAGTGAGAGATTCTATCTTTTTCATGTTTAATTTATCTACATTCTCCATAAATCTTAATTACCTAAAATAAATCCATATTTTTTATTTATCTAAACACTTAATAAATTCAAATTAACTTGAAAAAAATCATATAATATAGCTTAGAATAAATCCATACCAATATAACCGAGTGGACCGTAACCCAATTAAAATGATTTCATGCTAATATAATTAAATGAAACCGTCAAAAACCAAAAAGAAAAATCAATGTCATTCAAATCCTTTTTAGAGAGATTTTCAAGTACATGTGGCCTTCGGCTACCATAGCTTCTAAAGAAAGCACAAAATCATGGACTAAGAGGGCATCCAATAATATTGAAATCCCACTAACGAGGAAAGAAAAAAGAAAAAACAAAGAGAAATAGTATAAGAAAATCCTACTTAAGGATCGAGAACAATTTGTATATGACGATAAGATCTAGATATGTGAAATTTAGATTTGCAGATTTTTTCATCTAACCTCAAATTTCAACCCTTTTTTTCTTGCAGCAAGAACATGAAATTCAAGTTACTGGAATCAACGAAAAAAGCTCCAAACAACGCCGCCACTGATTCCATATTTCTCCTCGCTGTTGGCCTAAGTTTCTGAGCATCGGCAGGTATGCTAAAATCTTCAGTATTATGTGCTCCTCACACTTGGGTGTCTCGCATACTTTGTCGCCGTCTGGTATTTTGTGCTCCTCAAACTTGGATGTGTCACAACCTTCGTTTCCATTGCTTAAATTCTTCAAGTCAACCCCGGTATCGACATTCTAGGCTGAAAATAAAACAATCACACATGCTTAGTAGGCAAAACCAAATGGGAAACCATCAAGAAACTGTTAAGCCATCAAGAAACCGTTCAGTGAGAAGCAACTCTAATTATTAGATTTTTCTTAACTATTAACTATTAATCTGATGGCTTAAAATCTTTATTTGTCTAACATTTCATCCAATAGTGTAGACTAGTACATAGTGTCAGCTGGGAGAGTTGTTCTCAAAGAGGAACTCCTTGTGGCGTAATTAATTTTTATTATTATTTGCAATTACTTTATTTTTGTATATAGGGTTAATATAAAATTAAAGTGAAAATTGAAGTATTTTATTTATGGCCCACATTAAAAAAAATATTACAAATTTTTAACTTTTTTTTTTGTAAACTTGGCAATGCCTTTCTCTTCATTCATTCATAAAAGCAGGTTACAATCATATGATATTCAATGGCCTCAACCTGCCTGAAGCAAACCAAGTCTGTTGGCCACCGAACAACATTATAAGCCATCCAAAACATTAACAGTTTAAGTTTGTCTATCCACGCCTTATAGGCCTTAAATTCTGTTACCCATCTACTCTTAATACTACTAAAGTAAATGTTATCTGCCCAGATCATCATTAAAAAAAAAAAAAAAAAAAAAAAACAAACAAACAAACAAACAAAAACACAAAACAAAAACAAAAACAAAACAAAAACAAAAAAAACAAAACAAAAAAAACAAACAAACAAAAAAACAAAAACAAAACAAAAACAAAAAAAAACAAAAAACAAAAAACACAAAAAACAAAAAAAACAAAAAAAAAAAACAAAAAACAAAAAGAACAAAAAACAAAAACAAAAAAAAAAACGAAAAAAAAAACAAGAAAACAAAAACAAAAACAAAAACAAATAAAAAAAACAAAAACAAAAAACAAAAAACAAAAAACAAAAAACAAAAACAAAAACAAAAACAAAAAATAAAAAAAAAACAAACAAACAAACAAACAAAAAACAAAACAAAAACAAAAGGATTAACAAGACATTCAAGTAGTTAATCATCAGACGATTATACCAGAGCATTTCTTGTGCACTTGACCCCGACATTTCAAATTGATGTAGACCCTGAAGTTGGTGCTCAATTTGGCTAAGGCAGACATATTGGTGATGCAGATGAAGTTGTATGGATTGAAGTTCTTTTTGTATAACTTTGGGGCTTGGCTCAACCTTCGGATGCCCCTCCACTTCCTTCATTGCAGAGATGGATTTTTCCATAATACACTTCATAATCCAATAGAGATGGATTGATTGCTTAAACAGGGTAAGCTGGCCTTGGGTATTCCCAGGGTCAGAGACCAATGGCACCCAATCCTCAGCCGTGGGCTCAATTGCTACTTTTGAATTCAATTATGAATCCCATGAGGAGATCATGGTTTTGAACTGTGTCAGAGTGTCAATGTTAAATGCATGAAGGATTCTCTGCATGTTCTCGGCATCCGACTTCCTTCCTTTCTGACGAGGTTTACTAGTCAAAGCCCCCCTGCCCTTTCCCTTTGTCTTTTCGCTGGTTGTCGGTGCATCCACCATGCCCTTGCTTGCCATTACCGGACACCTTCACCATCCTGCCTTACGACGGACCACCCAACAATTTTTGAGCCACTCTAACTCGCACAAGAGATAAAACCCATAGTGTAGGAGCCGGAGGGATTGACAGGTTAGGCGGAACTGAAATGATAACACAGAAAAATTTTTTGTTAACTCTTCTTGTCGAAAAATTAAAATTATTCTGGGAACTGTTTGCCCTTCAACCATGCATTTAACCCCTGGTTCATTCCTTAGAGGGGAACTGAATTTTTCCATATCTCTGGGTTGTGCCATAGAAGAGACAGTGAACCCAACTAGCATCAACACCCTGGGTTTACATTCTCGGTTTATTTGGAAACCCAACATCATTCTACTACCCCTAAATTCCCGAGACGGAAACTAGAGATATAATAGGTCAGCACCCATACATACATGCAAAATCTCAATTACATACTAGAGACTCCAAAACATTCCCATTTGAATTAACTGATTTCCATAGAAAACATAAATCAACATGGAAAATGCAGATAATACTAAATTAATCAACAATATAAATTTCCATTGCAGAAATGTCCTCAAAACCTTCCATTCTTGCAACATTATCTTAGGCAAAACATCCATCCCATTTACCAGGAAAGCCAAAGAAACATACTAGAATCCACATATGCTTCCGTGCCATGACCATATCCCACTCGGCTCCTCCTTCGCATGGACTCTCCCTCCAACAAGAAATGGTTACCACCTTCCGAAGGACCAAGGAGTATAGCCCAACTACTGCATACATGCAGTATGTGATGCGCACCACATGGATTCTGAAATGACCCTTGCATAAATCCCAAACTGACAACAACCTATGGATCTACAGAACCCTCTTTACTTCGAACATGCAATGGTGTTGGGTGGGCTTCCCACTTGCCATGTCTCCTATATAATTATTCATGACCTCAATCCCCATGTGGATCTTCACCATCCTCACACCTTGATCGACGGTACAAATTTTTAACTTGTTAATGTAAATATAACATCTGTCATAGTGGGCTAGAGAGCTTTTTGGCTCAATCAATCATAGTATTGTAATAGAACATATTTACAAATTAAGAATATCCATAGTTAAGTGGTGGTGAATCTCTATGATTAAGAATCTTGTTCTTCTTATAATTAATAGTAATAATAATAATTATTATTATTTAAAATAAAATTATAATTTAGTTAATTTTTATGACTTTTTTTGTAATGTGAGATTTATCATAAATTAATGTTTTTATGTTTATCATGGATTGATATCTATTGGTGTTTACCAACCATTTAATATATATATATATATATATATATATATATATATATATATATATAATCATACCGAATGGAAAAAGAAAAAAAAAATCAATTAGTTTTTCTTTAAATTTAATGGCCATGTGAAGGTATTTTCACAACTATATATACATTAATGGGTGCGTGTCTATATATATTTGTGAAGTAAATGATTTGTATTTCATGAAACAGAGGATTACATTTTAAGTCATTGAATTTTGACCTAGCCCATCACTAGGAAGCATACTTTAGCATTTTCAAAAGTGCAGAAGATAAAATTTTGCCCATAGTCTAAAAACCAGAAAACATATGCTAAAAGTAGGGCCTCCTAGGCCATTTTTAAACTAAGAATTACATAATTGAAACATAAAACTGCAAAGCAAATAAACTAGGAGACAATTAAGAGGAATTATATGAATATGTGGCTTTTACAAGTATGGGCTCATTATTTCTACCTAGGAAGCATCCTACTTCAGGAGGGATGTTCCTGTGTTTCTCGATACGTCTCAACCTACAATCTAAAGTTATCATTTATTCATTCATATGATCCAAAGAGGGATCAGCCTAGTTCAAGAGGGGTGTGCATGTGTTTCTTGATACATCCCAACCTGCAATCCAAATATATTATTTATTCATGCATATGATCCAAAGAGAGGAAAATTTCCCCCCCGCTTTCATTTTTTTCCACCAAGACTCTGCCAAGTAGGAACTTGAGATGCCCATATATTTCCATCGTATACATGCATTGATTATAATTCCCTTGAGTGTGAGGTGCATTAAGAACCCATTATGTTACTTTTGTTAATACTTTAGTGTTCGAGAGGGTGCGTGTCTAATAGACAATTCTCATTCAAATTAAATCATTTCCTCTTGGATAGGTTGATGAGTAAGCTCTCTAAATTGTGTAGCAAAGCTTTTATCCCTCAATTTTACTCAATTATACCCTTGTTCCTAATAGTATGTCACCTTGTGGCGTATTCAGGCTCTCTGATGTGGCATACTTGCTATCTTGAATGATTTTTTATCCTAATAGAAGATAGGGTACCCCCAGCCTTAGGGAAAAACCTTGAGAAAATGACGAACCTATGAGAAATGCAATGACCAGGGAGAGCCTTTTCCCCCAAAAGAAGCCAGGGAGTTTGCACCTTAAACAACAATCTGGAAGCCTTGAGATTGGAGAGAGACTCTCTTTTGAAAGAGATCATATTTTCCTCACATTTACATGTAGTAATAGCTGACACCAAACCAATAATTATGAGGAATATACAAATTTCCCTAGAAATAATGGATTTTAACCTGGATTGTTTGCCCAAGACTATGTGCAATTTGTATGCTTGACTAGAGGTGAAAAGCTTGTAGGCACCAAGTTCGATTAAACATAATTTTCTTGAGCTCAACCAAAATGCAAGCAATACCGACAGAATTTTGCGAGGGAGATTGGAGGCAAAGGGGTGAGGGAAACAACATCATCTTGCATTATTTACCATTGAGACCACCCTAGGAATACTTCATAGCAAACACTAAAACCAAAGGAAACAACCTATCGAACTGCATAAGAGGCATATCCACAATCCACATGGGAAGAATAAATAGAACATCCCTGCCATGAGCGAGTTGCTAAAGACTTGTTCTCATGTGAATGCTTTGAAACTCAAGTCTAAGTGGATAGACACCAAAGTAATGATTGAAATTAAATATTTTGAGTTGTGAGATACTATATCCATTCTTCACTTGACAATCATTGAACACCTCCTTAATCATCCACGACTAAGTGGCAGGCATAATGGGTGGACAGAGATCCTCAAGGGATGTGATATTCTCTATGACAATATATATATTCTCATTGCACAATATTAATAGCTAATAATATATGGAATAGTATCAATAGATCCAATTACTACAATGGTGTTACTTCCTAATTTACAATTGATAACGATTCACATGAACTTAATTTATATAAGATTTAAATCTCCTTTGACTTTAATTATAAGTAACTAATTATTTTTTGAAAAAGTGAAATTAGTCATATTAAGTTTGGCTATTCATTATATTTTTTCTAACTTCTAGGCATGGATTACCTTTGGGAAATAGCACTTCAAATCTATCCATCCATAGCATAGTAAATAAATGAAATTAAATAATTCAAAAAACTAAATAATATATTTCATTAATGTAAAAAAATATAATAAATGCAAAAATTTATAGTCATAAGGTTAATTAATACAAATTTAGCTCTATAGCAAGAACTAATAAATCATAATAAGGGCACTCTAACTAATAGGAAAAATGACATTTTCCCTCTCTGTAATAGAATTTCTAGCAAGATTGTGAATTCTTGTTGTTTTAAATGACTTTGAATGCATAAATGCATTTAGCATCCTAAAAACCTCGAGGCACTTGAACTTTGCAAATTAAAAAACTTAAACTTTTGATTCTTAAAAATATCTACATGATTTTGTCAAAATTTACAAGAAAAAATGCTCTGAAAAAGGGTCATTTGTCACTAATCATAATTGGACCTTGAGGCACTCTCCAACCCAGTATGAGGGAGAAGTTAACCTGCAAAGTTACATTTAGAAATAATAAATTAACACTTACATTAACAAAATAAAAAATTGTAATAATAATAATAATAAATTATGTCAACCATACATAAAATACTTCAATTTCCACCTTAATTTTACATCAACTCTATATAGAAAAATAAAGTAATTGAAAATATATAAATTAGTATAAGGGAGATATGTAATTTCTTTACTACTTAATATGGAGTTGATATAAAAATAATATTATGGATATTACATAATGTGTATTTCATTCTATGCTGAATTGATGATGTAACATTTAGAACAAAAAAGTATTAATACCAAAAAATATTTTAATGTGCCATAAATAAAATATTTTATTGTCCATACTAAATAACATAATTTTATATCAAATTTATAATAATCTAAATACAATTTTTCTTATATTTTCACTTTCATTGTTAGGGAAATATGTAATTTATTTCACTTTTAATGTGGATTTGATATATAACATTTAAAACATATTAATTATCAAAGAAGGTTTAATGTGGGTTATAAATTATGACATGGTTCGAGGTTGGAACTGTTTTGTGGATGGCGTCAAGGTTGTTTGTGCAGTATGTGAGCCGAAGTAACCCCATAGCTACTAAAATGTTCGAAGTTGTTGGTCATGCTCCATGAAGGAATTATCCCCTACCTTCGTATGGTGATTATGCGGTTGTAATAGCAAAGATTTATTATGCCACTTTTGTTGCTATTAGGGTCATCCCTTGTCTAACATCTTTAGGATGGATGCAGTGTGCTCAGTTGAAGGGGACATCAAAACAACCAAAGGAGAACACTTGACAGTCTTAGGTGTCTTGTTTGGTAAGAAATTCAAAGGAGCCTTAGTGTATGTGAGGACATCTAGGAGTGATGAACAGAAGTGCGGGAAGTTTCCCTACAATGTGTTTGTCGAAATGTGTGATTGAGATCTTCATGGATGGTTTGGGATTTCCTGCAAAATGTTTGACATAATTCTTCGGCTAGACATGGCTCCCAAGTCTATTTAGAATCTCTTGAGTTGCTTGCCTAAGATGGATCCTCAGTCTCCAGATCCAAATTTTGTCCCATTAAAGAGTGGTTTTAGGGAGTTTAATCTCCAAAATTATCCAATTTACTTTAAAAATTTGTTTGAAAAGTCTCTATACATCAAGGTCGGTAAAGGGGATGTGGTTTAGTCACTTGAAGAAACTATTCAAAAGCTTACAGGAATTCCAATGGAGGCAACAAGGCTCCTTTTCGAAGGCAGGCATTTAAAATCAGAAAATGAACTCAGATATCATTGAATCAAGAAGGATTCCTATATTTCCCTCATTGCATGCCTGAATGGAGGTTCCATAGGAGGTGGGGTATCTTCAACATCAAAACCCTTGTCATTCAAATATTCCCTTAAGCCAGGTTCCAACCCTCCGACTCTTAGGGATCTCTTATACTAAGATTTTGTGGTGGAGCATTCATCATACACCCCAACACTTCAGGTGAATGATATTTTTACTAAGATAAAGATACCAGATTATAAACAAAAGGTAGTTATATGTCGATTCAATGGATTCTGGCCCCCAGCTTCTCCCCTCCAAGATTGGGTTCATTGGAACTAGACCTAGAATTTAGATCTGTTATTTTGTTTGAAAGGATATTTTGTGGTTGTATTCAAGGACCTTGAAGACCGGTAGAGGGTTTTTTACTAGGAGCCCTGGTTTTAGGGTTGCACAGGTATCTCGATTCAAACATTGTTTCAAGAGTTTAACCCTTTTTCCATGAAGTCTCCAACTACTCCAGTATGAATAAGGCTCTCAAACTTACCCCTCTAATGGATTCAGTCAGAAATTCTCGAAGATATTGGAGACTCAATTGGATGCTTCACCAAATTAGATAGTGAAATATTGGCTAATGGTTTCATCTCATTCATACGTATATGTTTTAAACTAGATTTAAGTGAAGGAATACCAAATAAAATCATTCTCTCAAGTGGGTTGGAAAGGAATATCTTCAACCTTTTGATTATGAAAACATTTCTTGCAGGTATATAATTTATCAGTAATTCGGGCATCTTCAGAATGCATGCCCTTCCTTAAAAGGGTTTCCCAGCTCCTAGGAGTCGATAAAAACCAATCATGGACGGCAGGATCAAAAGGGAGCAATAAGCATCAAGAACTCAGCAAGCCAAAATAAATTTTTTTTTTGGTAGCAAAAGACAACGCTGACACCTCGACTTCTAAAGATCCAGTGCAAACTCTTGCGGATCTGCCTCATCCCCCAAAAGAGGAGAATCTTCTGATAAAGGATAATGAAATAACATCATCAATAATTGTGCTTATAACCAGCAAGCAAGAGCAAACCTATGGGTCTGACCATTTAGACAATGATAAAGAAATCCTAAGCCCAGCTAATATGGTAGTGATGGAGCTTTCTCAAATAAATTAGGATATGGCCTTGTCCTCGATTATAACCGATAAATCCCTAGATGTGCGTGATTAACAAGGACGATTCAGGCTGCCACCTGGTCTCACATTGCGAGGGCACATGGCCTCTCCATATGGCCACACCTGCCTCCTGCGTTAAGGTTTTAAATGCACAAAGGATGCCTGAACTTGAGGCATTTAGGCCTCCCCCTCGACCTCCGCTCCTGCAACTTGCCTCTTGGCCATTTATGGCTCATTGCTCTTGTATTCATTCTCATATGCACATCCATTTTTCATTATCTTCTGCCTTCATCTGTCACAGCTCTAATCCTCCTCTATCTCATTTTGAGCCTTCTTCTTCAGGTGAAGAGACCCCCCATCCTATAGAGACAATGCCCAGAAGGCACCAGATGCGGTGTCGTCGAGGACTCAGCATAGGCTCTCCCTCCTACCCTCCAATTATTGCAATGCCTACGAGGTCCCTATTCATATATGTTTCCATGGAAGAACCTGAGGTTCTTTACCCACATTTTCTCTTTGCCCAGTTCTCGATTCACCTCTCGGAGGAGCAGCTCCATCTCTCCGGCTTTGGAAACAGAAAATGTCTGCACAAATCCACTCTATCGCACTCCTCCTCCCCTCTGCCTTGGAAATCTGTCGGCTTCCCATTCAACCTATTTTCAAAAGACACAAATAGTGGTGGGAGCATCCCAATGTAGGACTCATAGCAAAAAAATGCAGAAGCGGATCATGCAGCCCGCTCAATTTCAGCAAAGAAGATCGATATGGTCTCCACTTCAAATCCATAGAGGGCCCCCCAGCTCTCAAAGAAGGACATTGAGACATTGTTTGACTATGACTGCTTCATAATTGAGGAGAATCCTCCTCAAGAGAACCATGACACCCAGAACGAGTAGTTGCAGCTCCTTGGAGCTCCTCCTTTACAGTTTACATATGCTCCTTCATAGTTTTTATGTCTATTTTGATCTTTGTTTACATACTTTGTCACTTATGCTTATGCTAATGGTTGGTTCCCTTGGAAGGGCAGGCTATTTTTTGACTCTCTGAACTCTTTAAGGGTTGGTTTCCCCATGAAGGGCAACCCATTTTTTGACTATTTGTACTGTCTTGATCCAACAGGGGTTGGGTAATCCAGCAACCCCTATCATGAAGTTTGATTGTAATTTTTATACACTATAATAGAAATAAGCATTACTTAGAAAAAAAAATTATAATTGATAAATATATAGGTTGAATTGAAGTACATGGGATAAAAGGGGAAAAGGAAAAACATATGAATAATTTTAGTGTGTGACACCAAAAATGTTGAAGATGTTCAAGTTTCTGACTCCCTGATGTAATATATATATATATATATACCATGACACCGAACGAGTAGTTGCAGCTCCTTGGAGCTCCTCCTTTACGAGTTTACATATGCTCCTTCCTTAGTTTTATGTTTATTTTTATATCTTTGTTGCATACTTTGTCACTTATGCTTATGCTAATGGTTGGTTCCCTTGGAAGACGAGGCTATTTTTTGAATCTCTGAACTCTTTAAGGTTGGGTTTCCCCCATGAAGGGAAACCCATTTTTTGACTATTTGTGTCTTGATCAACGGGGGTTGGGTAATCGTGACACATCATGAAGTTTTAAGTTATATAATTTTTATACACTATAATAAAATTAGCATTACTTGGAAAAAAAAATTATAATTGATAAATATAGGGTTGGATTGAAGTACACATGGGATAAAAGGGGAAAAGGAAAAACATATGAATAATTTTAGTGTGTGACACCAAAAATGTTGAAGATGTTCAAGTTTAAACTCACGATAATATATATATATATATATATGTATGTATATATATATATATATATATATATATATATATATATATATATATATATATATATATATATATATATATATATATATATATATATATATATATATATATATATATATATATATATATATATATAGAGAGAGAGAGAGAGAGAGAGAGATTTCTTATTTTGTTAATAAGTGCTTTCTAATTCAAGCTACGAGGGAGATTTATAATTGATAGCTATTCACATGAATTTTCTTTTGATAAGATTTAAATCTCAATTTCATTTAATTATGAGTAAATTATATTTTGACAAAGTGTACTTAGTCATATTAAATTTTCTTATTCATTATATTTTTTCTAACGTATTGGTTGTTACGTCGCACTTGTTAATATTAAAAGTGATGTACGTGGTATTATTGGAAGGAAAAAACAAAAAATTAAAGATTATACATAAAGTATAATATTAATAAGTCAAATTAACCCCTAGATAAGATGTCAGAGAGGCTCCATCACAAGGGAATATGATTTCCTAGCGACATGATTGAATTCTAGGTGACTCACTTGTATCCTTCGACATTAAGCGAACTTATCTGAGAATCATGAAAGGTCTGTGCAACTCATACCTTATTTATATTTGGTTGTGGTTGATCATGACATCTAGTGGAAGGGTTATGGAAAGTAGGACTCTCATTATGGTTGGCAGAGGGTGTTTGTGCTCTTATGAGAGAGCCATTGTCGCATTTCATGCCAAACTTAGGCACCCTTCCCACTTTGATTCCATCGGCTCAAGTTTCTACTTCTCAATCTATAGTTATTTAGCCTCTTGGCTTGGATGGCCTATGGGTGGTGGGTTACATTCCTTATAGTTTCCACATTGTAGAAAAGAAGAAAAAATCATCTTCAGTAGCATAACCAATTGTGACATGAAGTAGATCACACAATTTAGTTTAATAATTTATTGTTTCTATATTTTGTTATGTCAATAATTTGTTAGAACATACTCATGTAAAAAATATCACAATATAGTTTTATTAAATATTTAATATATAAGATTAGCAATTTTTGACATTGAGTTGTTAGCCTTAGTGGTAGCCTTTGAAAAACATATTTATTTGCATAAAAAAAAATTGTGGTTACAATATTTTTGCTAGTATAAATATAATAGTTCTTGTTAAAATAAATAAATTTAAATTTAAGAGAGAAAAAAATAATTAATAATAATGTAAATATAAAGAGGAAGAATAAGAACCTTGGATTAAAGTAAAGGTGGAAATGCTAGATTTTGTTTTGTTTTGTTTTGTGAAAGAAAAACAAACGAAAGGGTTTTGTTGATGTGAGTAATCTTATACCTATCAATTTGGAGGACTTAAATAAGATAATGTTTTCCTTTATTTAGATGTTCTCGTGAAACGGGGGTGATGTTAGGATTGAATATTTTATTAATATGATTTTTTTACAATAGATTTGGGAGGAAAAAAATAACATCAAATTATCATTAAGAATAAAAAAAATTCAAAAGATTATATATATATATAATAAAATTAAAACTAGCAATTTCACCACATGTTGCAAAAGAAACGTTGCAAGACAATAACATAGGAAAGAGTAGCCTAAAATAAATAAGATGTTGGAGAGAAGTAGCCATCGTGACGGAATCAAAGGCAAATTTTTCTTCCATGGAAGCACGTCATGGAGGTTTCAAAGATATTGATGATAAGAGTTATCCCATGAGGTCCATCACTATGTATGGGGTTCATTGCAACCTTGGATATATTCTATGAGTTGTTGTGATTTTTTTCTTGTGGTTACAACTTAGTTTTGGTTGTCACCTAGTTATCATGATTCAAAACTTTGTTATCATCTCAGATCCTTATAGCATTAGATATATTCTATGAGCTAATGTGATGTTTTTTTTGTCACAATGATTCAAAAATTAGATATTGACTTTCTCATTATCTATTTTGTTTATGAACCCTTTAAGAAAGCCACAAGAACATTTGATTGTACACTGTGATCCCCCCAGCATGCGTGGAGGTTTCAAAAATTGGAGAGTAAATTGAGCGGTTATTGTTAGAAATTGTTGTATAAGATGGAAAATTTGGATGGTTTGTAGACAATATGGATGTCATAACATATATCTATTTTTAATCTTTTAGTGTCTCTGGCCACCATGCATCTAATAGGATCCATTTCAATTGAGAAGGTTAATACATCACTGTGCATCTAATAGGATCCATTTCAACTAAGAACGTCAATACATTACTGTGTGAATGATAAATTGTGACATCCCTATCCATTTTCTTTTATTGTGGATCAAGTTATAAACTAATAACTTGTGAAATCCCTAGCCATTTTCTTTTATTGTGGATCAGGTTATAACCTAGAATATACTCTCTTTTCAGAAGACTCTACAATATATATTGGATGGAAGGAAAGGTTATGATAAAACTTGTACAAAAAAACCCCGTAGGGTTGTCTCAACTTACTCTACTGTTAATCACGTAGTGTCAATTTTGTAAAACTATAATCTATAGTAAGGAATCAGTGGGATTTTTTTTTGTAAGTTTTGTTAGGAATTGAAAAATAAAAAAATTATAAAAGCTAAAATTATGTAGTGAAAAACATTATTTAAAATTTAATAAAAAGTTGAGTAAGTTTGACATCATATAATATGAAAATTGTTTATGATTATAAAATAAAAAACATCTAAGATTTTTTAGCTACAATTAGGTAATTAAAGATATGTATATAGTTTTTTTTAAAGGGAAGAAATTTGATATTCATAACAAAAAAAAATCAGAAAGAGTATGTATGTTGTTACAAATTGTTATGTAGTTACAAACTATTACAATTAAGTAATTAAAGGTAGATTTAGTGTTATTTAAAAAATCAGAATTATGAACATTCATCATTATTGCTCAAGATAAATCATGTCTAATTTTAAAATTTTTAAAAATCACATATTTTAAAAAAATTCACTATTAATTTAATTTTTTATATATTAAGAAATACTACTTATGAATAATAAAACAATTGTAACATAAATGATATATAACAAAAAAAACCATGTATTTTTGGAATAATAAAATAGTTGTAACAAAAATAATATAGAACAAGAAAAACTATGTATATTTGGATGCATGAAAATTTAGATGCATTTTATTAAGTAAAAATTTAAAAGAATAATGATTATAAACATTTAAAAATAATTTTATTAAATAATTAGTTTAGATCTATAATATTTATGAGATGCATCAATTCTCTTTTCACTCTAAAAGAGGTTTGCATGTCAAGACATTTGATCTCTCTTGGCTCTTGGTAGATCCAGAGTTGAGATTGATCTAGGCCATCTTAATTTCCACCTTTAAATAAAATACATTCCACATGAATACCATGGGATGTTTTTATAGTTTATTATTATTATTATTAATTTTTATTATTATTTTTTTTACTGTATTTTAGCCTAGTTAAAATGTTAAAACGATATGTCAATGATGTTGGTATAAAAGAAAGTGAATGCCATTTTAATATGGAGATATTTTTGGAAGGAGATATTGTTCTTTATGTTATGGTTTATTTTCTTAACTCCAAACTTGGTTTATTCTTTCTCTATATACATAACAAACAAAAAATACAAAGTAATTTCACAATTTTAAGTTATAGTTTTATATTTTATAATTAGAAATCTAGTTTCTTATTAAACTATTTTACACACATCTATTTATTCAAATAAATTATATTGTGAATATGTTTTCTCCTATTATTTGATTAAAAAATTATTGTAGTCCCTACTAATTAAAACAACTATATTAATAAAGAATTGAATGCCAAAGAACTGATTTTTTGATGTATAAATTATTTGTTTTATATGTTGTTGAATTTCCATTACCTATTATCTTCAAACCCCATGGGGAGGTATTGAACATGGGAGGCAACTTTAGGTAAATAAACATTCACATTGTCAACTTCGGAAAAAAATTATAATCGTAAAATTCTCTTACCTAATCATATTTTTAAATATATAATTGAGTTCCATTTATTAAAAACAAAGGCAATATTAAGAACCTCCTAGAGTTATAAAAGGTAATTGACATGAAAAATAAAAAAATCTCCTCATGACAACGTACAAATGTTAATCTTAATTGAATCATTAAAAAACTAAAAAGGGATAATATAAAGTATCACAATTTTCTTATCATAACTAAATGCTCCTATTTGAAACAATGATTGCTTTCATCAATTCAAGAGCAGTAAAAACAAGTTTACTGAGAAAGCAATGAGAGAGATTTTTTTTAGTAGAAGAAATTTGATATTCATTAACAAAAAAAATCGGATAGATTATGTAAGTAGTTACAAACTGTTATGTAGGTACAAACTATTACAACTAAGTAATTAAAGGTAAATTTAGTGTTATTTAAGAAATGAGAATTATGAACATTCATCATTATTGATCAAGATAAATCATTTATTGCGAAATAATTTAATAAACTATATTCCACATGAATACCATGGGTCAATACCATGGGTTGTTTTATACACCTAAAATCAATCTAACTTATTAAAAAGAAATAAAAAACTAGCATTATAAAAAAGAATATATAAAACTATTTACTTGTGGATCTAATGGCCTAAAACATTTCAATCATCTAGCATTTGATCTAATGGCTCAGACATGAACACATTGGCAGCTAGGGAAGTTGTTTTCAAATAAGGTCAATACAATGGGCTCTTTTTATAGTTTATTATTATTTTTGTTTTTTATTTAATTTACTTTTATTTTTATTTTTGTGTAATTTGACATAATCAACATGTGAAACATGGCATTACAACATTTCTATTATACACCTAAAAACAATCTAACTTATTATTTAAAAAAAAAAAAAACTGACATTATAAAAAAATAAATATAAAACTATTTACTTGTGGATCTAATAGCCTAAAAAATTTCAATCGTTTAACATTTGATCCAATGCTTCACACATGGACACATTGGCAGCTAGGGAAGTTGTTTTCAAATAAGAACGCCTTATGGTGTAAATATTTTATTTATAATAAAATTTATATCATAAAATCAAACTCCACAAAAACCAATTAATTTATATTACATGGATAAAAAACAATACAAAAAAACTAAAATAGCTATTTATATATTAGATCTAAGACTTTTTTGATCCATAATGTAGATGAAATGTCTTTTGGATTAATCACATCATTAGGATGACCTAATCCTAATGATGTGATTAATCCGAAAAACATTTTATCTAAACTATTTATATATTTAAATATTACATTTTTGTGCTACTATGCTTTCCAACAAAATATGATAGAAAGGTTGTAATGTCATGTTTAACATTTTGACTATGTCAAATTACACAAAATTAAAAATAAAAGTAAATTAAATAAAAAGATTTACATAATGTAATGAACATTTAAATTAGGTCAAAATACAATAAAAAATAAAAGTAATAAAATAAAATAATGATAAACTATAAATACAACCCATGGTATTCATGTGGAATGTAGTTTCTTTATAGGGGGTAACTAAGATGGCCTAAATCAATCTTAACTCTGGATCTAAACTAATTATTTAATAAAATTATTTTTAAATGTTTATAACCAATATTCTTTTAAAATTTTACTTAATAAAATGTATCTAAATTTTCCTACATCCAAATATACATAGTTTTCTTGTTCTGTATTATTTTTGTTACAACTATTTTATTATTCCAAAACTACATGGTTTGTTTTTTTATATATTTTTTATGTTACAATTATTTTATAATTCATGAGTATTTCTTTTTCTAAATTAGTCTAAATTCTATTAGTGTAACAAAATATTACTAATAATTATGGCCTCTGCAGGCTAGCCCAAAATTATGGCATAATCATCAGCAAAAACTGCCTGCATAGGGGAAACCAGTCCAGACACAATAAAAGTTTGCTACCCGCGCAGGGGAAACCAGCCAGTTATACCAGATAGGAACAAGGTTTGAAAGTTCAACAAAATTAACAACATTACATAAAATCTCAGAAGTAGACCCATAAGAATGGGAACCGGGAACACAAAACATGATAAAACTTGACATGCTAGGTGTCATTAGGAGTAGATGGAGGTTCTTCAACTATCGGGCACCTGTAAGCATCCATGTCATCTTCCGCATCCTGCTTGTCACCGATATTGTCTTCCTTGTTCTTGAAACATCCGTATGTGGTGCGACCCTGTTCATCATTACTTCCGTTGTCATGTTCATCGTTGCTTCTTAGTGCCTTCCGTTTCATTGCTGCTTCCTGAGTTCTGCCACGAATAGTGCCCAGACTGCCTTGTTTGCTAGCGATATTCGTTTCCTGAGCAAAAACTTTTTTCTTCATATCACTGTGGGAAAATTCTTCAGAGTTTGGAGACTCTTCTATGAATGCCACGGAGATAGCCGCAATTATACATGGACAGTCAAGGGTGCACCGAAATTGAAATTGGGCAGACTGATTGGGATGCGGAGAATAAGAAAAGGTAGCAGGTGACTGGGGAGCAACATCATCTAGCCGAGTACTCAAAATGTGAACCCGCCCCCGACCGCTTCGAGTAGCCAGATAGCGACCAGTAAATTAAGCCAACGAAGGGGAGGATGAGTCAGAGAGGGACGAGGATGGAGGGTGTAAAATTTTGCCTCTGCTACTGCCCCTCCTGCAGCGCATCCTCTGGCGTAAACGGGGCATATTCACCTAGGCTAAATTAAGCTGGCGAGAAGGTGTTGAGTCAAAGAAAGGGTGGGAAATGGGAGCAGAAGACTCAGCAATCAGAGGCTCAGGACGAAGATTCAAGGGGCATTCTAGGTGGGTAGAGAAATCAAAGACAGGCAACTCAGACCGCAAGCTGCAGAAAACACTTTGCGAAAAATGGGCACCAGCCCCCACCTCTATACAACACAAAATTTGGCACCGTCTCCTTGTGGTCGTGCGCGAGCTCGGCTCCGCAGTAGTAGGGAGACAATTGCATCTCAGAGGAATTGGAACAGAGGTAAAACTGCCTGAGGAAGCCATGTTAAGGAGTGAAACGAGGAAGCCTCGACCAACGAGCTGCATTGATGCACAATTAGGAGTGGTGGTGGCTCGATTTAGTGTAAACATGATGAGGACGTGAGTGGCCATGTGACAAATCCACTTGCCAGCCCACAGCTACCTCAACTTACCCATTGCATTAAACACCTGCATCCGGGATATAATTCATGAGTATTATTTCTTAATATATAAAAAATTAAATCAATAATCAAATTTTTTAAAATATGCGATCTTTTTTAAATTTCCAAATTGTTTGAGAGGACATTATTTATCTTGAGCAATAATGATGAATGTTCGTAATTCTCATTTCTTAAATAACACTAAATTTACCTTTAAAGGGGTTGGTAACAATTGTTTTATCAAAGTCAAGGTACACATGAGAAGTGCATGAAAAATCTTGAAATTTGAGTCGGTAACAATTGTTTGTATCAAAGTCTAGGATACAAAAGAAAGGATACATCGTGAAGAGAAGCTTCCAACCTTACAACAAACCCTAAAAAGGCATAACGTTGAATGGAATCGATTTTCCCTAGTACACATGAGAAGTGCAATGAAAAATCTTGGAATTTGGAAAATTTCATGAAGCTTATCTCATGTTCCATTCATTTAGATCTAAATTATATGGAAGAAGAAAAGCATAACAATGGATACTTATCAAGAATGTATGATTATTTAAAAGGAAACCACCTTGACAAGGCTATGGAGGACCAGAATTAAAAACAGAAGAGGGCTCTTCAGAAAATGGGTTACTCAAGGATTTTGGAATCCAGATGAGCTACATTCTCTCACTGATTCTAAAATAATGATAATCTATAAATACAACCCATGGTATTGACCTATGGTATTCATGTGGAATGTAGTTTCTCTATACGAGGGAACTAAGATGACCTAAATCAATAACTCTGGATCTAAACTAATTATTTAATAAAAAATAAATAAATGTTTATAACCATTATTCTTTTAAAATTTTACTTAATAAAATGTATCTAAATTTTCATACATCCAAATATACATAGTTTTCTTGTTTTGTATTATTTTTGTCCCAACTATTTTTTTATTCAAAAAATACATGGTTTTTTTTGTAATATATTATTTATGTTACAATTGTTTTATAACTCATTAGTATTATTTCTTAATATATAAAAAATTAAATTAAAAATGAAATTTTTTTAAATATGTGATCTTTTTTAAATTTTGAAATTATTTCAGAGGACATGATTTATCTTGAGCAATAATGATGAATGTTCATAATTCTCATTTCTTAAATAACACTAAATTTACCTTTAAAGGGGTTGGTAACAATTGTTTGTATCAAAGTCAATGATACAGAAGAAAGGAGACATGGTGAAGAGAAGCTTCCAACCTTACAACAAGCCCTAGAAAGGCATAACGTTGAATGTATGGAATCCATTTTTGCTTTATCTCATGTTCCATTCATTTAGATCTAAAGTATATGGAAGAAGAAAAGCAGGACAATGGATACTTATCACGAATGTATGATTCTTTAGAAGGAAACAACGTTGACAAGGCTATGGAGGACCAAATAGCAAAATAAAAAACAGAAGAAGACTCTTCAAAAAATGGGTTGCTCAAGGATTTTGGAATCCACATGACCTACAGTATCTCACCGATTCAAGCAAGCACTCAAAAAGAGACAAACAATAATGATATAGAGACAATTTATTCATAAACAAGAGAAAGCTAGAATTATAACCCGAGATAGAGTTACGGGAAGAGAAACATTCCAATTGTAAGGAGGAGTCAAAGTTACATGAGTAGTAATTCACTCAACATAATTCTCCGCTGCTTATTCTGGAGGAGAAAGTTCCTACTACCTCATCAATTGAAGAAGGCCCACATGAGAAAATCAAAAGAGATTCCTCAATGTTATTTTCATTTGACATTCAGTCACTCTACTCTTTTTTGTCTAGTAGTCTCTTTACCTCTTCCCTTAAATTAAATGACTCGGAAAATACTAGACAAAAGACACTTACCTATTGCAATCAGTTGAAAAAAAAGGTATCTCTAAAGGGTCACTTGTGGAGGAATCTATTATTTAAAAGATCGGGAAAATAATTTTGATTTCAAAACAAAAATGTATTATCACTAAGGAAGGGAGTTATTACATTTAAAATTTGTTCCCATTCTTGTCACTACAAAATTTGATTGTTGTTTTTTATTTGATGGGAAAACAAATGATCTTTAAAAGACACTAAAGTCTTGAATTATGATCCTTAAAGAAGTCTCTAGATTTCCTAATTATAAGTTGAATTTTTCTTCTTACTTTTGGGTCTTCATGATGTTTGTTATTCTGACTTAGGTGAAAAGTTCCAAAGAAGTGGAATATTTGTCATTCAAATAGGAATTATGGAGATATGATTGTAGATAATTTATTAATGTAAATTATTTGAATTGAGATTAATTAATCATCCCCAAGGGTTAAAAAGGGCCCAAATGTCTCTTATCCATAAAATTGAAAATTAAGATAAACTCTATGCTCTATGTTCAAATGACAGGTGAAGGTGGATTTACCATACTTAAGCTTCTTAGTAGTCTCTTATGAAGTACAACATGTCATAGTGATAAGTTTTTATTCCATTAAAAAATTCTAGCTATAGAGCAGAGTCAAGTCAGAGTTCTAGTATCAGAGGAATTCAACATTGCAAATGTGATAGAAGCAAATAATTTCGTGGAAGGGTGAAGTATGCCCAACTTGGTCATAAAAACCAAAAGCATCCTTCATTCAGAAAAAAAAAAATAAACATGCAGATTTCATCATATAGAGTTTTTGAGTACTTTGGCCAAAATATCTCATCCATTATGAAAAAACACATCTTACATGCAATTAATAACAAAAAAGTTGTTCCACATCAATTACCCAATATGGATATTTTGATTTGAGGTCTAGTAAACATAATTCTCCACCCTTTATTCTGGAGGATCATTTGGAGCCGAGAAAGTTCCTACTACCTCTTCTTTCTTATATGTTGTTCTTTCCTATACCACAACCTTACCGCATTTCCTTTACAACATGTGGTACAATTGCTAGTGTTGAATAAGTGAAATTACATAAGGGAGAGGTAACAATTAGCAAACCATTATTATTACATTTCCATATATTATCTCTTGTGCCACTCAAGTTATACCTTGGAAACCATGAACCCCTATCTAAAGCTTAAGCTTAATTTAAATTTTCTATGTTTTAGTTTCTATTTTATATTTTATTTTCAATTTTTTATTTTAATTAAAATTTTAAATTATAAAATTTATATTATTTAGAAATTTAAATTTTTTTTAAAATTTTTAATAGTCAATTTTTTTAAAAACATAAAAAATTAGAATAGTTAGATTATACATTATCTAAACCAAAAAAGAGAGTAGTTAGAATATATCATAATTTAATTTAAATGTATATTATTTAGATTAAAAAAAAAAGCAAAATATCTACTATAAAGTATTAGGAGTATTGTAAAGTATTAGGAGTATTGGGATTGTCTTTCTAGTATATTGTGGGATCTTTGTTATTCTGCATCTCTTTCTTTATTAGAGAGAAAGAAGTTTGAAAAACAAACAGAGCCATACCAAGTCTCATAAGATTCAAATTTTGTATTTTTTTCAAGATAAACCATTTGATGTTGCATAAGAAAATGCCATTGCGAGTAATTACTATATCTACAAGTGTGAATAGTCTTTATCAAATTTTGGATTGAACTTTTCTTTTCTCTAGATTATTGTAGTTATATAAAATAATGGGTCAATGATTATAAGCATTCATTCATAATAAGCATCAAAATATCTCATGATACATTCCATCTTACTAAAATTAGAAAAAACCATAAAAATTAACTCAATTATAATTTTATTTTAAATTATTATTATTAAATATAAAAATAATTAAGATATAAAAAAACCATAAAAACTAACTCAATTATAGCTTTATTTTAATTTCTTATTATTAATTATAAACATAATTAATATATTTAAGGTAAACATGTATACATTGAAACTACTACATACACAAGTGAACTTGTCTTTTCTATAGATTATGGAAAATAGTTATTTTAACATTGACATTTTATATAATTTTGTTAATTTTAATATTGTAAAATAAAACAACTCCAAACTGCAATTCTAAATATTAAAATAATAAAAATACTATTTAATTATTTTATAATAAAAATACTATTTAATTATTTTATTTTATTTTTTCAATTGTATTTTATAAACAATTAAGATTCTCAACTTATCTTCTATTTAAAAAAAAAAATCTATGTCTAAACAAATTTTTTATAAATACCATAAATCACAAAAACTTGTGCAAAAATAATTTTCAAAAATATATATAGTTCACTATATATAATTTCTGGTCAAAAACATAAGTAAACTAGTAATTAGCGAGTTTAATTCCCCTGATTGTATTTCAGGTCAAAGACATAAGTAGAATTCTAGTTAGCTAATTTAATTCCCCATTTCTGGTCAAAGATAATTGTATTTCTGGTGGAGGACAACCGTAAGTAGAGAGGTAGTTCTAATTTTCAATTTGAATTTTATTTCTGACCACCCACATGTCATAAAATCTCACAGGCTCCGTCTTCACTAGATATATGAATCTGGTGATCTATTAGACATTCCACTTTGAATTGATAGGACTAGCCAGCACTATGCACAATACCAGGCTTCCGGCTTTCAGTTCAAACACTTTTTCTTTTTCTTTTCTTTTAGTTGTAACGTGAACAAGTCGAATATGCAACCATGTCTTTCGTTGTAACGTGAACCACTCAAATATGCAACCCAGTCACAAGTGTCCATAAGTACAAATATGGAACTTTGTCATAAGTGTCTCTAAGTAAGTTGAATCAATTAAAAAAAAATTGCAATGTGAACGTTGTTTATTAATTCAAAATCTTATGAATTAATTCAAAATGTAATGTGAATGTTATTTGATTAATTTATTTCAATGATATTGTTACTAATTTTTATAATAAATAGGAGTTAAATCAAATATTAAATTTTGAAATATTTTTCAAATGCATATTTAAATTAAATTATAGTTGTAACTCTAATTTTAGCCAGATTGTAATTAGAATATCAGAAATCAAACTCTTGAATTCATATCTATATTACTATCTATGTGAATGCTTAACATCATAATTTGAACAACCATATTATTAAATGTCTAGTTATATCACAATCAACTATAAATGAAAGAAAACAACGAGGGGATGATGAATCCAAAAAGGTCATCTATTGTGAATCAAAATGAAAACATCAAACCAAAAAATTGAGGTGTTACAATCTTCACTTTCTATACTATCATTAAACAGATGCACATACAACTTTTTCATTTCTAATTCTAATTCCCAAGCATAGTAATCTTTTGAGTGGTGCTACTAGTAGACCATGTCCCAATTTATTACTCTATTACACAAATGCTCCCACTTATCATGCATAATATTAGTGAAAAATTATTAGATTTCCTTTATATTATAAAATCAAATTCCAACACATCATTAGATTCATTACACATATTCCTAAGAAAAGATACATGAAAGACATATTGTGGTGGCAAGTCTAATTTTTAAAGCAATAGCAACTATCTATACCATGGGTTTGAAAGGTCCATTATATATATATATATTTTAAGCTGAAAACTCCATTGTATCTTGAAGTAGCTTTGAGGGATACATAGTACATAGTCGTGCATGAGAGCTTGAACTTTGGAAAGGTTCATTATATAATAATGCTAGTTGTAATTGATTCCAAATCTTCAACAATATTTATAAAACAATCCAAAATACAAAATAAAAATTATTTAATTTATTTATTTTAATCAACTTTTTAATTATCTTTATATTTATTCTAAATTTTAAAAAAAAAATTTAAAAAACATAAACTAAATCAAATATTAAATTTTAAAATATTCTCAAAATATATAATCAAATTAAAATACTTCAACCACAGCCCGAGACTTTACCAAAACCAAGATTGCAACTTGAAAAATCAAATTCCTCAATTCATGTCACTATCAGCGTGAATGCCGCATACGAAGCTTTCGATGTGATCGTCCATGGGGTTGCACGACTTTTTTGAACTCCCGAATGTCGTGTCTTAAATGGCGTAACGCGTTTGACATCTACCAGGTTTTATTTTTGGTGAGTTCTGTATTTTTGAGGTTTTATTTTTGCGAATTTTTGTATTTCTGTCGGTCAAAGTTTTTGAAAAACTAATTGTCTCTGACTTCATAAAAACTAAACCATCTCAATTTTTCCTTTTCAATAAACTTACAAAAATAAAATCCCATTTTCATCATGTATTTTTAATCTTACCAATTCTATATATTTTCATATATTTTTAAATCATTTTATAATTTTGAACTACTTACACTAACAAAATTAAAACCCACCCTAAGGACAAAAACAGCTTGGTTATTATTACGAAAGTTTTTTTTTCTCTTTTTCTATATTTTAATATATTTTTAAATCATTTTATAATTTCGAACTACTTTCATTAACAAAATTAAAACCCACCCTAAGGACAAAAACAGCTTGGTTATTATTACGAAAGTGTTTTTTTTTTTTTTAATAACTTTATCAAAGGTATTTTGATGTATTTTATACTTATAATTAGATAAAAGTTAACACAAAAACAGCTTGGTTATTATTACGAAAGTTTTTTTTTTCTATTTTTAAATTAACTTAATTAAAGGTATTTTGATGTATTTTAGATTTTATGTTTGGGTGAATAATTAATTAATTTAATTAGATGGGTTCAAGTTTCCATAAATATGTTATAACTTGATAATATTTATATGTTCATGTAATAAATATAACTGATTTATATATATTTGATAAATTATTAATTAATTTAACTAAGTGGGTTAAATTTTCTATAAACATATTATAACTTAATAATATTTATATACCAATGTAATGGTTATAACAGATTTATATAAATATATATATGAAAGATAATATTCGGTTTTATCTTTGATATTGAAGTTTTATATTACTAAAATTTATATGATTTATGTGGAAATAGCTTTGACAGTGATCATAAAGAATATTTACTTTTATTTAGATAACAACACTTTTAATTTTAAGATAAAATATAAAAATACTTATAATTATAAATAAACATGTTCAATACCCAAAACTTAAAATTTATCTCAAAATTTCTAAAAGACTAATATTTGAGAAAATTATTAAAATAAATTATTTTAAAATTATATTTTGAAACAAATTAGTTTATGAAAGTATATATTAAAACTCAAAAAATGACAAATTTTCAAAGTTTGGGCCTTATACATATGAAGAAGTTGGTGAATTAAGTGCTTTAAATTTCATATACAAAATTTTATCATACATTTTAGTTAACATAAATTAATATCATTAAATTTACACAAAAAAAAATTGTAACCAAGAAAGAAACTTTACATTAACGAAAATATAGTACATAAGTTACATTCAGTGAATTATTATGAGTCTTGGCACCATGGTCCAACTAGTGAGAGCTTGATGGGGAACATCTTCCCCGGACGGGGAAACCAGATGCTCTGTAAAGAAGAGTAAAAGTTTGATACAAAATCATTGTGCATGAAAAAATAAAAAAAACTCAAACAAATTACAAGAAATCTTTTGCCAAAATATTTGCAGGTTTAGCTAACAATGAAAATGCCATTGTAAGAATGGAAGAGATACTGAAGCAAGTAGAACGAGGTAAAAAAGTTGCTCATGTTGCATTCTTTCCTTTGGAATTTGAAGGACCTAGCTTCGCTTAACTGGGTTCTAGTTCATCGCTTCCCCTATTGCCAAAAGGTTCTGCATCTGGAGTTTCCTCCACTATAATCATTCGTAGGAGCTATGGATTAGATGGATGGGCTCCTTATTGATAGGTTCGGAAGTGATGATGGGAAGTGTCTTTGAACTTCTAACACCCTCATCCCACATCTACCCAAGTAACTAGCCAACTGCGGTAAACATGTGACGAAGAGTTAATATGATCTGATTCAACCTCCTAGGTGACCTTAAGGAAGTGGAATCGATGAAAACACATCACATATACCTTCCATGTCTGCAACAGAACTCCGAGGAGCTATCCCAACCACTCAGGTAACCATCCCCTAAGTCCTACTAAGGTTTTAGACCATCAAACCCCTGAACGCTCCCACATTATGGGCATGGGTGCATCTCGGAGGCTCCGGATGATCCCACGACATAGGCATGTGTGCGTCCAAAGACATTTTTCCTCAAACCTGTGCCAACATCCCAGGGATTTGAGCCACTTTTTCAGACCCATAGCCCAGGTCACTACCCAGAACTCAATGACAAGTTAATAAATTAATTATAACAACGAAACAATGATATTTTTGTAAAAACAATGACAAGGCCTAGACTAGAACCCTACTAGCCATGACAGGAATTTCGACAAACACGTCACAAATATGTAATCTACAGGTTTAAACAAAAAATCTTAGCATAGAGGTATCATACTTATATGAGAATCACTAAGAAGCATTGTTCCATTACATCATTAGTTGCATTATCATCTATTAGGTCATCGATACATTGTTTATTCATTTACAAATAAAAACATGAGGAGCGCCATACATCATCACGATCAGAATACATGCTTATAACCAGCACAATAACAACATAAATATCAAGGATACATGAGCCATAGAATCCACATATAAACAAACACATTTACACATAATATGCCAAGGAATGAAATTCTTATTAATGAATATAAAAACCAACGAGGGAAGAGACTACCACGTTCCACCCGACCATAGATTGGATGAGCCAAATATCTCTTCAGAAAATCATCCCCCTGCCATATTCCAAGCATGAATGTGGGACTAATAACCAACCAAAAAGAACCAAATAATCATTGATTCTACCAGAATTCTCCACCTACACTGTGAGGAATTTTACTGCCTCTTAGTCTCTCAGGCATTACCGTAATCCATAGTCTGATCCAGGGATCACTACGCCCTACACTGAGACCCACTCTCCAGGATTTATCATACATCCCATCTCAAGATTATTATTCCTGATGGAGAGCACCCACCTCTTGGTTGTATTGTATATCACTCCATTCACCAGTAAGGATTTATAGGCCCACCTAGGCACACAATACATGTCTTTACTGCAACCCACAATCTGGTTAGGGGTCACTAGGCTAGTGGCTTTACTGTAATCCACAATCCAATTCAGGTATCACTAGGCCATGTGTTTTTATTTTCGGATATCCACCTCACTCAGCTTCAAATCCATCTGGAAATCCAACTCAACCAAAACATGAGAACCCATCACCTCAAGGCTATCCGGAAATGGCAAGGCTAGGATGAAAAAATTAGCACACTCAGAAAAACCCATGCCATGACAGAAAAGAACCACATGCAATACCACTCATGCCAAATCTGGAAAGGAAATCACACATGAAAATTGATACCTGCAAAGAATCATGTTGTAGATGCTTGATCCTGCACTTCCTTGCTTGCTCCTTCCTTCCTCTTGCCTTGTTTTCCTTTCTTGATCCAATGCCAAAGTGCTCCAAGAAAAATTTGTGTGTCCATGAGTGAGAGAGAGATAGAGAATAATGAGAGAGCTCCAAAGCTAAATTGAAAAAAGGTACCAACTAATCCTCAAAAGCTTTTTTATCAATTATACCTCTATTTTCTTTATTTTCCTCCTCACATGAAACCTGTGACCTTTCACCTTCCTTTTCTCCTAATTTCCATTATTTTCATAAATAAATGTGCCAAAAATGTGATTTTGTCTCTCCAAAGCCTTTTTCATTGCCTTTGCCAATTTCATTAGCCATAATAACCGAAATGAAAACCCACTATGATGTTTTTCCCAACACTCATCTTGGAATAAGTGTCCCATAAACCATGGTTAGTATTTTTTCCTTTATTAACTTTTATTAAATCGAAATTTCACAAGGGCGGTTACATGACCCTCTCCCTTGGGGGACACTATCCTCAGTGTTCAACCACACATATACCTCAACAAAACCATTTAAAAGCAAACATACTTCCCATGGAGATTTATAACATAGCTCGATGCAGTATTTACAATGGTGACCCTACTGAAGAGGAAACCAACATGAACCCTATAATGACATGAAACCCATATTGCTTATTAGAGCTTTATAACATAGCTCATGGAGGTATTTACATCCATATACATATTTACATATATCAAAACATCACACCTTAAACATACGCCAAAACATATACCAAACATCATGTCAAAACCACTTTGCTTCAACTGGCAAAAAATGAAGGATACATAGCCTGCATCTGATCTGCCATCTCCCATGTAGCTTCATCAGGCCCAAAGTGCTTCCATTGCACTTTAACCTACTCGATTTCTCGGTTCCAGAGCATGAGTACATTTCTCTGCAATATACACTGTGATTCCAATTGGAATTCTCCATCTAGCTCCACCTGCATTACCGACCAATCAATCACATGATCAACTTCTTTAACATACTTCTCAAGAAATGGTATATGGAAAACATCATGGAATTTCCCTGTCAGAGGCAGTGCAAGTAGATAGGCTACTAGCCCAATCCTTTTAAGAATTTTGAAATGTCCACAAAACCATGGTGCCATCTTTAAACATGATCCAATCTGCAATGAGCTCTTCTTGGGATTGATGCGCGAGTACACATTTTCCCCAACCTGAAAATTCTTAAACAACTTGTTATGATCTCCATAACTCTTCAACCTATCTTGTTTTTCTTTCATATTATTCTTGATTACATTTTATTGGGCTAGGGTCCCCTAGGTCAAGTCTTAATACTTTTTGTTAACTTTGATAGAAAAGCGCAGCACATAGAACATTAAGGGGTTTTGGGGCAGGCCAAATATCCTCATTTTGCAACGGGTAAAAGGGTAAAACATGGGGCTCAAACCACGGTTTGGGACTATGGCTTTTACACGTCTAAGTATTATAAATAGGCATGTATGAGTCAAGTCAAGACATAATCCATGATGTGATAGATCTGATGCTAATGTTGATGTGATTTGGGAAAGTAAGTCATGATTATTCTGAGCAAGAGATAGGCTCATGTGGGTGTGTGCATGGAGACCTAAGTCTGAGGATGTGTGTGAGGACTTTGTAGTTTTGTGCGTGGAGACATAAGTCCTATATTGTGTGCGAGGACTTTGTGGATGTGTGCGCAAGAGAAATAATTTGTATTCATCGAAGATCTGACTAATAAAGAGTTTTTTTGGCAAAGTATCTGGTTTACTTGCATGGTTTTTGTTCTTGTGTGCTAATGCTTTATGAGTTAATGAGTTTTTTATGATCTTTTGTGTAATTTTTTTTATTTGATTTGCATTTTTCTGGGTTAATCATATAATAATAGATCTATGTGTTTTCGCAATAAATAAGGGTTTTTGTTAAATTCATATCTGAATCGGGTTAATAGGAATAACACAGCACAGTAGTAATTAGATCAGATCATATCATACCAGCAAGGGTTAGATCCACATTATGATTCCCCTTTTGGTGCAGAAACCTGGTTCCCACACCCCCCCCCCCATGCTACTTCAAGTGAGACTTTGATCTACGCAAGTGGATCACTACCGAAAGGGCCAATAGTTGGATTTTGTTGTTGTTTGCACAAGTACACTCTGAACTTGGGTCTGGAACCCTCGAGCCAAAAAATGGTTTCGTTTCCAGGACCAGGATCTGTTTGAGCGAGAATTGATGTGACATCCAAATAATAACGAATTGCAAGATTTTTGGATCAAAAGGTGCGTGAGTTTGTGATCCAAGAAAATGGGAACTCATGATTATATACTAAATTTTGGGAACAAAGATACAATTATACATAGCGGCACAAAATATTATTTTCTTCCTTTGTGACAGAACTACACGATTGGTTATCTCGGTTTGTTGAGAAGCAGATCTGTTGTAAGGACGACATAATTTCCAGGTGGACTCTTGAGTTGATTCAGCAATTGTAAAGAGCCAAAAATAATATTACTCACATAGTAGACTATTGGATCAACAACATTTTGGATGGACTTTTCACTAAGATTGCTATTGATACCTTTGTGTCATACATTGAAGCTAAAAGAAGGTTTTTCAAAGGTCTTCGAGGTAACTTCTGCCATCTTTGAAGTTTTGGATTAAAATGCTCTTATGTGAAAAAGTTACTTTGTGCAACCACACTGAGTGAATGTTCAGAAGAGGTCAACCTAGCTCTATGCGCAATGGAAAAAATTATAGAGAAGACCCAAACGAAGATTTTATGTATAGTCCCCTCAAAGGTAGATCTGACAGTGACAAAGAGTCTGAGGCGATCATTTCAGGTGATTCAGCACAATCTGAATACATTGTGGCTAACTTTATTAAGATGTAGAATTTTAAGGGTGTCGGGAATGAAGACAACAAACAATTTTGGTTCGCCATAGGGGTTGTGTGGAAGGCTCAACAAATTACTGATGATTATTTCAAGAAAGCACAGCTCGCTACTACATTATAGGAACATGCGCTGGAATGGTATTTGAGGTATCTATCGACTAACCCAAATAGGAAGATAGATGATCTCAAGCAAGCATTGAATGAGCAATTCCAAAAGACGAAGTCATATGCTCAATGTGTTACCGAATTGAAATATATCCACCATGAAGTGAAGGAAATTGTATGGGAAGAAGATCAGTGGTTAAAACATATCATCAGGGATGGAGGATTCAGAATTAGTGATGATCAGTATAAAGAATGGTTCATTACAATGTTGTTGCCACATCTGTGCCCGCCTTTATCTCAACAAAAGATAACATCCCAGGCCAAAGCTTTGGAAATCGCAATGAAACTGAAAGCCTCACCAGTTCAAGAAACATAGATGGGGGTTTAGCAGATTCAAAGCTAGTTGGTTACCCTGCAGTTAGAACTACAAAATTTGTGGAAGGAGAACGAGAAAGGGTGTGTAGAGACATATGGCGCGTGCACTACAAAGCTGAAGGAAACTACAAGGAAGAATGCCCAATATATGGCGAATATCTGGTGGTTGGAGGACCAAATCTGATCAAGCCTAATGGAAGGGTTGGGCCAAGGGAAATCCCTACACTATGGTGCACACTATGCCAGGTAATGGAACATCGCCCTACAAACTACTGTCCCAGGTTGGAGAAATATATTCAGACTCTCATGCAGTTATATTGCACATTTTTTCGCTCTGTAGACCATGATGATAAGAACTCTTGCATTTTTGACCTAATGATTGAACAAAATGCTTCTTAAATAATACATTCAGAAGGTAGAGGTCTAGATTCACCTGCATCGCCCTCTGGGCGAGGGGGATTTTAGAGCCAAGGTTGCGGAAGAGGAGGAGGAGTTGATCGTGGAAGAGGTCAGATTATATGTTATAATTGTGGAGAAGTCGGCCACTTCGCGCGCAACTGCGAAAACCTGACACACCCATCTTGTAGATACTGTTTCCAGCTTGACCACATAATTGAAGATTTCCCTGTGTTGTTTACGAAAATGCAGGAAAAGAAGACTCAGACACCTACACAGAACGTTCATATGATGAAGGTAGAACCACACATTGAAGATCCTAGTCTTAATACTTTAACCGGAAGTGGTGCAACAAATGGTGCAGACAAAGAAAAAGGTAACAAACCTGGTGTAGATGTTTGGATTTAGAAAGCCCCTGAGAAGAAGGAAGGATTTTGATTTGCAAAGGGGGAAGGATACTTTTACTAAAGAAAAGAAGAATTTTATGGATCTTGGTGCATTGACATCAAAAGTATCGACTAGGAATATTGTGAATGTTAGAGATGAGACTAATCTAGCTGAGTTGAAGGTGTTCGTGCAGGCTTGTATCAAGCTTCTACACAATAAGAAGGTGGTTCAAAACCTTCAAAAATTAATTGATAACTCCACTGAGAAAGGCCAAAGTCAGATAGAACAAAGGGTTGTCAATAAAATCCACAAGAACAAAATAATAATTGGATGAGAGATGTGCTTAACTGCTCAGATATGAGACTTTGAGATGGATCAAGTTATTATGGATATGGGATCCGATGAAAATGTCCTACCTAAACAAACATGGCAGAAAATGGGATAACCTAAGCTGGAATGGTCTTCAATTCAACCGTGCATGGCTAACCAGCATAAAATTATCCCAATGGGTAGACTCTCTAGGGTAGTAGTTGAAATTGAAGGAGTCAAGGTGTTTGTTGATTTTGAAGTCATTGAAATTGTTATTCATGCAATCCATATCCTCCGTTGCTAGGTCTAAATTGGAATTTTGACATGGATGTTATTATTAACCTTAAGCACAGGAGAATGGTGTTTGAAAATAGTGGGACAACGGTTGTGGTCCCCCTAGACCCTGTAGAGGGATCAAGGTATACATAACCAGTGTGCGATAAATATGCAGATGAAGATATTGACCATGTATAAAAATTAACTGCGAAGGATGAGGATTGGATCAATCCCACGGAATATGGTTGACTTAGTTGGGAAAAATATAGTTCGTGCTTATCAGACTCAAATTAAGAATTGGGGCACTGGCAGAACCACTTACATGAAGTATTCACATTGTGCTATAATTGGGTAGCTAGATCTCTACGTTGTATATCCTCTAAGGTACATGAATTTCCAGACTATGATGGTATAGGAGATGTCGATATGTTTTTAGGTACATTTGAAAGGGATGTTCTGAAGAAACAACAGTTCCTTGTGCTTGATCTAGCTCTATGCTCAAGCCTACTATGCTGGTGGGGATCCCACAAAGAAAATATTGCTGATTGGAGGGAATCTCATTGAATGCTACAACTGTGATTTGGAATCCCCAACACCCGGATGAAATAACAATATTTAGGCACAGATGATCCACACAATCATTTAGCCATTTAGACTAAAGTTTGGGGAGAAGTTTCGTAGCCGAAATGGGTTCACATATTCATCCATACATTGGATAGGGTATCCATGAATTGGTATCTAGAGACTGATCTATGACATGGTACTGCCAAATGGGTTGTGCTGAAAGAGAGATTCATTTTGACTTTCATCTTAGAAAGTGGATTATAGTGCATTAATGAGGCATTACAGGAGATTCGAGACACTATTTTGACATGCCAAAGGAACCAATAGTACGGACCCAGCCAGAATGGAATGCACAGATAAAGGATGTAGTTGAATGTTGTAGTGTGACTGTTGAAGATAATGATGAGGATCCAAGAAACATTAACATCCTTGAGTCTGAGGGGTAGCGCGTAATCACTGGACCTAAGATTGAATTGCGAGATTTTATTGAACCTGTTAAGACTAGAAAAGTCAATATTGGAATAGAAGAGCAACCTAAGTTTCACAATATAGGGGATTATTGGGATGAAGATACCATGGGAACGGTTCCAGATCTTCTCACTGAATATCAAGAGTTGTTCCATACTAAATTTTCTAAGCTAAAAGGGGTTATCAGAGATCTTGGTGTGATGAAGATCACCCGAAAACCAGATGTTAGGCCCATTAAGCAACGCCTTTACGGATTGAACCCAAAGTATAAGAAAAAGGTCAAAGAAGAGCTGGAAAAAATGGTTGTTGCAGGAATTACTAAGCCAGTGGAGGAATCAAACTGGTTGAGTTCCATGGTATTTCAAGAAAATAAGAAAAAAGGTGAAATTACGATCTGCATTGACTTACACTAATTGAACAATGCCTGCCTGCATGATCCGTTTCCGACCCCATTCTCAGGTGAAGTTTTGGACAACGTAGGAGGGAAGGAAGCATATTCATTTACTGATGGCCTTTTATGATATCACCAGATAAGGATCACACCTAAAGACTGCAACAAGACTACCTTTGCGATGGATTGGGGTTCCTTCCTATACATTGTGATGCCATTCAGTTTGAAGAACAAGCCTGCCATATTTTCACGCGTAGTAGTTGCTGCCTTCAAATATTATATCCCTAAGTTTTTAGAAGTGTACTTTAACGATTGTATTGTCTTTGGATTGCTAAAGAAACATGTCTCTAGCCTACGCTTAATGCTAGATACTTGCCAGAAGTATCACATTTCTCTGAACTTGAAGAAATGCATCTTCTGCGTCCCTTTTGGTATCTTGTTGGGACATATTGTATGTAAGTAGGGGTTGATGGTTGATCCAGCAAAAATCATTTTCATTATTAATCTGGATCCCCCGAAGACTGTGAAGAAGTTGTGCTTGATATTGGGACATACTAGATATTATCGAAAGTTTATTCAAGCTTATGCAGAGATCACTGCACCGATGGAGAATTCGTTGAAGAAGGATGCCACTTTCTGTTGGGATGAGGAATGTTAGAAGATTCTGGACATAATTACAGAAAGGATGGTAAATGTGCCCATCTTGGTATTCCCAGATTGGTTGAAGTAATTCCATGTACACATTGATGCTTCATGTATCGTGCTAGGAGCTGTATTAGCATAGTCAGGTATGGGAGATATTGATCATCTCATTGTGCTTACAAGTCGAAAGTTGTCAAATGATTAGCACAATTATTCAACCACAAAAAGATAAGGGCTAGCCATGGTGTATGTGCTGCAAATGTTCTATCATTATCTACTTAGAGGTTATTTCAAGATGTTCACAGATCATTATGCTTTGAAATACCTGGTGAACAAGCCCGTGTTTAGGGGGGAATATCTTTAGGTGTCTCCTTTTTTTCCAGGAATAAAATTTTGAGGTGATTTTGAAGCCTGGAAGGTTGAACGTAGGACCATACCACTTATCGCGCATTGAAAATGGTGAAGAACCAACTAATTTGGATGACGGGTTACCAGATGCACAATTGTTCACTATTAAGGTAGCTTATGATCATTTTTCCGATATCATCCATTTTCTAACCACTAGGAGTACACCTGCAGAATATATGATGAAGCTAAAGAAATAATTGGTACTGTGTGCATAGGATTTCACTTTGATAGTAGGTCCATTATACAAGATAAGAGCTTATGAAGTTTTGAGGCGATATATTCCTGATTTTGAGAGACCTAGCATATTGGAAAAATCAGATGGAGGCATTGCAGGTGGTCACTACGTTGGTAAACCGACCGTGAAAAATATCTTAAGGGTTGGTTTATGGTGGCCTCCTATGCACATTTATTATAAGGAATATTGTCGTGCTTGGGATGTATGTCAAAGGACTGGAAGACCCTCGTGACGAGACAAGATACCACTACAACCCTAGGTCACTATGCAGGCCTTCAACAAGTGGGAAATTTATTTTGGAGGGCTGATTAGCCCCCCAAGGAAGAAAACTAGAGTGCGCTACATCATCACTACAACAAATTACTTGACAAGGTGGGCAGAGGCTCAACCTGTGAAAGACTGCATCGCAAAGACGATTGTGCACTTTATCTTTGCGAATATTTTGACAAGGTTTAGATGCCCCAAATTTCTAATGAGTGACTAGGGCACACATTTCCTAAATGAGACCATTCAGGCCCTGACATAAGAATTCAGGATACATTATTAGAAGAGTACGCCCTATCATCCCCAGGCGAATGGAACCGTAGAAGCCTTCAACAAGATTCTAGAAAATGCACTCATGAAGATATGAAATGCCAATCACAGTGACTGGGGTGTGCGCATGCCTATTGTTCTATGGTCATATAGGACATCGTTCAAGAAACTGATGGGACAAACACCTTTCAGGATGGTCTATGGATAGGAGGTCATTATGCCTATGGAAATACAGTATCCTAGTACGCGTATCGCATCCATAACCAACATGGCTGAATAGGAAATTATGGAGGGCATACATCACAACTTGTTGCCTTTGGAGGAAGATAGATTCATTGTTAGGTTCCACGATAGGTGTAGAAGACGCGCAAAAGGCTTGTCATATTTGAAATATCAAACAAAATAATTTCTAGAATGATGATTTGGTGTTGCTCTATGACGGTAAGTTTGTGCGTTCCAGGGATGTTCAAGATGCACTAGCTCGGACCCTATATTATCGAAATTATGGAGGGATGTGCGGTGTGATTGGCTAAGTTAAATGGTGAATTAATTCTTAGATATTGTGGTAGTCACCTAAAAACTTACGGGGATGACCCCATCCACACGTGCGTAAATGACTATATAGTCGGAAGAGTGTCCTAGTGCCCCGGACAATTCCGAGGGTACATGATTTAAAGAAGTATGTCGGTTTTTATTGCAAAATTTTGTGCGACGAAGTTTTAGGGAGTCCAAGTATTTTTGAAACCAACGTAGAGGTCGTGCCGGGGAAGGGGATGTTAGGTTGCAAAAAGGTTAAATTCTGGATTGTTGAAACAATAAATCTAGAAATGACAACTTTGTTACCTTTAGAGGAAGCGGGTAACTTGCATTTAAGGATGTGATGCCTTGAGATTTGAGTTTTAGCATTAATAGAGCTACACAAATGGATTTAAGGTTGTTTAAGCCATGACATCGCTATAAATATGGCAAGGAAGTTTACAAGTTCCTTTGCTTTCTAAGTAATTTAATTGAATTGTCTCCTTTCATATTTCTCCCTTTGATATCTCTTATGTCTTGCTTGTGAGGAACCCCTTGAATAAACGTTGTGCTGCCAACATGGTTTAGGCCACTTAGTTGAATACCATGATAGCAACCCGGCCCACCCCTATGGTCTTTGCGAGAATCAAGAAGGGACGGTGATCAAAGACCCGAAGTCCCCATGCAAAGACTTTGAAGCAAAAGTCGGCTTCTCACGCGAGAGAAAGGTAGAAGTAGCCGAGTGGAAGAAACTATGATATTGTCTTTGGAAGAAGGTTTTAATTTTACCCATATCGCGGCTTCCTTCGCATATGCCTCCGCTGAAGCTATATAAGTGGATGTTTCCGAGGACCACGATAAGATCAAGACGATATCCATACACCCCTGCTACGAGGAAGTTCTGTCGAGGGTGATTGGCTAAGGCCAGATCCTCTCTAAAGTTGGAGAATTTGGGATTTGGTAGACCAAAAAAATTTCCCTAAGCTTGCATCATGTCGCTGATGTGCAGAAAGTCCCTTATGAAGAATACAACATAATCAAGGTGGAGCATGTGCAATTGGCTATGGGACTAGAAATTCAGAATCCTCAACTGTTGAACGTTCCCCACTTTTATCGCCTTGATATAAATGATACATGTATGCACCGGTTGCTAGCTCTAGTGCAGGAATGCCCTGGCTTGGAACACGAATACCCATTGATGACATGCTCATCGAATCACGTTCTGAAAAGGTTACCATACCAAGAGAAAACCAAAGCGAAGCTTTGGAGGGAAGGACGATGAAGAAAATCATAGACGACATGAAGGAGACATATGGAGTGGTCGAGGAAAGACATGAGGTTTGAGGTCAACACTACATCACCGACCCTACTATCATATTTTTATGTATTTATTGGCTTGTAAAATCATGTTGAAGTGTCTACCTAAGTAAGTTCCACCACCGAACCGTTCATTGGTTATGCAATACACGAGAGCGTCCGGTACAAGCTTGGGAGAAATATCTGTGCCAATTTTTTTGGAGAATAAATGACCTGGGAAGATGGAGTATTCCCTTATGTGTGTCTTTTGTTGCACAAATCGCGCTCATTGGATGAAAGCCGCCATCTCAATACTTAATTCCCAACAGATTGTGCTGAGGTTGTGCGAATATATTTTATGCATCGCTATGGACGAAAAAGGATGCGATTATTAGGTCGCGAGAAAGTAAGATTTGTTCGATATTATTCGAGATAGAGCTCCACCAGGTTGTGCGGCTAAAGTCGCGCCTCTCATGACATTATATGAAAAATAAAACTTCATATCCAACTTCAGGCCTCCTTCTACAATGTGTACATTCAAGCAAGGAAAGATATGTCTAGGGTATGGTATGGCTTTGCCTTTCCTCATCCTGAAATATGAACTCGTCACCATAACTTATGTGACACCCCTCTGTTGGATGTAGCGAATCTTGCTTCCACTTCATCCGCTGGCCCAAGCCATCTATGGTAGAAACCCGCTTTTCAAGAAAAACACTAAGAAGTCCACCTGATGAAAATACAAGAACGGTAGAAGTACCTTTAATTGAAATTCATAACGACGAGGGCCCAGGGACCTCGATGTAGTCGGTATAGAGGTCCCTTCAACACGGACAGAAACTTGTCGAACCAAGGAAAGGACCAAGTCCTCGGTAGGTTAGAACAAGAAGCCCCGAAAAGCATCAAAGAAGGTAGGGATTAAGCCCCTCATATTGACAAAAGGTGATTATGATGAAATTGGAAACGTTGTCGAAACGGTAGGCGAAGAAGAATGGAGTAATATTGAACACCATATCATGGTTGTCCTCGGCAAAGTTCAACGAGGAATCTAACGACTACGGGTTCAAGTGAGCGTCGTTCGGGCGAGCATGCTTTCATTCAACACCTCAACCACGAATCCACCACCAAAAGTAGGTTGATATAGACACGGCAAAGTGCTTCATTCATCACATCTAGTGTAGTGCACAGCCTTAATCTTGGTCGGGAATTGTAGTTAATTTGGCCCGGCTCCCCGAGTGCCCACTTGCACGGATCTACTCCTCAATCACGGACGAGTTGTAGTATCAAGAGTATCGTGCTTCACACACACCCGGATCGGAAAGCGAGAAACAAAGGTCATGCAATTATGTCGGGAGCAACAATAGGCGAAACGAAGCACGAAAACCTTGAAATTCATAGAGAGCAGCTCAAATCACTTATCACCCCACTCAAGATGTAGGGTCAATGATTTCCAATGCCATATGATCCTACACCTACTACAAATATTGAAACCCTTGCGGTCACAGGCTTCCTAGGCACAAATTGTAATAGTTCGTGTGACACAGGAACAAATATTGACGACCTATAGACCAATTTGTAGAAAAAAACACCGCTAGAGGTATGGGAACAACGAGGAAATTTGTTGTTGTTCGGGGAAAGATGACTAGAATGCTATCGGTACACGTGGATGAGTGTAGCACTCTATTTGAAGACACCATGGAGATATGGACCTCCATCGAGGAGAATCCATTAGTTCAACAATTACGAGAGAAACATACGGATAGGCAACAAAGGTTTGATGAGATTGCAAGAAGGTAGAAGCATTGAGGTGAAATTTATGAGCTTTGCCACAAGGAGCATCTCTGGCCATAGCACTAACCTTGGGCCAATGATGCACTTCAACTATCATAGAAAATTAAGGGTGCACTCAAAGGAGTCCAGCCAAACTCAACGCAACATCATCTTGGTAGTGGATGGGCCTACAACGAGAAGTTAGTCGAGAGAAGCACATAACAACACTCCAACACAGTGATGAGGCCATCTAGCCTCTACACGAGGCCACTTAGGTGCTAAAGGAAAAAATCACCCAGAATTTTGTGCGAGTGACTTAAGGACGGGGAGGCCACAATTTTGCGTTGGAGGCCTGTTGGGCAAGGGTCCCCTAGGTCAAGTCTTAATATTTTTTTTTAACTTTGATAGAAACACGCAGCACACAGAAGGTCAAGGGGCTTTGGGGCAAGTTAAAACTCCCCATTTTCTAATAGGTAAAAGGGTAAAACATGGGGCTCAAACCATGGTTTGGGACCACGTTTTTTGAGCGTTAAAATCTTATAAATAGGCATGTATGAGTCAAGTGAAGACATGATCCATGATGTGATATATCTGATGCTAATGTTGATGTGATTTGGGAAAGAAATTTGTGATTATTCTAAGCAAGAGACATGCTCCTGCGGCTGTGTGTGCGGAGACCTAAGTCCTAGGCTGTGTGCGAGGACTCTATGATTGTGCGCGTAGAGACCTAAGTCCTAGGTTGTGTGTGAGGAATCTGCGGCTATGTGCACGAGAGAAAGAAGTTGTATTCATCGAAGATCTAACTAATAAAGAGAAGTTTTGGGAAATTATCTGGTTTAATTGCATGGTTTTTTTTCTTGTGTGCTAATTCTTTATGAGTTAATGATTTATGTTATAGCTATTATGTAATTGTTTTTATTTGATGCACATTTTTCTAGTTTAATCATATAATAATAGATTTTTTTTTTGCACAATAAATAAGTGTTTATGTTAAGTTTAGATATGAATCGGGTTAAGAGAAATAGCGAAAAATAGTAGTAATTAGATTAGATCAGATCAGATCAGACAAGCAAGGATTAAATCTACATCATAATTCCCCTCTAGGTGTAAGAACCTAGTTCCAGCACCCCCCTCATGCTACTTTAGGTGATACTTTGATCTGCACAACTGGATCACTGCCAAAAGGGCCAGTATTTGGAGGGATTTATTGGTTGCACAAGTACACTCTAAAACTGGGTTTTGGACCCGTCGATCCAACACCTGCATATATTGTTCCATTTCTACTAACATGTATGGTCCAATCAATACCTTGTTCACTGGATCAATCTAACTGATGGGGGTATTACAATTCCTCCCACACAGTTCCTCAAACAGACTCATCTTCAAGGATTCTTGATACCCGTTGTTGTAGGAAAGCTCTACTAGTGGAAGATACTCTTCCCACTTATGTTTCTAATGCATTACATGCATCCTCAATATGTCCTCCAAGATCCTGTTGAACCCCTTTATCTGTCCATCTGTCTAGGGATGATAAGTTGTGCTGAAGGCCAACTTTATGCCCAAACCTGCAAACAACTCCTTCAAAAACTTGGAAGTGAACTTCACATCCTGGTCTAACATAGTATTCTTTAGAACACCATGCAATCTAACCGCATCTCTGATGAACACTTGTGCCACATCACTAGCTGAATATGTAGTCTTCACTAGAATGAAGTGTGCAACCTTTATCAACCTTTCCAAAGATTGAATCATGTTGTCTAGATTTCTCGGGAAAAATTGTGAAGAAATCCATGGAAATGACCTCCCATTTCCACTCTGGAATCGCAATCGGATGTAACAGTCCACCTGGATGCCTACACTCTACATTTTCCTGCTGAAAATACAAACATCTAGCCACAAACGCTACCACATCGTTCCTTAGATTCGACCAATAATAGAACCTCTTCACTCCAGTCAGTGTCTTATGATATCTTGGGTGACCTGAATTTGGTTTCACATGAAACTCCCTCAATATCACCTTCTTGAGTTCCTTGTTTTCTGGAACATATATCTAGTCTCTAAACCTGAGTAATCCTTCTACCATGAGACAATAGTCCACATCCTTTACACCTGCACGTGTACCACCACTTGTACCTGTAATTGTAACTTTACCACTACCTATACATGTACCTGTACTATGCTACAACCTATGCACAATCTCCATATACCTGTCATCCTACCAACCTACTTGCAAGATCCTATCCTGTAAATATGTCCCATAGGAGCTCATAGCTAATATGTTATTTACATGTATCTACCTACTAAGAGAATATGTGACATTGTTCTCCTTTTATTTTGATATACCTGATCTCAAAGCCAAACTCACTAATGTTTCCAACCATTTAGCTTGCCTAGCATTCAGATTCAACTGGTCAAACAAGTATCTCAATCCACTGTGATCACTCATTGGTACAAACCTCCTACCAAGAAGATAATTCCTCCACATCTTCAATGCATGTATGATTGCTACTAGCTCAAGATCATGCGTCAGATAGTTATACTTATGCTTATTTAGTTTTTGTGACTCATAACATACCATCTGTCCATCTTGCATAAGGAATCCACCAAGTCCTCTCTTGCAAGCATATGTACATAATACAAACTCTTTGTCCAAATCTGGTATCTTTGACACTAGAGCATGTGCCAAAAACTTCTTAAGCTGCTCAACACTAGCCTCACACTCCTTTGTCCATTAAAACTTATTACCTTTCCTCTTCAACGATGTAATAGGATAATCAATATGTGAGAAGTTCCTCATGAACCTCCTATAATAACCTGTCGTTCCCATGAATGATGTCACATCATCTACATTTCTAGGAGTTTCCCACTCCATCATAGCTCTTACATTTTATGGGTCCACTGTTATGCCATGATTGGAGATAGCATGTCCCTAGTAATGCAACATAGTCTAAAAGAAACTAAACGTTATAAGTTTAGCAATACAACTCATGCTCTTTCAAAAATATCAACACTGCTACTGTAGAAATTTATAAACAAAATAATGTATTTCCGGATTCTCCTAATCTAACAAGTTAATATTTATGTTAAATACAGAATCCTTTGACTTAATTATTTTTCAAAATTAAATCGCCAATTGCAAAACACATATCGGAAACAAAATCAATCGCACATAACAAGATGTTTTACCGAGAAAGCTTAAAGCTAAAAACCCCAACTATCATATATTACGTATACCAATGGAACATGTAACAATCTCATACAATGCTCAGCTCATAGAGCTCTCAGTAAAATATATAATCGTCACACACTGTCATGCAAAAATTTGCATATCTAGGCACCAATTTCTTGCCTCCTGACAGCATGCCTCCACTGCACAATCCCTACTGAAGAAGATCCTTGAATGAATTCGATCTTGCCTTGCTTGCACTACATAATCCTCATTGAAAACTCCAATTTCTATGTAGATGCATTGAATGCATCACTATAGTCACAACTGATAGTCCATCTCACCCTTTCACCTATCTCTCCACTGGATCTGACATGCAAGTAGTTAACTGTTGTATTTGTTTAGTTGAAAGTAAGACACTACTTATGAATTAATTAAATAATTAATTCACTCATCTTTCACTAGTGTATCTTTAGTGATAAATAGCACAACTAAGTTTAACTCCCCTAATTGAGTTAAACTAAATAGCAACTCACATAACTACTCTTCCAACTCTGTTACAACTTGCCACTATCAGTTATAACGAAGTCCTCCATGCATGAGTCACCAACCACCCTGGGAATTACGTAATTCCTTCAGCCCACTGATGTGCCACATATGTTCACTGAATTAAAGCGCTCCAAGAGAATAAGTTAATATTTATTGTTTGATTATTATTAAAGGCTAATAATAATCGACATGCATTCTATTTTTAGATTACCCATCTATAAACAGACTTCGCCCATCTTCTAAAAATAGAAATTCATCCAAATATAGAATTTGCTCAACCATCTAGAATCATCATTCTACTAATTTTAGAATATGCTCGCCATTCTAAAAATAGACATACACCTAAAAATAGCCTCTGGGCCCCACCTAGTGAAGGTGCTTAATTTCCACTAGGATCATCATCTTGTTGAATCTCAACACTCCCTCTCAACAATAAAGGGATTATCCTTCACCCCGATCTTGTCTCTATGGTATTCGAATTTGCTCCTGGTGAGCCCCTTCGTTAGAATATCTGCATCTTGATCTTCCGTAGGAATGTACTGAAGCAACATGATCTTCTGTTGCACACAATCTCTGATATGATGATAATGGATATCTATATGCTTAGATATATCATGAAACATATTTGTTCCTTGAAAGACCCCTCATGATGTGCTTCAACTGCTAGTCTGGCTTTCCCACCCGCATCCGTGAAGCCATGCAACTTCACTTCATTCGTCTTTCGTACTCATAAGAAATAATTTCGATGTGTCCCCTCGAGATACTCAAGACATGCTTTCCGCCTTCCAAAAGAGCTTGGTAGGCTTGCAACCATTGATCGACTGTTGCCCCACCACATAGCATATGTATGGTCTTGTATTAACTAAATACATGAGCGAACCCACCAACTGTCGATAAATAGTGGCATCCACTACCTCTGCCGATGTAGCATCCTCTTTCCTCCAATTTCCTGGAAGAGGAGTATCCATGGGTTTGCAGTCCTCCATGTGAAACTTACCGAGTATCTCCCGAGCATACTTGCCTTGAGACACAAACAGTTCACCTTCTTGCTGCCATATTTCCAATCCAAGGAAATAATGAAGGAGGCCCAAATCCTTCATCTCAAACTCCTTTGCAAGATCTGCCTCGCATGAGTGTATCAACTCAAGCCATCACCGCTAGTATTAAATCATCAACATAAAGAAAAATGATTAAAATCTTACCCTCCACCCGCAACTGTGAGAAGTTTGCATCCACCCTACCTTGTGAAGCTGGAACCAAGAAAATAAGCACATCTTAGTGTGTACATCATGGGGTGTTTGTCAAATTTCATACAGCCCTCTTTTTGAGTCTACACACATGCTATCATTTAAGATCTCAAATCCTTCAAGTCAATGTACACTTCTTCCTCAATGATCCCATTAAGGAATGCAGTCTTAACATCCATCTGATGAATGTGCCAACCCATCTACACTAAGAGAGCAAGGATGGTCCTTATGGAAGAATACCATACGACATGTGCAAAGGTTTCTTCATAATCAATCCCCTTGATGTGTGAGAAGCCCCAGGCAAAAAATCTTGCCTTATACTTCTCGATGCTCCCATCAGTAGCTTGCTTTACCTTGTAGATCCATCTTGAAACTACCACTAATTTACCAACTGGCCTTGGAACAATCTCCCAAGCACTGTTTCTAACAATGGAGTCATACTCCTCCACCATGGCATCTACCCATGTGGGCTCCTGCACTTCTTCCTCAAGGGAAGATGGCTTTGTCACTATACACTTGCTCATGAGAGCCATGTATGTAGTGAATAGGTCAGGTGACTATCTCTGTTTGCGTTGTGAAGTAGGGACTCCTACATTCTGTCTTGCATCAAGCTTTAGCCTCTCAGCTTCTATAGTATGCCTTCTGCCAGTTCTGATGTTTGTATCTGCGTGAGTGGAATCCTCCACTCCATGATCCTCCTCCTGTGGCTGATCCACATCTTGAGGCTCATCTTTGGGAATAAACATTTCCTCCTATACATTCAAGTCTAGCTCCCTCTCAAGCATAGCTTGTGCAACACCCACGATCATTCTGTTCTTCCTCTCCGTCACCCCATTCTACTGTGGGTTATGAGGTGCTATGAGTTCTCTTCAAATTCCTTCTTTGCTACAGAAGTCTTTGAAATTGTTCGATATATATTCACCACCATTATTGCTCCACAAAGCCTTCACTTGCTTCCCCGAATCCTTCTCCACCAATGCTTTAAACTCACATAATTTTGAGAATGTTTGATCTTTCTTCTGCATGAAGAAGATCCAACATCTACGAGAATAGTCATCAACAAAAATAACATAATACCTATGTTTTGTTGTTGAAGCAACCGAGAATGGTCCACACATGTCTATAATTCCTTCCAGGATCACCTGCTACGGGCCTTTCATGAAAGGTGGCTTTCACAAACTTCTTACTCCATAGCAGTAATAATCCCTGCACCTAATTTATCTGCTAAGTATACCCGGGAATTCAGAGAAACGTCGTTGTACCACGTGCCATGGTGAGGATGGCCCAATCGCCTGTGCCATATTTCGCCCTCATCCTAGCTCACCACTTCTTCTTCTTTTCCCACCATTGCAGCGCAGCCATATACCTCCATCTTGTAGAGATTCTTAACTCAAATCTCTATCCTCTTGGTTTGACCCGTTGTTTTATGTCGCGGGAAAGCTTTTCCATCATTGAAAACAACGTCATAACCTATGTCCTCCAACATCGCGACCGAGACCAAGTTCTTCTTCAGACCTGGAACATGCATAACATCTTTCAACAAAAATGGTTTGGCTCCGACTTTCCTCGTGTCAGCACAACGCAATGTCACAATGTATCATCCATCGTCGCCCATCTCTATATGCATTTGGAGATCTTTCTCCTCCAAGTTGCTGAAAGGCTCCTTATCTCCTGTCATGTGGAAGGAAGCACCACTATCAAGATACCACACCGATCCCATTGCGATTGAAACCAAGCATGAAATAAAAGATAAATCAAGTTCAAATTGCAAGGCAAGGGCCTCACCAGCTGCAGCTCCAATAGCCTTCTTGTTCTTCTTTTAATGTGGGTAGTTGGTGGTGAGATGCCCATGTTCGTGACAGTGAAAACACTTCACCTTGGACAAATCGAGCTTCTTGCCTTTAGCCTCAGATTTTGGATGGGATTTATTCCCCTTCCCTTTCCTCACTTTGTCAGCCAAAGAAAAATCCTCTTCATCATCATGTTTTGATGAAGAGCCATCCCTGGTACTCCACCTTATCTCCTCCTACACTAGATCCGACCAAAGTCGCTCCCAATCCGGCAGTTTCTCCCACCCATTGACAGAGTCTTGATAACTATGCCAACTCTTCGGAAGTCCAAGGAGAGCCAAGCTCACCAATTCATCATCAACAACTGTAATTCCCACACTCCCCAGCTCATCCCTACATTGGAAAAACTTTGTGAGATACTTTGGAATACTCTCGCCCTTCTCCATTTTGATTTTTCTGAGTTTATCATTCAGCGCCAACTTCCTATGGTCGCTGCTACTTTGGAAAAGATCTGTCAAAGCCTTCCACATTGAAAATAGAGTGGCTTTCCCATGAATGCTTGACACAATATGGTCGTTCACACCTTCCAACAGAATTCTTCTCATCTTCACTACTTTTTCCAAAGGCCAAGTAATGCAAGATTCATCGAAGGTGGCTTAGGAACATCGCTATCGATGAACCTTTCCTGCCGTCATCTTCAAGCACCGCCTCCATCCTCGTCCTTCCAAAGAATCCTTGAGCTACCCTCGAGTATACTCCAACTTTCAACCCATTGAATCCATTTCACATTTTACTCCATTATCGCATCAAGAAATTCTCATAAAGAATTAATTGTTCTGACTAACACAACTCTCGTAAGACTGCCAATATTGCAATTTCCAATGATTAACACTACTCTAATACCATGTGGAAATTTATAAACACAATAATTTATTTTCGGGACTCCCCTGATCTAACAATTAAATCCACTATTAAATACATAATCCTTCTACTCAATTCTTTGCGGAAATTAAATCACCAATTGCAAACATATGAAGAAAAATCAATCGCACGTAATAAGATGTTTTACCGGGAAAGCTTAAAGCTAAAAACCCCAACTATCATATATTATGTATATTATGGAATCATGAAACAATCTCTTAAAAATATCAGCTCATAAATCTCTCAGTACAATATACAATTGCCTCACACTGTCATGCAAAAATATGCATATCTATGCACCAATTTCTTGCCTCCTAACAGCCTGCCTCCACTACGCAATCCCTACTGAACAAGATCCCTGAATGAATTCGATCTTGACTTGCTTGTACTGCGCA